>JAEBDU010013284.1:4053013-4157217 GCA_016802625.1 Heliconius numata | reverse complement strand
TATATATATATATATATATATATATATATATATATATATATATATATGTTAAAAAAAAGCTTTAAAGACAATCATCTTTTGGTGCAAAGAAATTAAATAATAAGGATTTTATATCTCAAAATTTAAAATAAAATTAAAATCTATTAAAATATCTGAGTGCTGTAGGTTGAGATCTTTAAAATACAATTTCTGCCTTTAAGACTTTACATATCAATTAACAGTAATATTAAGTTAAAAAAAAATACAAAAGAAACACTTGTAAAGATGAGGTCACTATGTAATTAAATGCTTACTCATCTGAGTAAATGCTTAAAATAATTTAAAAAATAGTCTTTTTTATTTAAAAAAAATTAATAATTTTATAAACAAAGCGACAATAACACTTATAATACTTAGAAATACACATGTTTATTAACTCTTACATTATGATTACAGTTACTATTCATTCAATTTTTCATGTTCTTATTTATTCTTTTTTCATAATAAAAAACTGTATGGAGTCACAGTTTAGAATGTTCACCTTCCGATATAGTATAGGTTATTGTTAAATAATATTTTTTAGATATATTTAGCTAGCGACCAGAACGCGGCTTCGCCCGCTTCAAATATTTGTTATATTATAGCCAAATTATAAATTGTAGTATATATGTTATACTGATAAGCTATATATTACTGTCAAGTTATATCTAAATCCGTTCAGTAGTTTTTATGATAGTGGAACAAGCATCCATTAACATAATATTAGTAGAAAGGTAGTATTATATACCAGTATTATATATAATAATATTAAGTAAAGATTTTACAATTAGATGTAGTATTGCAAAAATTAAATGAGCTCCAAAACCATCTTAACAGTTGGAACATTATATATAATATTAAAGTTGATGACATTATTTTATTTAAAATAAAAACATCTTTGAAAATATTTTTTGTACTTTTTCTTGACTTAGTCATGTTTATTTATTTTTACACTTGTGTGTGTTATAAAACAATACTTTTTTTTTTATTCATGAATAAATTAATATTACATGTACATTGTTAGTAATTTTAAGTGACTTTTTAACAGGCTGAAAGCTGAAAAAACAGAAAAGTATACAGCAAGGTAGGCAGAGGGAACCTAGTGCCTGGCACTCTCTTCTGTCTGAATTCCAGACATTGTATTTTCGGTTCCGGGAGACAACGACGCGCTTAATCTCTTATTCCCACGAGTGGGATCGAACCCAATACCATCGGGCTCAATATGTGTACTCTTTGACCAAAACTATATTTATGTTGGGTTGAAACAAAGTTCTTATTGCATAAATACGTTGTTACTAATTTAGCAGTTGATGTATACAAAGCAGAATAAAAAAATATATTTGTGATAACTTTAATTCCTTCTTGAAAACTTCGATTCCTTCAGTAATCAGTTTGTCATTTAAACTTAATAAATAAAATAAATAGGAATTAAAAATCAAGTTTCCGTATCGCGAAGAACTGTTTCATGACGTCATCGGTGACTTTGGCCCTTCGAGCCTGATAGTCTTGGATAATTGGTGTGATAGTATCTATAGCGATTTTCTTCATCTCTCCTGATAACATTCCACCAGATTCGTATAATTTCTTTATCTGTAACAAAAAGATAATCAATGTTTAAGGAATGAGAATATTTAGTAGAAAATATTGCTAAAAATAAAAAAATAAAAATACTTTATATCTAAAACATACAGAGCAAAAAATGTGACAGAGCTTTCTTGTAAGCAAATAAAGCCTTTGTTAGGAACCGCAACAATTGCAATAGAAAATGTACAATATTTTCATTTACTTGTTCTGGGTAACAAGACAAAGCGCGGCGTTGAGACGGCAGCATATAATATATATTCCCGCATATCTAAATTTTGCTTAAAATTGTGCGAATTGTTTAAATCTTTCATCCATTCATAGATTTCTTACTTCAATTCAACGGTAATGCTTGTAAAAAAACGTCACTTTCCATATCAATATTTAGATACCTACTAAATATTGAGATGGAAATTTAGATATTTTTAATTTTACACAAAATAAGAAATAATTTTAAGTAATCAAAGTATAATTTTACCTCTGCCAAACGGTCATCATCTTCTAAGAAGAACGTTAAGTACTTGAACGAGATATCAACATCAGAGTTGCCTCCCTTTTCCCTGTGCTCTTCAACAGTAGCTTGACCGCCCGAAAACGCGTACTTGTTTATCTATTTTTAAATATACTTATAATTTTAAATAGTTTTTGTAAAGGCTGTCATGGCGCAGTAGTACAAACCTTACAGGGAAGTTTACATTCCCTGGTGGGTTCCCATTCGGGGCCATGAATTATTATTTATTAATATTTTCATTTCTTCACTCTGGTAACAAGGCAAAGCAAAGCATTGAGTTCTGCCACTTGACATACGATGCCTCAAAAAATCAGCAGAAAGTAGGGAATGGAGTTTTCTCACACTAAGTTTCCTCTGCCTACCCTGCTATGTATGTAAAAAAAAAATACTGTATCCTGCACAGGTTAGGGCATTAATTCACAGGGACAATATTAGTGTCAAGACACTTCTTAATTCTTTACCCAAATTCAAAACATTGCTTGAGCAATAGAACTCAATTGCATGTTTAATAGAGCGAGAAATGAAAATATTTTATTTCCCAGAGGGTTCAACTTCAAACCCACAGCGAAAATTAATAACTAGAAACATGTATTAGTAAAAAATCTAATAGGCTAATAAGTTTATATATAATCATATAAAACTATTATTTATAAGAGAAAACCATTTATATTTACTTTAATTTAACTTACTGACCTTATTCTTAATCTGCTTAGGAGTATCATTCAAAAATATAGATGCATTAGGATCACTGGCTGACATTTTGTTCTGAGCCCCTTGCAATGCTGGTAGGAAGGTAGCATGTAACAATGCTGGCTTGGGCAACTTGAGACGCGCCGCGACGTCTCTAGTCATACGGAAGTATGGGTCTTGGTCTATAGCACATGGTACTAAGCAGGGAACCTAAAAAAAACGAGTGGTAAATATTGTTGTATGGTATAATATTTTTATTCTTTGGAGTGGATCAAATGGTGGGGGATAGAGGGAACCTATTATTCGCCACTCAGTTCCAAAAAAAATGCACAAAAAGACAAGCAAAAATATAATTCGAAATGTAATCACAGTACTTACAATTTTATTTTCAAATATGAATGGAAATGTTGTAGAGAAGGCAGGTGCAGCTTCAATGGAGGGGAAGGTTATTTTACCAATCACATCAGAGTCACCAAATCCAAAAATCCCTTTCACTTGGTTAAAGGTTACACATCTCTGTATCCGCAACATATTTTGGTAGAATGCTGGACACTGGCTAGAAATAATTTAATTAATTAAAAATAAAAAAGTATCTCCACACTTTTTATATAACAGGGTAGACAGAGGGAACCTAGTGTTAAGAATTTGGGCATTCTCTGCCCAATTGTCATGTTAAGATAATATTTATCTACCCTCTGAGTAGAATAGAACCCACAACAGACATGTTTACAATGAGACATTGTCTCACTAAGCCTCAAGGTACGAGTAAACCTTTATATTTTGACTATTAAAGCAAATTTTTATTGTTAAAAATATCGTTTTAAACTTTTAAAATATTACTTGTCTATTACTAACATTTAACACACTTACCCAATAAAATCTAGATCATTAAAAATGAATGTGTTTGAGGGGTCAAATCCAACAGCGATTATATCTTTAGCATTATTATAAGCCATCTGCCTGGCATCTTCTATTTTAATGTCACGCCACATAACTTTCTCATCATCAGTAAGCTGAATGATTAATGGAACATTGAAAACTTCCTGTAGCCATCTGAAATTTAATTACATATGTAAACATTAACACATTTAAATTAGGCTTGTGACAACACAGTCATACACCAAACACAGATTATTTGGTCAGCTTTCTGATTAAATAGCTAACTATTTGGCAAAAGTATTTAATTGGTATGTTAATGTTACATTTCTGCACTGTGACCTTCACTTTCTAAATTTTAATTACATGAATAATAAAAAGAAATATGAGAGAAATCATTCAATTTCATCAATACTAATGATTATGTAGGTACAAATGACATTGAAAATGATTTTAAGAAAATTAAAAATATTATTATTTTTATTTTTATTAAGAAAATTAAAAAAAATATTATTTTTATTTTCAATAATATATTAAAAATAATATTATTATTTTCAATCAAATAAGGTAAAATTACCTGAGTAGCCCTTATATTGAATAATAGTTATTGTAAGTCCAAATTTATTGAAAAATATGTTTATATAGTAAACTCACTTTGTAAACATGAAAGGTATCATATGACCAATGTGCATACTGTCGGATGATGGTCCTCTTCCAGTATATAAGTAGAATTTTTTACCTGATTCTACCAAATTTAAAATGCTGTGAATGTCTCTATGAGAGAAGAATATGCCGCGCCTGAGGAAATGGTGAGCTGGAAGTAAACATATATTAGCAATTAGAATGGAGACATTTATAATTAGTATATATTAGTATTTATTTCCTTAATGCAACAACAAACCTTTTTTCCCTGTAACTCTTTCAAATTTTGCAATAACTTCATCATCAATTTTCTGACTTCCAAACCTTTCTGTAAAGAGTATATTAAAATATTATTGTAGGAATTATAATACTATAATTATATGTATTTATTGCTATCTGTACTTATTAAAATACTTACTTATTAATTTATCATAATCAATTCCAGTTTGTGACTTTCCAGCTACATTCCATGGATCGACCACATCATCTTCTTCATTAATTGTCAGGTTTTCTACTTGTTCTTCTGTCATGGTTTATGCTGCAAAGCATACAAAATATTATAGATTAAATACAAAAACAAAAATTGATATTCAGGCAATGTAATTTATTTGAATAAAATATTGTGAAAACTAGTAGTCTGTAAGTAGTAATAAATAAAGGTTACCTATATAGTCTAACACTTTAAATTATTTATTTTATAATAGTTTATTGAGGCAATTCTTTACCAAAAAATACTTTAAACGAGGTTATTCGGCAAAAATTGCCAAAATTCTGTAATACTTTGCCTTTGTCACATCATAAATGTCAAAAGACTCATAGTACCAAGTGGCAACTAGGTATGCGCTTCTTGGTCCGATCAATTCGATATGTCAAAGAAATCGATCGATTTTATAAATACATTCAGCGCTTTATTAAATTTAATTAATCTATCTGTAGCCAACCATTGTGATTTTAGTCAATGTTGACTTTAACGTTAAAAATCTGACTATAAATTCTAATAGATTAACTTCCCGACTTTGTAAATTCCATATGGTGCTGCCATTTATAAAAAGTTTTTATCGATTTATCAATAATTTCGACTTTATTTTGATTTTGAACATCACTAGGGAACTGAAAACAGATACAATATATATCGCATATAACGTACATACTTAAATATCAATTATATTAAATATTTATAAAAGTGGATTTTATCTTATGATTATATCTACTTAAAGAATTTGTTACGAAAATAAAATAAAACTTTCATATTTTTTTGATAAACTTTCTTAGGTTTCTGTGGTATGATTATAAAACAACAACACTTTTATTTTTACTGCTTAACACTGGCTGATGCAGTTGTCAAAAATGTCAATAACTCTTCAGTCATCACCATGTACTCTTGCTGTTTTTAGATTAATAAGTAGAATAATAACCGCGCGTGTCTTTGTTGTAAAGTATATGGCTTTTTGGTTTTGAACCAGGTGGGACTTAAGTGTTCTTGATGGTTTCCGGTGACGATTTCAATGGTGGTCGTTTACCGCGAAAAACTACTAGGTCCCCGAACCGAAAATCCAAGAAGACTGATGCAGACATAGCGAAGGGTTCAGCGTTGCGAAATGATTCGCAACCTTCTGTTCATAAAAGAAATCTTTATGTGGTTTCGTTTCCCATTATTATTCTTTTTAATTTACTGAGGTCTATTTTATACCAGCTATTTATTATTTTCAAATATTTGTATTCGGCGTCCCATCGTTTTATTCATAGGCCTCGTAAAAACGGTGAATGTAACTTAGAAGTGGTTGTAAAGGACGGTGTTGTGTCTACGGAAATCGCAAACAGTGAGGAGATGTCATATGTAAACAATGTGGGCCCAGGAGATCCACTCTTGGCTAAACAGAAACATCATCACAGAAAAGCTTTCGAATATATTTCAAAGGCGCTGAAGATCGATGAAGAAAATGAAGGTAAGACTTGCTATGTAGAGATCTCTGTTCTTTTTGTTATAATTAATTGTGTTGTATTTTTATAATAGCAAAAAAAATAGTTGTTAGCTTTTTTTAGTTTCATGTATAATAATAGGCTTAGATTAGCCATTTTACATTAGATCAGTAAGTAGGTATATTTATTAATACAGGACAAAAAGAACTAGCAATAGAACTGTACAAGAAAGGTATTTATGAACTGGAACGTGGTATTGCTGTTGACTGCTGGGGGGGACGTGGAGATGCCTGGCAACGGGCGCAAAGACTTCACGATAAAATGAAAACCAACCTAGGCATGGCTAAGGACCGATTGCATTTTCTTGGTAAAATTTTATCTATATATTAATTTAGTTAGTGTGCGTTCATTGTTTACACTGCTACATTTTATTTTCAGCCTTCTTAGTTTATATTGTGATTTTGATTGTACAACTGAATTTGGCTGTTTATGGCATGATGAGCTTCCTTGTTTCCTTCTCATGATAAATACTTATCATAAAACACACAGTGCTCTTATAATTTTAAGGTTTAATAAAGTAAATGTTGTCCCTCAATGTAGCCAACCTAGTCGCCCTCAGTAAGTTGGGCGTAGAGAGTGAGCCTGAACGAAATGACAAAAAACCTACGGAATCTCCTCTTAAGACACGAAGGCCCTTAGAGAAGTCCAAGACAACGCTACTAGCACATACAGAAAGTAACAGTGGTCAAACGAAGCCACCAAACGAAGGTAGAATACCACAATTGCTTTGCTTCGTTTGACATAACCTACTGCAAAGTTTTTGGAAAATCTCATGAATTTCACTTAACCCCAAATTTATTAACAGAAAAACATCAGGTTGACAATTGGAATGTTTTATAGCAATGTTTGCATGTGGGTTCACTGTGCTTGCAAAATTTGTTTTTTTGCTTTCTGTGTGACACAATCATTATTTCTAGTTTTGTAAAGAGATAAGTGTTTAATTTACATACTTTAAACATATTAATTAATCTTCAAAACTAGTTAATTGGAACCATTTTTGTTTGTTAATGTTATTAAAGTAGTAAGTAATAAGGTTTATATATATGGGCATGTGCAATGGATGAATATAAAAAAAGGAATTTAAAGTATGATTCCATAACCAGTCCATTATAATTAATATGTGCATGTTTACTTTGTACAAAGTAAATACTTCATACAACATTGCATTTAAAATTCATTCACAATTATTAATAGATTTAACATTACTAACTTAATATATTACATCAAAAACCAAAATCACAATATGTGTGATCAAAAGTAATTTATTTAAATTAGAACATATTTTCTATTCATTAAATAATTCATAGTAGATATAAAACAAGGTTAAAAGTACTAGTTGCAAATATATTTCCAAGGAGAGATTAATTAAAAACCTCAGCAGGAAGGATTTTAAAAAGAGCACTAAATACGAACTAGTAGCGGCTTTTGTTTTCAAACAAAAGATAGTACTCATTGAAATTGCAGATGCGTCATTTTATAGCTGGTTTAGCATGCAGAGCCAGTTGTATGCAACCTTGTTTACTGAATGCTGTGAATATAGGTATTATACATTAGAAGCAAGATGAGGAATTCCGACATTTTGTATTTTATTTTCAACTATTCTTGATGAGATATTCTTGGGACTAGTTGGTTTTATATTTTTAAAAATAATTTTCGTTTATGAATGTTTTCAGTATATTGCGTTGCATAATTGTCATTTATTAGATTAATTTTTAATTGTTTTTAAATTTACGTCTCTTTAATAATTATCGTAATTCCAATAAATTAAATCACGGATTTTTTTTACTTCAAACAATGTAATTAAGAAACAAAGTCGAAGGCTTATTGTAGTTAAAGTACATTGAACACACCCTCGTCCCTAATAGCGTACCTTTGTACGTTTGTCATACGAGCCGATGTAGAATACGTCACTTCCGAATACGCGGTCACAATTACAACGAATAGTGCGTATAATGTTTTGCCGATATTTCACGTTTTATATTTGTCCAAATAAAATATATTTGTATACAAAAAGAAATTTTCTAAACAAATGTACTCACTCGTAAAGACGATGACGATTTAACTTATATAATCTTAAACATATACATGAAATTGTCTGCTTGTCTTCTAAGAAATTAAATCCAAATAAAGTATAGAACGAAAGTGTCTTACCGCTAGGTTCACATAGGTTACTTCTGGCTACAATGCTATACGTGAGATTTAGCGTAAAGCTACAAAAATATATATTAAAATGCCGAAGCTGGTGTTAAAATTTTAATATGCTTCCGCAATTAATGGAGGTTCCCAAAATTAAATTACTTAAAAATATCACGGCAAAACCAAGGGCAGATAAACTTCAAAGCCTAAAATTTGCAGTTTGCCTTGCTTTTAATTAATTTTATAAATTCAATATGTCAACTGGGAAAAGACATTGTTTTCCTCCTCACATTTTTTTCTTGAATATTTTGCAAAGCCAAATACAATTAATATTTATTTCATTAACCTTTTATATTATTGTAAGCGAAAGAAGGTTACTAGTAATACTAATAATAAAATAATAAATTAAATAAAAGCATGATTCACGCTGTATCCTGCACACAACAGGTAGGCAGAAGGAACCTAGTGTTAAGACACTCCGTTCCTCACTTTCCGCCGAATTCCGAAGGCATTGCGTTTTGAGTGGCGGCACTCAACGCCTAAATTTAAATGAATATTTCATTGTCTCGAGTGGGAATCGAACCCACATCCAGTCGCATTTACTGGTACACTTTGTGCCTCTGCGCCACCACAACCCCTAAATAACTATTGATATAAACTAACCCATATATCGTTCGATTGTTGCTCAAAATAGCCATGTTTGTAACGGCCTAGCTTACTCAAGTTTCAGTCATTCGTGTAACTTTACGACTCATATTCTAAGTATAGCTTCAGCATATTCAGCTTTCGAAGCAAAAAAACCTTCTAGAAATGAAAGGACGTTTTCTACATGATTCATTACGCTTTACGCCAGGGTTTGGCTTAAAGAAAAAATCTTCATTTATAAGGAAAAAAAACATAGAAACCCTCTACACATACATTTTACACTTCAAGATTCAATTACGGTGACGTTTTACTACGTTCTTATATTAAATTTTCAAAGAGCTTGCTTCTTTGTACGAGGTCAGGTTTAAATTATTTTATTTCTTTTTAAACAACCTTTTGAATTCGTACTTGAAAGTTTGAAGTACGGGTGAAATTAATCGATGGTTATTTTTACAAATCTACGTTTTCCTGCTAGGTATTATATTTGTGAGGCCATTGTGGTCCAGGGTGTGACTAACGCGACGGTTGTGGGATCGATCCGTACGGGAGAATGAATTATTATTTAGTAATATTTTCATTTGTTCGTTCTGGCAGCGAGGCAAAAGCCCGGCGTTGAGTTCCGCTAATTAATGTGCAATGACTCGGAACATTGGGTGGACAATGGAGTGTTTTAACTAGGTTACCTTCTGCTTACCCTGCTGTGTGCGGGGCAAAGTGTGAAGCTGATTTTATTATTTGTATGAGAATTAAATTCTAACTAAAGTACGGAGAAAGCGATGAAGCGGATACTCAACGAGCGATCCGTTTCCGTTTGACTTATATTCCCACAATGGGCTCACGTTACGGATGACCAGGCGCCACCCAGCTGGTTCACCTGGCTGTGCGAATGGGACCTATATACATCCAATATACTTACATTTCTATTCGTATTTAGTGCACTTATTGTAATTTAACAGAATTAACTCGAAAATAGAAATAAGTTTTTCGGAAACTTAATCAAATATATATTATAATTTAGTTTATATTGAACTTCAACTGTGTATTGATCAAATAAAAATTTAAGAATCTCTTAGTTCGGACTACTATAAATACTATAGTAGCTCTTAAAATGTTTACTTTCAGTATTATTTCTTTTTGCGTTGAAACGTGCGATAGGTTTTTTTGCATACTACTACATTCTGTTATTATACCTACCTAGATACCGTATTTGGATTGGTTATAAGTACAAAATGTGGTTTTTTTTAAGAAAACCTTGGGGCTGTGCTTGTAACGACTGTTAAACTAACTAAAAACTGTCCCGAAAATTTATATCTTGATTATAGTCTTTCTATTGACTTACGTTTAAACAACAACATCTCTATACGAATTATTCTCGAAAATAATCGAACCCAGCCCTACCTAAAGATTACATAGCAAGTGTAACCTTTAGGGAAAATAAGATTTTATCTGACATACATTATCTTAATTATTTCACACGGCTACTTATACGTCTTTATTGCGGACGCACGCAAATAAATGATTGATTATATGGAAAAGACATAAATGTCATACAGGTGATTACATACTCGCCTTATACACATCACCTGCCCTATAATTAAGCGTAAAGTCCATAATTTTTAAAATTACAATTGAGATGATACTTGCACAATAATTTTTGTTTCAGCCAGTTTGACGTTTCATATAAAACTAGCGCCCCAAACGCGGCTTCGCCCGCTTAAACTTATTGTTACATTATAGCTGAATTTAATAAATTATGAACTTAAGTTGTATGTGTTAGTCCAATGTATAAGCTGTATTATTGTAAAGTTTTATCCAAATCTTTTCAGTAGTGGTTTAGTGCGTTACGAATAATATTCGATTAATAATTTTGTGCCACCCATATCGATTCTCTGTGGCTACGTGGCTTAAGAACTCTGTGAAATTATTATTCGATCCTATAAGAGTTCTGTTTTTACGTTTAGAAAAGTACGCAATCCTAAAGAAACTAATAGAAGACAGTTCATACTGAAATTATCCGAGAAAGCTTCCAGTGTTTTCATTATTTTTCATTAAAAAGGGTATGGTACGAATAAAGAGACGTAAAAGAAAAACAGCGCCGTCTGACAGACTCGCACAAAGGGAAAGGTTTGAAGACCTTTGAAACGCTTTTTGGATATGAAAAGCAGACTTTTATATTTTTATTCTAAATTAATATAATATTCGAGCTCAACAACCTCGTTATTTTATTTTCGCTTCAACAAATATGTTCATTAATGTTTGCGAAGGATTTAAATAAACAAATATTTAAGAGTATTTGCTTGTCGCTGTTGACTGAATTTTATAAATGAAACAAGATAAATCCCTTATTTCCTCACGATATTCTAATATAAATATTTTTTTATATTATTATTATTGTATTTACATATAATTTTACGTAAAAGCTGTTTTTCTTTTACATAAGTTGGCTATTGGTATTGCTTTGTCCAGCAGTTTAGTTAAGTAAAGTGTTTATCATAATTGTATTAGGTTTTCATGAATCGTTGTAGGTAGACGCCAGGCGTAGCACAAGCGTGACAGGTTGTTGGTTCGATTCCCACTCGAGAATATTAAATACTCGTAATTCCCTTTCTTCACTGTGGTATCGAGACAATGGCGCGGCGTTGAGTTATTCCATTCTACACATAATGCCTCTACAAAATGGAAAATGGAGTGTCTAAATACTAGGTTTTCTATATCTACCCTGCTATATGCGGAATACACAGTAAAGCTCTAATACGTAATATACATCGCATGTTATAGGTATGTATATACATACCTATATGAGCTTTACGTCTGCTCTGATTGTTTATATAACAATCAAATCAACAATCTGATTAAAATTATAGAAGCTACACAGGATCTAGTAAAGACATTACAATTTAACTTCTAACGGAAAATATTATATTCAATGCTTTTTTTTATTAATGCGTAGATTTAAGATTCTGGGATGAATAAAATAATAAAATTCTTGACTTCTATTTAAAAAAAAATCAGATTCACTCTGTATCCCGCACACAGCAGGGTAAGCAGAATGATTTATATAAAGTGTTAAAAACTCAAATTATTGTAAATTTTAGTAATTTTCATTTTTAAATAACACTCACTTGTAAAGAATTGAATGATCAACAGAAAGTTGTTACATTTACAAATCGTTTAGTATTGTAATGTTATATTTCCTTATAAGTATTTATCTTTTATGATTTGGTTGTAGCTTTCTAAAAGCAATAAAATTTTTAGGGTTCCGTACCAAAAGAGTTACGGGACCCCATTTCGGAAACTGCTGTCCATTTGTCTGTCTGTCTTTCTTTCCGTCTGTCACCAGTTTGTATCTCATGAGCCGTGATAGTTAGGCAGTTGAAATTCTCACAAATTATGTATTTCACACACACACACACACACAAAAATAACGTTTGTTATTTGGTAATAAACGTGATATTTTTGCTCGTTTTGGGTGATGATGATAATTTTTAAAAAATAATGGTACCGAATGCGCTGCCCCAACTTGAACTTGGCTGGTTTTATTCAAAAAAATTATCAGTACTTGATACGATAAATTGTAACTTTCAAAAAGATGGCTTGAATTTAAACTGAAAGTTTAAGTATATGGTATATAACTTATCACAATCTTTGGGCAGATATGAAAAAAAGGTAGATATGAAGGATAATAGACATTTTTACATAAGAAAATCGTATCAATGACATGCGTGAGCTTAGCAGTAGATAAATCGATATTGAATACTAATATATTGTTTCTTTGATGTAAGCTATTTGCTAGTGAGTTAAATATTAAACGAGCAAAAGAAATACTGAATTATTTATTTATTTTGAATGAATGTGTAGGATAAGCCTCAAACCTAACCTAAAAATACACCTTTAAACTATAATAAAATAAAAATATATTCTATTAAAAAAATCGATAATCAATATGAATTCTGCTTTTAAGATTGCGGTTTTGCGTCGCATAGTTGAACACCGAAGATCCCGCCATCTTTTATTACAACATAAACCATCGTGGGTGGATTTTATTAAGAACGGAGAAATTTAGGTCTCGGGCGATATGTTATTTAATCTTTTTATTTTGCACGAAGGTGTGCCCGACAATTTGTGTCCCAATTTCGTAACGTTTTTTGCATTATTTGATCGCGTTACAGATAACGTTTACAAGGCGACATATTTAAAGGTGAAACATGTGATATAACCATGTATGTGCGCAGTTGAAAGGATGTTTTCTTTTCTTTTTTATATGTCACGCTGTTTATAACGCAGACAGCAGGGAAAACAGAGGGAACCTAGTGTTAAGACTGCGTTCCCCATTTTCCGCTGAATTCTGGAGACATTGCGTTTTGAGTGGCGGAACTCAACGATAAAATGGAAATATAAAATTATTATTTTAAATATTTCATTTTGGGGGAATCGAATCCACAGCCGGTCGCGTTTACACTCACACTTAGCTGCGGCGCCACAACGCTCTCGTTTTCTTTTTCTGATGTTCCAATTTCAATTCCGATTACAAATTTAAATAATTTATCGATTTAACGTCATTAATGTTAAGTCAATAAATTTGTATTTATTGCTAAAAGTCTAAAAATTATCTATCCAATCCATTTTAATGACAAAAAAAGATATCAAAGAGCTCTGATACATTAATACTTAAATGGAAATAAAAATAAAAATCACCATTTTACCTTCTAATTCACGCCATACATTTACCAGCGAAAGTAATCACGAAATTTCGTCTAAATCGTGATTTCAAAGTCTCAAAAGTTCTTTATAATACTCATCTAACACTATAGTATTATAGACTATAGCTTTGTATAGATTTGTATAGCTTTTCTGAAAGTCGTGCAAAAAATGTCAATAGGGCTTCTAGGCACTGTTATGCATCTCGGAGTGCAGATTAAAACTTACCTGCTCTCGATTGAGGTACCCGTCAGCCATTTCAAAGTTACAAGTAGGTACCCAGTAGGTACCTAGGCGTGGGAGAACCGCAAGGTCTCTTCGACACGCTATACGTAATATATAAGTCAAGTATTCTATATTTTCTGTTGCTACTGTTGTTTTCAATATATTTATTCGTTCAACCGTTCAATCGATGCGGAATGGTTGTATAAAAAGTTTTTAACTTTTAGTAATTGATCAAATTTTTTCTTTTTTAATTAAATTAGAAGGTTTTCTAAGTTATAATAATAATCTTTGAGGTATAAAATCTAAATATAATTAATATTGTAATTATTTTCTTTTCCTATGTTTGTTTTGAACATTTACATAATTAATTATACAAAAAAGTTTGTTATTAATGCAAATAAAAAATGTCCTTTTTTAATCTATCTATTAAACAATTTTATTTTCTATATCAATGCACGAATATTTTATCTATTATTGAGATTACAAATGATTGAAACAGTTTAAAACTATTATACCTACCTAACCTTGAATATATGAATATTAAAATATTAACATTTTGTTCAGAGGCTTAACATATTGAGGCCGTCGTGACGCAGAGGCACTGTAACGCGACCGTTGTGGGTTCGATGCCCACTCGGGAAAATGAATTATTATTATTAATAATATTCTCATTTCTTCGTTCTGGCATCAAGGCAAAAAAACCCGTCGTTGAGTTCCGCCACACAACAAGCAATGCCTCGAAAAATTCCGCGAAAAGTGGGGAGAGGAGTGTCTTAACACTAGGTTCTCTCTGCCTACCCTGTTATATGGGGGATACAGTGTGAAGCTGATTTGATTTTTTTATTATTGTTTAGATATTATATCTTATATCTACTGATTTATATAAATAGTTCCTCTAATTCGGTCGTCTGACATTTAGTCTAATAGAATAGTTATTATAGTAAAATCAATTCGGCCCGCCCTCTTTGTTTGACCGAAATGCAAATCTTCATCAGTCGAGACTGCGCCGCGCCACAGCTAATCAATTATTAACAACAGTTTAATATAAAATGAGAAATTTAATCGAACTCCTCGTTCCTACTTGCTTTTTGTATTGATTTTATAGTATAGGATTTATTTTTATATCTCTTTATGTATATGTTTTAATGGTGTAGGCGGAGAAACCAAGAGATTCTCTCTTTTCTTTCTTTTTTTTTAAATCTCTTTTTCTTTAGAAAATCACACACCAGTTGCAAATTCTATTATGCCACCTAGTAAATGAACCCGCAACCACTGACCGTCTCAATTTAAATACTTCCCAATCGTGATTGCAATGTCGTTGTTTTTAATTAAAATTCATGTCAATAAAAAGAGAAATACGATATTATTTATTGGATTTTTTTTAATGGTTTCATCTCCATAGCGTGCGCCTGTACCTGAATTGATAACGATAAAAAACCCATTCATTAATTAAAATTTCGTTTAAACTTTTATCATAATTTTATATTCGTATTATATATAAAGTATTTAAAGTATTGTAGGCCTGCCAGTTGCACCGGCCAATGCAAATGTCGACGTCGGAAATAGAAAGAGTGATCTTGGCTCCGCTGGTCTCGCAAATTGTTTTAATTAATTATTCTTTATCTCTGATTGACTTTTATTAATTTTTAATCAATTCAGCCTTATAGTGTTGCTGCAATAAAAAATTTTGAGACAAATTAAGGTCATACTCCACTTAAATGTTTTCAAGGTTCATCGAATTGTAAATATCAGAGTGTGAAATATTTAACTTTATGGGTGTATTTATAATAATATATAAAGATTTATTATATATTCTCATATTAATGTCACCCTAGATTATTTTATCAACAGGAAAATATATGCTTTAGAATTGTTCCTTTTGTTATAACAAATAAATCCAATATACTTAGAAAATAATAAAAATCAAAATTATTAATATCAAAAGGTGTCGCCAGTTAAAATTACTAAGCATGCTCGATTGCATGTGTAATGAGACGTCTCAAATACTACACGACGTTGACTATACTGCAATAGCTATAGTTAACTTTATTATTTAACGTAAACTTTTCTACAGTGGCAGGACGCAAGTTAACGACAGCCGGTCGGCGGGTTCCCAGCGGTGGAGGACCCTTGATGAAGTCTCAGACGCTGCCGCGGTCCATGGGAAGGTCGTCGTCCCAACCGAACAGTACTAATGGTGGCTACAGTCGATATCCCATGAAACCTGCATCTACACCGCCTGCGGTGAAACGTCAGCTATCTGTAAGTTACTAGTACATTTAAAAGTAAAATATAGTAAATGCATTTAAAGTATTGAATTGTTTTAAGGTAATTTTAACATAATGGTAAAGTTTTAGTTACGTTTCCTTTTTTTTCTATAGGTCCTTTCTTAATAAATATATATCTTGCGTCATAATATTATTATTAAAAATATTGTACAAGTCCTCCACTATCTATTCGTGTCGATTAAAGTGAAAGTACAGAGTAACTTTCGTTAAAAAAAGTCTTTTGGCTTTTTAATATATCGACGATTCAAAGGTATTGTATATGATTATAAAATAATATATATTTTTTAGCGACATGCATGTATATAGCAGAGTAGCCTCAAAAAAAGAATATAAACTTATTACATTTTTGCATATAAATGCTTAAAATTAAGTTATAAATTCTGAAATATAAAACTTAGATAATTTAATTTAACGATAAAATATCGTACTGTATCCATGACATTAAAGTGTAAATTCAGAAAGCTTTTCGAACTCATTTGGCACGATACCTCTAGTGCTGTGTCAAACTAATTAAATAGTTCTCGTTAAAAGTAGTGTTCTTGTTTATTCAACGGCAGTTGGGGGTCGAAGTTAAGTGTGTGGGGGTCTTTGTGTGGGGTCGTTCCTCCATCTTTCCAATAAAGGAGGTATTTACGACTTATCGCTAACATAAGAGCTTTGATGTGGATGATATTAAAGCTTTTAATACATTTTTAGATTTTCATAAGGCGTGGGTTAGAATCGTTTTATGAACTGATTTATATAAAATTATTTTCTTATATGTATTGAGTATATGTTTACCTATACATATAATAAAAAAACTATGTGTACCTCGGTATGTTTTGTGGTGATTGGCTTGAATGAATAAACCTTTACATGAATAAACCTATTATTGGCGACTTTTATAATAGAATTTAAATGTTTGTTTATCTGTACACGCTAATCTCAGAAATTCATACTATATATTTTTGGTTGACCGTAAAAAAACGCCCCTCTAAAGAAACCTAAAATGACCAATGAGACTGACATAGAAATGTTAAATTATACTTATTTCTTGAAAGTGGGTGCGTTTCAACCCTTTATCCCTTACGCAGTGCTTAATGTGTATGGTACGAATCCAAATTTAGTACTTATTACGTAGTATGAGTCACCATTCACATACTACGAATTTAGCATTAGACTCAGGGTGTTTGTCTCAAGTCAGTCGTTGTTATAACATTAGATAAATATATTTTTTAAGGAGGCCGTCTTGGCGCGGCGGCACACGGGTGTGATTGTAACACGACAGTTGTGGGTTCGATTCCCACACACAGTCTTCGCTCTGGTCTCGAGGTAAAGCGCGGCGTTGAGCCACTCAACACGCAATGCCTCCAGAATTCGGCAGAAAGAGGGGAACGGAGTGTCCTAACACTAGGTTTCCTCGTCCTACCTTGCTGTATGCGGGATACAGCGTGAAGCTGATATATTTTTTAAGTATTTTCTTTGTTGCTTTTAATTTGTTTATCTTATAAATCATTCAAGCCAGAGATGGATCTCGAGATGTTGTTTTCGTTTATAGATATGTATTTTTTTATAAAGGGCCTTAGTCTTTTATTGACATTTAAAAGAAAAAGATATATACTATAGCATTTTTTCGAACTTTTGTATTAACATTTTTATTTTAAGAATAATGAATAAAAATCATTCACTAACCGATTGGCACGTCACTCACCTCTCATTGCTATAAACTAATTTAATAAATGTGAAGTGTATTCAAAAAAATAAACAAATATGTATTGTAAGGACCTGAAAACACTGTTATAAATACACTTAACTGGTCGATAAACATATAAAAAATAGAAATAAATAATGCTTAATATAATGCTTCAAGTGTCTTAAATAATTTATTAAAAAAAATCCTTTGCGCAGTATTTCATACGCAGAATAGGCGAAGGAACCTAGTGCTACGACACCGCGTTCCCCATTTATTTATTAAAGCTTGTTAAAATATCCAAAATAAACAATTGCATCTAACATAAAAAAAAACATTTTTTTTTATAATACCAACATCAGCTTCACTAACCATTGCCCATACATTAACATACTCTTCTCACGTATAGAGCGCGTATCAGGTACCAGTGAACGGATCGCCGGTGAGGCGAGCGGTGTCAGGAGGCTCTCAGAGAGGGACGCCCACGCGTAGTAGAACACCGCAGCCGGCGCTGGCAGTGCGCGGCGTTGATCCGAAACTAGTTCAGCTTATTCTCGACGAGATTATAGAGGGAGGGCCGAAGGTTCATTGGGATGATATTGCAGGTCAAGATGTAAGTCACCTTACTATTTCTACGGTGTTTTTTAGATATTAATATTTATTTTATAATTATTTTTTTTCACTATATGTATTTATATACAATTATTTGTATTATAGTGTTTTAATTAATGTATAGTTACTTTGTTGTAGTCTAGTATTACTTGTTAATAAAACTTAATTCTCCAATTCCGCTTATTTTAAAATCAGTGCAGGTTCAACTATTACTTTTCTCTGGATATTATAGAATGACGCCACAACTCAATTTTTCCTCTTCCCACAATCTGTAAATGAGAAATCTAGAAATGTTATTTTCATTATTGATTCAGTATTAATGAACTTTATATTCTTATAATTTTAGGCCGCCAAACAAGCGCTACAAGAGATGGTCGTACTGCCATCTCTGCGGCCTGAACTGTTCACCGGACTCAGATCGCCAGCTAAAGGACTGCTGCTATTTGGACCACCTGGAAATGGTAATTTTAATTTTATATCAACTTTATAAATACAAATGTTTATGTAAATGAAATAAATGTTTTTTTATTAAAGAAAAATGCTTAAAATGTGCCAAACATTTTATTTTCCTCTTACAATGTTTTATGCACGATTTGAATCATTAACTCGAGCTAAAATGAAGATTAATTGATTCTACTGTATAACACAACAAAAATATACAATAAGAAAATATATTTGACATTGTCGTACATAAATAAAACTGTTGTGAAATTAATTTTATTCTGTAGAAATGAGAAAAGACTAGCTGCATTTTTAAAACATTCTTCAATTTTAATAACAATAATGTATACAATATTAATAAATTTAATGAACATTTTACAGGTAAAACTTTATTGGCACGGTGCGTGGCCGCTGAGTGTTCTGCGACATTTTTCTCTATATCAGCGGCAACGCTGACCAGCAAGTATGTGGGCGACGGCGAGAAGATGGTACGAGCATTGTTTCAAGTGGCGAGGGAGTTGCAGGTGAATATTTCATTTTATATAGTTACAGTACTGTCGATGAGTCTAAAGTGAAGTTTATTGAACTTTTTCTTATTTTGGCATATAAATAATTAAAAGTAACAAAACAATCTTCAATAATCTGCCGGTTTGTTGTTGTTGAAGTTTGTGCATACAGGTTTAAATATATAGATAGTTGGTTTTAAAAATAGTGGGTTTGACCTGGAGGTCGACGGATTCGTTAGTAGTGAATCAAAGTCCGACGTTGAAATACAACACATTTACAATTCCAACGCTCACACTAATTAACAAACTACAAGTCTCCCCCAGCCGTCAATAATATTCGTGGACGAAGTAGACTCGTTACTGTGCGAGCGCTCCTCCAGCGAGCACGAGGCGTCGCGCCGCCTCAAGACTGAGTTCCTGGTGGAGTTCGACGGTCTGCCGGCCGCTGGGGCCGACCGCCTCATCGTCATGGCGGCCACCAACCGGCCCCAAGAGCTGGACGAGGCGGCGCTGCGCCGCTTCCCCAAACGTGTGTATGTGTCGCTGCCGGACGCGGCCACGCGCGGCGCTCTGCTCCGCCGCGTGCTGGCGCGAGGGGCGGCCGCCTCCGAGCTGCGGGACGGGGAGCTGGCGCGGCTGGCGGCGCTCACCGACGGTTACTCCGGCAGCGACCTCACCGCACTGTGCCGTGACGCCGCGCTCGGACCTATACGAGGTAAACCATTCACATATAATATGAAATATACACTAAAAACACAACTACACAGGTGGAAGCGTCTGCACTCCTTTTACGAAAGCAGCATGTAGGGTAAAATATTTTAAACCCTGCTACCTAACTATAGTATTTTTTTAGTACCTAATAAAATAATCAAAATTCGTCAAATTCGTGCGGCGGTGTCCCTTTCATAGGTTTGTGTCTGTGACGTCATTCTTAACACATGGCATTTTATTATATAACGATAATTTTATTATTTATTTTGTCTAAAAAATCACTTGAATTTTTGTCATTTTTTTTCTTTTAATTATATTAAGCTATTATAAAGTAGTAGTAGTTTAATTCGTAATTAAAAATACAATGCAATGTAATTTCATTGCCATATGGCATTTAAATTACAAAAACTATGTACTTTCTTATATTTCATATTAGAATTTAAAATTTATCGTATTAACTATCTGTACTTTAATGTTATAATATTCTAGATTAATTTATTCATACATATACATAAATCTAACAGAGCTGGATCCAGAGGAGGTGAAGTGCTTAGACCTGTCGCTGGTGCGCAGCATCACATACCAGGACTTCATGGACGCGCTGAAGCGCATCCGGCCCTCCGTCTCTCCACACAGCCTTGTCGCCTACGAGAAGTGGTCCGTGCAGTACGGCGAGCTCGGCGTTTGAACTTTATATACAGGTAAGCCATTACAATACATACTCCAAGTTTCCGATATTCCTGTTCTCCTTCCGCTTTTTGTGTTCTCTCCATGTGAGCTTCTAGTCTAAATGCATTTCCAAACACTTCACTGTTTCTCGCCGAGGTAACATCATATTATTTAGTTTCATTGGTTGATTAAGTTTCACCTTTTCAGTGAGCATGTATTTTATATTTGCATATTGTTCCTAATGTAACACATTTCTTTCCAGGTACTGGATAACAATAATTGTGGTGAGTCAATATTAATAAGGAACACGTAATGTATTATGAAAATTAAAAGGATCGATTTAATTTTCATTGTAATGAAATTATTCCAGAATTTTTATATATCGCTCAAAATGTACGAATCTCCATACTTTCCCAGTGAAATTCCAATGTATTATGTAAACACTGACAAGGTGGAGTGTTTTGATTTTATCTATTTTATGTATTTTGTTGTAATGTGTCGTAAGAATGTATTTTTAACCCATCTAGTCAAACAATCAGGTTTTGACGGTAGTTGCCAAGTATAGCAGTCTGTGGCCGTATTATGTCCTTAAATATGTAATAATTAATATTTGATCTCTTAACGCCCCACACAGTGGCGAATGTGACCCGAATCAATTTAGAAGTTGCTTTCAATGTTTTAGATATAAGGAGAACGCTTACGCACTTCACACTTCCTCATTGAGTCGGGTAACATTTAAGTTTTAAACCCGTCCAGTTGAAAGGAACCTAGGAAAGAGTCGTTATAAATTTACGTCCTCATGATGTTACGCTTGTGCTTCTGGCGTCTTTGAACTGATTTTCCCGAAAGCTTAACAGCTATGTTATAAAATACCTAGAATATTGTTTTAAACCGGAATTTTTAAAGACATCTTGCAAACCAGGCCAATGGAGGCTTATTGTTTTTTGATTTAAATAAGAATAAAATTGTTATAGTATATTTATTATAAAAAATTGGATATGAATAAACTTTTATCTTAAAAAAGAGATCAAACTACTGAACAAACGCACCCTAGCTAGAACAGAGTCGGGTTTTAAATGACAAAACACAGAACAGCTCATTTCTTCTAGATGTAAGTATTTTAAAATAACTTTTTATATAAACATTCAGACATTGTTATTTTCACACACGACTTTGTTCTACGTATCGTAGTGGAAATGTTGTACAAATATGTGTTTACCGTTTAACAATTAGTACCTCAACGTACGTGTATGGACTTGTGTTGCAGTGGACTTAGCTTATTGAAATTTACAATGTTTTTAATAATATATATTTTAGTAGATATCGATGATCCATTGAATATGAATGAATTCTTTTCTGTGTAATATTTTTTTTTATTATATTTATTATATTGAATATGCAATTAATTATTGAGAATCAATTAAAATGAAATTAAATCTTTTCTTTTAAAAAAGTCTTGGATCGTCGACTAATTAGTGTGTTGAATGTAGATAAAATAATATCCCTAGAGTAGATTCATGATTTTTTCGTAGAAATTATACTTATGTGGGGCCGTGCGATTGTCTCGAAATTTAAAAAAAAATATGTATATTTATTAATATCAATTAATTAATGTCAAAAGTGCTCTGTGGCAACGAATATAAATTTAAAAACACTGTAATCAGCTTAAATAATTAATCAAGTCAATCGTGCGCCTTACATCGTTATTGTAGAAAACGATCCATTTTAATTTTGTTATTGTTGTTGCAATTATTCTAATTCTGTTGATTATTGATTATTATTTCTTTTTATTATAGAATTCTTGCCATTGTGTTGACATTTTTTATGAAATTATATCAAATTTGCTGCGAATCTTATGAATAGATGAAACGATGGTTATTAAAAGACATAAACGGGTAGCTAGTTTACATTGACTTAGCTGAAAACGGAATAATTATTTGCTCAAAATTGTGTTATGTTTGCAATTTGGGTCCTGTGGCGAAATAAATTATATATTTTCATAGTTTCTTGTTGTAATTATATTTATAATTATATATTATATATCTTTGCTCTAAAAATATTATTGGGCTAATATCGAATACTGGACCATACAATTATTCGTAGTTTCGACATAGTGCCATTAATCAGGCGGGATGATTTCCCACTACAGGTTAAAGATATAATATGAACTTGTAGATAAATTGAATTAATTTTTTATTCGAATAAAATTGTATTTTTTACTTTTAATAATAAATGTTTTTAACAAAAAATTTTTAGAAAGTTATTGTCTTTTTAACCTGTGGTCCATATATTCGGGCCATGGAATAAAATTCTATATATCATAAGGTCACAGTTCTAATTTATTGTTTGTTTTAATTTTTTAAATAATTTTATTTGAAGTAGTTATTTGTACTGCTTAAAATTAATTTTGTATAATAATAATTGTACCAATATCCTATTTATTTTATTACACAAACTCCAAGGCCCGATTAAAATTAAGATTAAATAGTATTTACTCGCTCATTAAGTAACCTTTTTGGAATATTAATAAAGTACTGTTTTACACTAAATCGATTATTATCAGCATTTAGTTTATCTGATAAGCATTTTTATAGCAATTAGATACTATTTACTCTTAAAATATCCCGTACGCTAGCTAATGTAGTTAATTTTCTCTAGTAATACTTAGATTATTCTATAGTAAGAATGACAGCGACTTCTGTAGTGCAGTTGTATGTAGATGCAGAATATGTTATGCTTTACCCTATTTTTCTATATACAAATACAAACGAATATTAACTTTGTTTCTTAGCTATCTATATTAAGAAAATGTATGAATTAATTATCTGTAGACATTAATTATATATTACTTTATGCTTAAAAAGTTTTTCTTGTATCAATTTTACCTTAATTTTTTTTCTTTATAACAAAGGAATCTGTCTGTCACGTTTTTCTATAACTTTTATATGTGTATGTCGTATAAATTAATTTTAAATTCTAATCGTGTATTTTTCTAACGATGCTATAGCGTTTACAATTTTTTATTGTTAAGTCTCTTAAGAAAATATGGGTACATGAAATTCGAAATTGATTTATTGAAACAATTATTTAATTAAACTTTTTTAAAGGCTTATGGGTACTCGTGCAAAAATATTGTGTGTAAATTATGTATTTTAAAATTTTCAGTGTTGTGATGGAATTATTTTATGTAAGCATTCGGTTGTGCTTGAATTTTTTAAAGCTTTTCTAAGTAATTATGAATTTTTATATAGAATTACGCCTAAGAATTTGTTACTGCATTTTAATATTCTTAATCTATCTTAAACGCAAATACGCATACCTTTAACAATATATAGGTTTATGTATATGATGTACGTAAATACCGTGTAATCGCTTCGTTGTATTAATTGTGCAAAAGTATTTTTCTTCTAGTATTATATTTTTCATACATTTATATGTATAAATTTTCTCGCTATATCTATGTTATTGTTTTTTTTTTGTTATTAATAATTATTATGGAATTTAAACAAATTCTAATTTTATTATGGCATCAATCATAATAAACACTTCTGCAAAGTGTTGAATTTTTAATTTTTATTTTATTCATTTGTAATTGTTTCGAAATCTATATCTCGAAATTATGCACCGCTGTGATATAGATGATAATAACACCATGCCTTAATTTGCTTTACGCATTTTTACAAAATAATTATAACAATCGATCAAATTTCAAGATGGCCGCCCACATACCATCACGCCGTTTACATTTTTATTTAAACCTTTTATTAATGTCTAAGATTTTGTTGGTGATATATGTTTGGTTTTTGGACGGCCGACATCATTTAATCTGAGCTTCTATATAAGTAACGATATGCGACTGATTGTTACCATATTTTAATAAAATAAATACCCGTACATATGTGTCGAGTCTATTCTTTCTTTAATGTTAAGTATTGAGGGTATTCGGTAAGGTTTTATTCTAAATGGGTAGTAAATTCTTTTTGGGAACCTTCACACGAGTGTGCGTTGTTTCCCAGGAGATGAGGACGTTGTATGGGTTGAAAAGTGGTTGTAAAATTTTGATAGAAACAACGCGAGTGGTATGATTGTTAATTTAGATTATTTTTGCTTGGCACGAGATCTGTTTATGCTACAATTAACTGGTGATGTAAAACGTATGTAGGTACATCAAGTGTGGCTGTGAGTGTATAATATCTGGCTGTGAGATAACACATTGCAAATGGCTCGCTTCCGCTTTGTTCTCAGAATCGCTTTGTGCTTTTTTTCAAAACTTAAATATAAATATTAATTGTAGCATAAACCAGGTGCCAGGTGGTGTGAGATGTGATAGGAGATTCTAAAACATGGTTGTTTCTTCACGCTCGCCTTTATTTAATTTAAGCGCACGAATTTACTGACTTGACTAAATCTATTATTAGTTAAGCGTCGTTGAGTGTTACAAAATGTGTATTTTTTCATAATTTTTCATAAACTAAACACTTTTGCCTAAAATGTCGTGAATGTACTACACAACGCATATGTGATACACGGTTTACCTATGAATAAAACCATTAATTTGTGATTTGGGATGTTTTATTTATAATCCTGTAGAACAATAATATTATCTTATTAACTATATAAAATTAAATATTAAAAATTCTATTAAAGGGAAAAATATTTAAAACAAAAAAGGATATGGTATTCAATGGTATGTCGCTTGTTATTAAACCAGATTCACACGAACACAGCAGGCAGAGGGAACTTAGTCTTAAGACACTCCGTCCCCCACTTTCCGAATTCTGAAGGCTTTTCGTGCTGAGTGGTGAAACTCAACGCCGCACTTTGCCTCGATACCAGAGAAAAAAGAAAGCGAAAGAAGAAAGCTGTGAACGGGAGAACTATTTAAAAAAAGCATATATAATATTCAAAAGCAATCAACATATTTCATCATCAACAATAACAAATAATCCGTGTCATTATTCAATTGGTGCAAATAATTAAGTGGATAATAGTGTTGTACTTATCTATCTACCCACGTGCAATATACCTAATATACGACTTGTGGGCATTTAAGATACAATAATTATATAAATCGTATGGTTTTGCTTGTAGCTATATGCTAGAAATTATTTAATTCTTTCTAAAACTATTAGGTGTATTTTATAAGACTTTCTAATAATTTAATAAATTACAAAAGCGATATGAAAATAGAAAAAAGAAACTACTTGTTAGCTTGATTAAGGACTGCAAAATATGAATACGACATGCGCAGTACCTGAAAATAAAATAAATATTAAAATGAAGAAGTGATACCTTTTGAATAACAGAATTTAGTGAGGAGTTATTAATTCTGTTGGCAACACTTTCATTATATATGGCTGTTAACAATTATCCCTATGGGGATGATGGCTGGCATAAACATAAAAAAAAAATCAGGTGTCAAAACGAGAATTATAATAGAAAATGCATTACATACAAAATGCTACTTTTATTAAAATTTTCTTTCTATGGAAAAGGAGTCTGAATGTCTCCATATCTTTTAGTTTAATTCATATATAAAGTTAATAAAAGCTACATACAAACGTTTATGTTTAAAGTGAAAAGAAAGATCTGTGAAGAGCAAAGCACTCACCGACACAAAAGTAGGCCGCGAAAGTGGAATGTAATGGCCGGCTCTAAAAATAATGGGTCTTTTCATACAATCCATCGCGATAACGAGAGAACTTCTGAATTTGGAATCTTGTTCGTACCACGGGCATTGATAAATCCACTCCCGTAAATCTTCGCTCTGAAATGTATTTCTTTTAATCGTTGTATCTTTTTCTTTAAAAAAAACACTAAAATATTAAAATCTTTTTAAAGTTTTTTTTCAGCTTCACGCTGTATTCGCCGCACACTACAGGGTAGGCAGAGGAAACCTAGTGTTAAGAGTTAAGACACTCCGCTCCCCCTTTCCGCCGAATTGTAGAGTCATTGCTTTTGTGACCTCAATACCAGAGCAAAGAAATGAAATTATTAAATATTTCATTTCCTCGAGTGGAAATCGAACCCACAACCCGTTGCATTCCAGTCTAACTTTGTGCCCTTGCACCACGACTGGCGTCAATTAAATTTAGGTACCTTTTTATTATTTTATATTTTTTCATTCAACTAGTTCAGTTCAAGCAGTTGGTAAGTGTTACCTATTTGTAGTGTACTGTTATCTCCTAAACATAACTTGATAGTAGAATCTAATTCATTTTATTTTGGTCTTAATAAATAAAAGTTTACTCTTAACTCTATAGGAGCTATTTATTTTATTTCATACCTACGTACACATATAAATATGTATAAATAATAATAAATTTACTTTAGTGGTGAGTTCATTGCCACACCAGCAGTACAGCAGCAGCTGACACAGCATCGTCACCATGTAATTTAGCATTGAATAAAACTGTACGCTGCCAGGCTCGGTCTGTTAAATGGAAAAATTTGCGTTATATATGTAAAGAGTGTTAAGAGTGTTCTCCATTTTCCGCCTAATTCTAGAGGTGCCTATTGCGTCTTTGGTGGCGGAACTCAACGCCACGCCAGAGCGAAGAAATTTGCGCGACAATATTTTCATATTAAATATTTTATTCCTCCATGTGGGAATCAAACCCACGACCGTCGTTTGCAATATCCCGTCACTTTACAGTTTTTTAGGTATAAGTACCTATAATTTATACAGAAGCGAGAATTTATTTAGAAATGTATCTAATTAATTACTATTGTGATGCGCAGTCCAATGATGCAGATGATGGCAACAGTTCCACTCAGCTGGAAAAATATGTTCGCGTGGTATGTGTTCTGAAGCAGCTCTATAAATCTGAAACGTTTACTGATATATTTTCATTTTATATTTATATCTAATTAGTCATTTTATATATAAATGATGTATTTTTTGGGTATAAAGGCATATTTTTTAAACTTCTACGCAAAATTAAGGATGCTATACGTTTGACCTGTCTGTGTGTCTGTCGTGGACCCATAGCTACTGAAGAATGAACCGATTTGAATGCGGTTCTTCTAATCAAAAGCCTTGTTTATATCGGTAGTTCTCAGTTATGTTTTATGAAAATCGGTAAAACATGCCGATTTTTACTTTAGAGATATTACGTGTACAGTTACTTATAAAATAAGTAGGTACCTATATTCCTTATTAAAAGAGCTTATATAAACAAACAATATACAAAATACCTGATAACTTGTTGATGCTGATAGATACATTCCGTAAATAATTTATCGTTGTCATTGATCATTTTCTTCTTTAAATTGTGATTTAATTTTGCTGACATTGGAACGCTTTTTAGCTGTAAAAATTATATAATTTGGACAAGTACTGTGTGTTTATTAATTAATGAATTTAATAATATTATTCCTTACTTAAATTCTATTTACGTTGATTAATTTTTAACTAGGTTATCTACATATCTATATTTCAAAATCAATGAGTAAGTATATATTATTTATGTAGGTACCTACCATTAAGATAAAAAGCAACATTTTTAAAATAAAAATATTAGGTCTTTCTTATTATGAAGTAATATTGTCACAATAAACATAAAAATTGCCATAAAATGATTCATGATGAATTAATTGACAACAAAAAACATGTAAATATTTAACTAAAAATTATACTCTGCTAAAGTAAAAATTGTAATAGTTAAAAATTTCTACTAAAGTAATGAAAATATAAATTTAAATAAATATTTAATTTCCTTGAATGGGGATCGAACCCACAACCAGTCAGGTTTACAGTATCACACTTGTGCCGCTGCGCCACGGCTGGCTCCAAACATAACA
The DNA here is from genome assembly GCA_016802625.1 of Heliconius numata. NCBI lineage: Eukaryota > Metazoa > Arthropoda > Insecta > Lepidoptera > Nymphalidae > Heliconius > Heliconius numata. The sequence continues at coordinate 4,128,516 of JAEBDU010013284.1, read as the reverse complement.
TTATTTTATGGTAAAATAATGTTATATTTGGAGCTAAATACAATAAAGAATATTATATATAGAAACGATCGGTGGGACGACCCCTTGCCAGATGCCAACGACATAAAGAGGTTGGCAGGAAGCGGATGGGTCCGGAGAGCTGAGGATCGAGTGTGGTGGTGAGAATTGGGGAAGGCCTATGTCCAACAGTGGACAAAAGATGGCTGTTGATGATGATGATATTTAGAAAGTAGAATAAGATAAAGATATTATATATTACCTTTTTTATCTTATCAATAATGATTTCTATTTGGGCGCATCCAAACATTATCATTGAGAGCGTCGTGCTGTCCACCGCGAAGAACAGCGACGCGCTGGTATACACAATTATTATCTGGTACAAATATCCTATCATATATTGAGAAAATATATGTTGGGATACAGGCATCCTGAACAAACAATGTAGGTACTTAATTTTAGCAGACATCTGAAGAAATGAAAACTTTGCCTAGACACCAGAATGAAGAAATGAAAATTCTAAATATTTCGCTTCGTCAAGTGGCAATCGAACTCACAACCGCCGCGTTTAAAACCATACGTTGTGCCACTGTCCCATAACGACATCGATTTTTTTAAATTACTAATATGAATTACTACAACTAGATAAAAAATAAAAATACTTACCATATTTTAAAAGGAAATGACCTGGCGTCTGCTTCATCAAACCACGGCATGATAGCCCATAAAGTACACGTCATGTATGCGCTTATCAAGAAAAGTCCACATAACCTTTGCACTCTTCGAGCATTTGCTAATAATATCCTAAGAATTTTTAATAAAAGTAATTTAAAAAGTAAAAAATGAATTACAAAATGAAAGCTTCATCTCTTTTTTAGTGGGTGCAGTAGGTGCAAAAATAATATTGATTGAATAGAATTTGGTGATTGAAAAATATCCTGGTAAGCAATAAATAGTAAAAAAAATATTAAATTTTTATTTTACAGATATTATATTATAAATTTTATAGATATTAACCCATATTACAAATGATTGATTGATTGATTATATACTTGAGATAAGGATTTGAAGTCACGAACACTGCGTTATGAGTAGCGTCCGGTGCGCTGTACGGTTATGGCGCCAGAAAATATATATGCAAGACCAAAAAAAACTATTGGTAATTATGAATTGTACTTTTTTCTCACATACCCATCATGAACCGTAGACTACGATGCAAAAATGTCAACCATCATAAATTCAAGTAGCTTTTTTAATTTATTTTTATTGATAACAAAAACTGCGACTTTATAACATACTGAAGCGTGAGTAAAGAATAAGTAAGAGGCCTCCGAGACTTCATCCAGATCTCCCCATACCACTATTATGTAGATCAATTCAAATACCAAAAAGGAATATTGTGAGAACAAAACTATAGCTTGCTTTAGTTGATGGAGAATAACATGGTCTCCAGTTCGCAGCCATATTGATAGCCAAATCAAAATTCTTTTTGGAGTGCTGAGAAATATTTCAATGTTGCCTTTCATTTTGAAACGACGATTATTGACCAAGGATTGGCTATTTAAGCTATGTTTGTTCATAATTATTTTATGTTAGTTAAGACTTAAGTTCTACTGTAATGTACAGCGTGTTTGATTTGAAAAAAAAATATTTGTATTGTAACAGCGTAGTTTAGTTATTTACATCTATTATATTTATATTATTAGTAAATATTTTGGTACATTCTGTATCCTGCATATAGCGATAGGCAGAAGCCACCTGGGAACCTAGTGTTAAGATTTTCTATTGAATTGTTGAAGTAATACGTGTCTCACAACCGCCGCACAACCGATCTGCACCACGACGACCTCGCCCATTTAAATTAATTATGTTACTCTGGTATAGTTTTAAATTGCTCTATCCAAGGCTGTAGGAATGGTAAAGAGGTAGAGGTTGATTCTCCATGTCCGCTCCAGAATTAGCTTTCTACCTAATTAATCTAGGATCTATCGATATAGGTAATTAAGTTAGTAGGTAAATATATTTTAGAACATCCTATATGTTAAAATGTTATCAACTTTGAACTATTAGCAGAAGTGAAAACTTTAATTCACTTTGTTTACCAACTTAGGGTAAGGTGCAAATTATCGCGAGTGAAAATTGATATTTAATTGTAAGCTTCAATTGTAGGTACTACTAGTGTTTAAATCTATACATTAATATATTTGTAGTGTTATTTTCTATATTATTTATGTGCATATTTAATTGCTAACACAATACTAATTTAATGCATATTTTATTTTGTCTGATTTAGAACTGCGAAGTATGAATATGACATTCTAAGTATCTGAAACAAAAGGAATATTTTTTATCAAAGTTTAAATATAATAAGTGCAATTTGTAATCTGTCTCATTATATTATATTTAATATCCAGATGTGAAGTAATCTACGTGTCAGGCCACAGGTGGGTGGGTGATCTTCATACCTTCGACCCCCAGGCCCCATAGGTACATATGTATGATCAACGATTTATAACAGGTTCAACAGATATTTAAAGCATTATGATTTTTTGGAAGATTTTGAAGCATTTTTTGGACACGGATTTTTTAAAGAACTAGGCCCAGCTCCAGTCGCTACAGTTTCTGAATTTAAAAAGGATAATCCCATGAGAGGTTTTTCCGCTATTCCGCCCGTTGTTAAACGACTATTGGTACAAAGATATTTTTGAAATATTGTTAAACAGAACTAACCGACACAAACGTCTGCCTGGACAAGGAAATATAATGTCCTGCGCGCAAGACCAACGGACGATCCATGCGCAGCATGGCGAACAGTAAAGTGCGCTTAAACTTCAGATCCTGGTCATACCATGCGCATTTGTACAAAACTGTATGTAGTTCTTCACTCTAAAAATTCAAAAGAAATATATATTTACTAAATTTTTCACTGTTTCCATGAGGCATTCTTTTAAGTTCCTTGTAGGTTTTCAAGAAAATTAATACAAAGCTTTATGGAGATTAAGTTAATACATAGAATGTGAAAAAATATAATAGTAGGTATGTATATAAATACCGTAGCAGTGAGCTCGTGACCACACCAGCAGCAAACAAACAGTTGGCTTATCATAACCGATAAATATGTGAGAATAGAGAAGAACTGCATACTGCGCCAGTCCACCTGTTAAAAACATCAGCTTCACGCTGTATCCCGCACACAGCAGGGTAGGCAAATGGAATCTACTGTTAAGATACTCAGTTTCCCACTTTCTACCGAATTGTGGTGACATTGTTGGCAGACGGAACTCAACGCGGCGCTTTTACCTCGACACCAGAGTGAGAGTGAGAAATGGAAATATAAATTGAAATAAATATTTCATCTCCTCGAGGGGGATCGAACCCACAACCAGTCGGTTTTACAGTCACATTTCTTGCCCCTGCGCCACGACTGGCCTCACAAGTGTTAAATTCGTTCAATGCGGCATACATAAGAATAGCTTTAGGTATGTTATAAAATATAATCAATCCTCTGTCTCTTTTTTAAATAAACGAGTAAGCAGGTAATATTCCAGTTTACTAATACACTTACCACTAATATGCGCAATGCAGACATACAAATAAGTCCAACGCTTCCAACGAGTTGAAATAATAAAAATGTATGGTAAGCCTTTTCTATGAGCTCTGTAAATCTAACAAAATTAATAAACACTAAAGATCTAGTGCTCAATCAAACTCAATTTGCTAATGCTTTATTTAAGTTTAAACAGACAAACGGACGTTCCGCAAAAATCGGGGCGTCTGGCAACACTGATTCATACACAATTTTTGATAAAATAATTACTTCAGGCATGTAGGGTAGCTGAATATTATTAGCATAATAATAAGTACGGAACTTACAATACGACGGCTTGATGTTGTCTAATGCAGTTAATCAATTTTGTATTATTTTCTGCTATAATTTTTTTCTTTTCCATGCTATCTCGGCTTTTGATATCAACGAAACCGATCTAAAAAGTAATTATTTATTAATATTTGTCTAAAACCTGTATTAATTGACAACCAAAAAGTTTTTATTACATTTAAAAGTTTATCCTTTATAATATCAAGTTGTGCGCAACCAAAAATCACCATGGACAAGACGACACTGTCCACCCCAAAATACATATATGCGCTCATGCAAATAGTGAGTAATTGGAAAACGTAACCCAACTCGTACTGCGGAGAAAATTCAGGGCTCACAGGCATCCTGAAATAAAAAAGTTGCTTAAAATGGCCAAATTTATTATAATTCTTAGTCTGAACAGCCATTTCATACGCATGGGCGTATCTAGAGATATTTTCTGGGGGGTTGGTGGTCTAGAATTTAGTTTTCAACAGATACTTATGTTCGATTAAATGTTTTTTTTTTGTTTGGGGCGAATTTGTTGTTAGTAAAATTTCTGGGTGTGAGCAGCAGACTATTCTGGGGGGGCACGGGCCACTCGGCCCCCCTTATTCGTACGCCCATAAATTCTATAAATAAAAATTATGAAAATACCTAAAATTTATGTACAAGTGCAAAATATCCATTCGAACTTACCACATATCGAAAGGAAATTTGCGATTACCAGCATCGTCAAACAACGGTTTCAGAGCCCATAACCCGCAAGTGGTTTGAGAGCTTATCATAAATGCCAATAGCAACCTCTTTATACGTTTTGCTTGCAATTTTAAAATCCTGGAATATCATTTTATAAGTAGGACAGGAAAAATTATGTAAGGAGTGTAATACTATATTTTATAGCGGTGACCTCAAATCATTAGTGATTTTTTTTTAACTTTCGGTTAATGCTGTTAGCCCTACTGACTTTTACATCGTCACATGATGGGTAGGAAAGAGGGTACTCTGTCCCTAAAAAAATGCTTGAGAGGAAGCCGAAGGCGGTAATGGCGTCCCCTGCAGACTCAAACCTCGGCTTGCGGCCGACGAATAGGCTGGGAAAGCGAAAATTACTAGTTTAACGCCTTAACCACTCGGCCACTTCGTCACAAGATCAGTATTGAGCTGGTGATAGTAATATAGTGCCTAACTGTCTACACATAAATTTTAATAGGTACATATAATAAGACCTTTCATGTTCTTTTGAGTCCGGAAAAAATATTTCGTCATTCATTCTTCTTAGTAAGTCTCTAAGCATATCCATATTTATCTGTAGAACTGTAATTTTGAAACATAAACAGGCTTGCGTAAATAATAAATAAGATGCTTGTGAAACTGCTTCTAAATCTCCCCACACTAAAATAATGTAAATTATTTGAAAAAGTAAAAATAAATATTGTAAAGACATCATAAATAATCTATAACATTTAGATGCTACAGTTTCATTTGTTGCCGGTACCCAAACACCTAAATATTTCATAACAAATTTTGCCCTATTTAAATATAAGTCTTCTGATTTTAAAACTTTCATTTTTATTATAAAAATGAGCTAGTACTTGTTTGGACAGGGAAACTTTAATGTTAAGAGAATTGTTGACAAAACTGTATTTATTGTTTTACAGTCACATAATTAGCACAATTTAAATAATACCCTAATTGATGGCGTTTATATGTTATTGAAAGATAATTTACTGTAACCCTTTTTAAGTGGTTGATTAGAGTTGTTTACGTAAATATGATTATGTATTTAAGTAGCTTTGTTATTATGTTAAAAAATAAAAAGGCGGTAAAAATAAGTAATATTTTTGTTATAAAAAGAGTAACGAACGAAAACATCAAATAAATCAAATATATTTTCAATACTAGTTAAAAAAAATGTTAGTAGTAAAATAGATAATTTTTCTATATTATTTTTTACTATACCATACATAGATTATATTTACAATTAAATATGATAGAAATTAGATTATTCTTGCATCGCGGTCATTTAAAAAAACATTACATCTATTATCCATTAGTACGATATCGGATATCCGAACTGCACCTGACGTGTAATGTGTCAGTATGACGTCAGTAAATGTCAAAATGAATGCAGAGTTTAGGGCCGATTTCAATAGATAAATATATTTTTTAACTGTTTTTGTTAATTATGGTGCCTTAAAAGTAATATTTGTTATCATGAGTAACGAAACAGTGGACTTCACATTGCCTCCAGCGCCCAGGGGCTTGTGTTTTGACCGCAATGACTTCGTGAAGGTAATGGTCTCTTTTTTTCAGTATTTATCACATCTAAAATTATTATTTATTGCTTAATTATATGACCTACTACTTATATTTAAAATTACAGACGAACTTTTCGGTGGACAGTTTTTTGGTCGATCATCAAAATGTAGCCTCTCTGGAAACAATGCGAGATGACTTAGGAATATATTTAAAAGTCCTTAGATTAGCTATGATTGAATTAATAAACAAGGACTATGCCAATTTTGTGAACTTATGCGCTACACTTATTGGATTTGATAAGGCCATTGTAAACATTCAGGTGCCATTGGGTCAATTAAATGAGGAAGTTTTAGTAAGTTTTTAAATTTTTCCTTAGTTTTACCCTTTAACTCATATAACAGAGTAGGCTGGGTGAAGAACCTAATGTCAAGACACTTTGTTCTGCTGCTTTCTGCCTGAATTCAAGACAAAGTGGCAGAACTAAACCTTGCACTATTTCAGAGCAGAAAATTAAAATATATATTTCCTATAATTTGTTATTTAATATAATTAATCCTCTGAGTGAGAAATGAAACCACAAACATTGCATATATAGTCAGATACTGTGCCACTGCACTACACTGGCCTCAAGTAATTTTAGAAATAAATTAATAAATATAAGCATTTTTAGGGTGTAAAACAGTGCTTAGAAGATGCTATGAAAGAATTATCTTTATGGCTCAGCCAACGTCATTCCCTCATAAAAAAGAAGAAAATATTAAAGTATTACAGCCAAACACTCAACTGCTTGACAACCCTAGAAAATATTTTAAATGATATTTCTGATAAGAGTAGGCAAGAGCAAATTATTATTGCAGACAGGGCTACAACACAATATAATCAGTTAAAATTTTCTATATCAAAGTGTGACAGTCTTGTTAAGGAAGAACAGAAGAAAAAATACAATGATATAGGTGGTAAATTGGTTCAAACACTTAATGAATTGCTCTTTCAATTTTGGAATGATAACAATGAAGAATATCTCATAAAGTCATTGATAGCTTTAAACACATTAGGTAGAGTAGCTGAAACTGAAATGCTGATAAGGAAACAGGCAGTGGCACCTCTGCTCCAAGATATTATTAATGAACCTGCCTTGCAGAGAAGTAAAGATGGCCTAGAAGGTATATACAGCAATGTACTATCCCTACTAAATTATAAACTAAAATTGCTCTTAAATGCAACTCAACATTCCAAATTGACATTTCTTGCAAAACAATATAGATTTTTGGTGAACTGTTTTTGGAGTGAAGTAGAAAATCGTTTAGAGGTCAACTTAGCTTCCATTTTTGCACCTGGAAATCCACAGTTATTTTTTACAAGGTACAGTGAGAGTATGCAATTTGTCAAGAATTTAGAAAGTTATTGCTCTGGAGAGGAGACCATTAAACTTTTACATGCCACACCAGAATATAAGAGTTTTCTCAGAAGATGGAACTTGCCTGTATATTTCCAGATAAGATTCCAGGAAATTGCTGGTATGTTATATTAATGAATTATTAAATAATTATTTAATTGAATTATTAAGCTAGAAGTAAGTTATCAAATATAATATAACAAAAGTGAAGTGCTATCAATATAGTACTTGTGGTTATGTAGAAAGTTTTAATTATAGTATGTCCCAATCTCAGAGTTTATTCAAACTACAAAATTGTTATTCTCAGGTGGTTTTGAAGCTTCCCTCAAAAAACATCCTACAGTGCAAAGTAATGATGGCTTTATTTTATTGGAAACATTCAAATGTTGGAAAGCTCTCCAGGATTGTTGGTCAGATGGTATTTATATTGAAGCTTTGGCTCACAAGTTTTGGAAGTTGTCACTTCAGTTACTGTCGAGATATGCTACTTGGATCACAAGCATCAGTATAAGGGTAAGCCCATCTTTTAAATGGGATAAAACTATAAAATAAAAATATGAAAGTTTTTTTAAAAGATTATTTTGTTAACTAATTATTATTTTTCATAATTATTATTTTTCATAATTATTATTTTTCACAGACTTCTACATCGAAATTGGAATTGACTGGTGTCAACAAAAATTTAATTGATAATAGTATAAATTTATATATGGATAATTCAATTCTAATCCAACGATTGCCAAAACTTTTAGAACATATTGAAAGTAAGGTGCTTCATAATAAAAGTAGAGGGATTCTGAAAGAGAGTTTAAAACCAACAGAAAATCTATTACAAGGGACAAAAATCAAAATATGTGAAAGTATAGTCAATGAATTGTTTGAATTTGTAAATGTACAACTAAAACAAGTTAGTGATATACCAAGGCTTTATAGAAAAACAAATCGTAGTATACCCTCTAAACCATGTACTTACATAGAAGTGATTACAAGGACTATTACAGAATTTAATGAGAATGCAGCTCAAAGACTAGATAATTCATTTTTGGTTGAAGTTTATGAGTCTTTATTCAATGTTATGACTGTTTCGTAAGTATATATAATACTGCATTATGTTAATAGTATTATAAGTTAATTTTATTTAACCATGTATATTTAACTTATAGTTTTGTTTTATGAAATGCATTCTTTTTTTTTAGATATTATAAGTATGTTGAAGATGTATTAGTGTCAGTACAGAAAACAGAGGAATCTTTGAGGAGATTAAAACAAATTCGTGATTTGTCTTCCCAGCAGAGTAACGAGAGTACTGGAATCACTGACGGGGACAAAATCAGATTACAACTAAATGTAGATGTTGTTTCCTACGCTAGATTAGCACAGAGTCTATTGGTGAATGTTAATAATGTGCACAAGTTATCAGATTTATCTACTATGGTTACAAATGCTGTAAAAAATATAAATATTAAATGATATGCCCGGTTGTATAGCTTCACTTATGTCTAATTTCCCTCCAAGGTACAAATGAAACGTGTATATTTATAACATAAACATGTATTTGATCAGCAGAATAAAAATTGTATGATTTGAAAAAATAGAAACCATTCACTTATCACTTAAATTATTTAACAAGATAAAATCTTACTAATACTATTTGTGTGGAACAAAATATTTCAAAATTGAGTTTGATTTTGCTTTGTTCAAGTTTCGAGGGCTACTTCTGGTGACCTCTGAACTGGAGGGATTCTTCCACATGGCTTTGAGTTCCTGTTGCATCTCATTTGGAAGGGCTTTAAATACTTCCTTGTCCACATAACTTGGACAGCCGTCACAGTTGCCAGCCTCTGCACTATCCTTCATAGTGTCAGAGGTGTCTGACAGAGTATCTTTTGCAGGACTGGCTCTTGGAGTAAGAGATCTATCTCTCGAACTCAGTCTTAATTCAGATACTTTTTCTAACTCTTTTGAATTAAGTCTGAGTTCTCCTACTTTAAGCTTACTAGGTGAAGCAACCTCTTCTTTAGACAAACACCTTCTTTTAGCTATCCAATTAACTTTTTTAGGCTTTTTAGGTGATGGCTCCACTTCACCATCAGAAAGATCTGTGGTCGTACTACTACTTGGAGAAGCAGCTGAATAGTCCATGGAAGAGGCTGATGTATCACAATCATTTTGTATGTTAAGAACTGACTGAACAGAAATATCATTCATTAAATAGTTTACTATAGAACTTCTGCCTGACATGCGCTCTTGAAACTTAGTGAATGCCAAACCTACTAAAGTTAAATGGAATGGTTTTGACAAGTCAATTAGTTTGTTAAACAACCTCATTATTATACTCATGAGTTTTTGCTGCCCTGCTTCTGTAACTGTCGGTGTACCATTATTTATTGTAAAAATAGATGGTGATACTTGACATTGTCTAGATTCTCTATGACTGCTCAATCTCTTCACATCTTTTTTCCTTAATGTAACCCTAAGTGAAACTGGAATGCGTCCATCTTCCTTAACTAGTATTAGCAGTCTTTGTAAAAGTGCTGTAAACTTTTCTTCAACTTCACTTTTCACACTGACTGTCTTAAAGCTATCTTCTAACCCTATGCTCTGGGGCCGACCTGTTTGCTTTACTGGAGTGTTATCTTCCCCTACACTTAAAGTTTTTAATCTAACAGCCATATCACCACTGAAATGTTTCTTTAAAACATCTACAGACACTTCTTGTAAATTACTTACTGTAATTATATTCTGTGAAATTAATGCCTCTGTAGTCTTTGACCCAATACTGGGTATTGACCGAACACTTTGTAAAGTAGCCATAAAGTTGGCACCATGCTCAGGATATATAGTTGTTTGATCATTGGGCTTATTTAAAGGACAGATAAGTTTAGCTAATAGTTTATTATGTGCCACTCCAGCGCATGTTGTAAAACCTAATTCATCATATATTTTGTTTCTCATTTCACTAGCTATTTGTGATGCTATTTTTAATTTCGTATGACATCCACAATGACACTCCACATTTGGTTCACAATACACATTACCAGTAAGTGTGATGCTTGTACCTTTCATACTTTTAAACTTTTCTTGTACTAAATTTGTGACATCTATAAAGTTTTCATCCATACCTAACTTTTCAACTGGACATTTCCAAGTTTGAAGTAGAGCAAATATTTTGTTTGACGCCGCTCTGTAATCGTGTAAATCCTCTCCATTAACTAGTTTCAAGTTTGGACAAATTTTTAGCGCGTCGGAAATGAGCATGCACTTTCGCACGCCGTACTTTCTAGCTTCGTAATTACTGGTCACAACAATGTTTTTCTGTTGGATTCCAAGTGGAAGGGATCGCAGTTCAGGTTTCCGTACCATCTCTACCTGAGCGTAAAAACAATCAACGTCTATGTGTACAATACTCTTGGAATGGTCGCTTGAGGCGTCTGTATATGTGGAGCTGCCCGAGTCCATGTTCCTGTGGATTATTTATATAGTTTCATCATAATTTACTTTGTTCTGACTTAGTCTTTACCTGTTGCGATACATTGTTAAATTGTGACTCAGAACCTTACCTGTCATCCATGTCTTGAACATAGATTTATAAAATAAGTTATTTTGTGTATAAGTACGGAATATAAGTTCGTTATTATAGTTTTTCTTTCATAAATTCCAAAATATTGATATTTTAGTTCAGATAATCACGACACATCAACAGAGGCAGAGTTGCCAGAGTAATTTAAATATCGGGGGGATACCATTTCTGCTAATTAATAATTACTATAATTTTCTAAAAATGTACCAATTATAAAATACGGTACGGTACCGTTTTAAGTATCTGAATTGCAATTAATTGAACGTTTGCTTCTATCGCTGCCATATGATATATGATGCTAAATCGTTTATTTAATATTGAACATTTAGTTAACTTTTATACATTGTTATATTTAAATAAAGCATACTTGTGGTTATCAGTAGATATTTTGCTATTAACGGCAATTTCTCCAATAATTATTTATAATAATAATAATTTTGATGCACAATATAATGATCTTTTTTTCTTTCAGTTTTATCTGCAATCAGTTACGTTCAGTACTTTTAGCAGATGTGATGTGTTACAATATAATGAAAAGACAAAAGTAAATTAATTTGGAAAAGTAAATAATTTATCTCCTTCTGTCCTTTGCTTAATATCTGTTAATTATTTTTAAGTTACGCTTACTTTTTTATCATTAGTATTTGAAAGTAATTTAATTAATTTTTATATTACCTTATGTAGTCAATTAAAATATAACTTATAATGGCTAATATGCTTGTAAAAGTATCTTAACGTGTATTTTTTTATTGTCAAACAGTTGTTAGACGTCAAAATTATTTGTCATTTTTACTGTAAAGTGGGTGTTCATTACGGTACTAAATTCGATAAATAAACAATTTTATTACAAACAAAGAGTTATGAACTCTTGAAATCTAGTCATGGAGGGTCTACCTTCTGGAGACATACAGGCCAAATATCAGAAATTAGCATCTGAGTATTCTAAGGTAGTATGTTTATTTTTAAATTATGTTGTCGTATCGGCAATTGCAGCAAATTTATTGTTTCCGTTTACAGTTGAGGGTTCACGTAAAGGTATTAAAAAAGGGAGTTTTAGACGAACAAGCAAAATCAAATGAATTGCGGGAATTGTTGAAAGATAAAGAAAAAACTTTACGGAAAGGAGAATTAGAGATAGATTCTTTAACCTTCAGAAATCAGCAGTTGACGCGGCGCGTTTCCGTCCTTCAAGATGAGCTTGATGCTTTTCAAGTAAGTTTAACGAAACTATGATATGCTTAATATTACTATGTCTTCCATTACATTTTAAAGTCTAAATCTAATTAGATTTATTTTCAACTAAAATAATGTCCTTTATGTTTACAGACTAAAATAACAAAAAAATCTAAAAGTAAAAGTGAAGACAAACAAGCAGCAGCCAGCAATACACCTTCATTAGATTCAGGTCTTTTGCAGGAGGAATTACAAAAGAAAATTATTGAAAATGCTCAGTATGCATCACAAGTAAGGAGTAACAAATACTAAATATGCTATGTCTGTACAACACAATAAATTGGTCCTGCGTTATAAGCAAGAACACTATGTAGGAGTACTTTCATATAATGCACTTGTATGACACCATATAATGCATTTGTACGAATGGTTCACAATTAATTTTTGTCATTATGGTATGAATCTAATGTTAGGAGAAAAATTTGTTATGAACAAAATGTGTGTGTTTTATTAAAGTCAACCTAAGAACATTTCACATATAAATGTACGTTACATATAATGTACGTTTACATATAAATGTACTGTATAAGCTAAAAAACTGTATTTTAGTTAAAATACAGTTTTTTAGCTTATACAGTAAAATTTTAAATTATGAAATAATTCTTAAATCTGTTTCATTATAAATCTTACAGTACAGAAATATAATGTGGGGAGCCCCCTCATCATATATAACCCATATTATACTAGCAGAAATCACATAATATGAAAAAGTGTTATCAGAGGATTACTTATATTTTTGACAATGTTTAATATAATTTAATACCTTATATTAGCTTTCAGATAAAACATTTGAAGTGTCACAATTACAAGCATCTATAGAAGATTACAAAAAACATATAACTGAAAGTGAAAGCAAATACAAATGTGAAATTGCAAAATTAAAAAATAAAAATCAAGAACTTCAATTTTCTTTAGAGGAGACTCAAAAAATAGGTGCTCCGAAGCCTCACACTAGCAGTCAAGCTGCTAGCTGCAATGGAGATTTCTTTTCAGAAGCAGGCAGTCTGGTAACTTTTTAAATTCATATTATAATAATATAAGTATTTTAGAAGATAGAGCTATAAATATTTTATATATTACAAAAAATATTTTTGTGGTTTTTATCAATGTGTTTAACACTAATGACTTTCACAGTGGATAACTACTGATATCAGGATATCTTATATTATTACTGTTAATAAAAGTTATAAAATATTGTGGTGCAGTTAGACAGCATCTGATCGTAAATGCAATGGTAGTGGGTTCAATCCCCATTCAAGAGAACAATTATAACGACAACAAATAACTATCATTTCCCCAGTCTAGGAGACAAACCATGGTGTTATGTTCAGTTACTTTTGCCTTTGTTCTCACCCTAAAGCTCATCTGTTATTATCTTTGGCACTGGAACTGATGCCTTTAATAAATACATTATTTTCTTATTTTTTAGGTGGGTAGTGAAGATGCGCTTAGTTCTGTAGATGATTTGCATATAAATGAGCAACTTAGCACTAAGGCACACACTTTAGAAAAGGTATTCTTTTTATTTTTGTTTATATTTTTTTATATAATTATTTATGTATAAAGCTCTTTTTGAAACAAATAAATAAAATGCGGTTATCGGTCGTGAATACGATTGCCACTATGGGGAATGGATTATTCTTTTTTACCCACTGTGGTATCAACACAAAGGCATTGATTTTCATCACCCAACACACAATTTTTTTTTTTTTTCAATTACTTATGTACCACACAAGGAAGAAACTACAGAAAACTTATAACAACAGAAAAAATGTGTACAATGGATAACTTATCTCTAATAGAGACCCTTGAATGTAGGAGATGTTAAAAGAAATGATTCGGGTGCGGTATAAATATGTACAATTACAATTTTGTATGATGTTAATACGTAAATTTTAATTAAATTAGTAATTTTGTGGCTTTTATTAATATATTAAAGCACTAATGACTTTTAGTAGATAACTAATAATAGCATTTATTGATAATACATACTAATAATATTAATGACAAAATATTGTGTAAGAAAATGAATATATTAATTTCAATTCCTGTAGTGAGAGTCGAACCCACAATATGTCGCGTCTACAGTCGCTTGCTTGTGCGACTGCGCTATGACGGGCCTAAACAAACATGACTGCTAACATTATTATATTTGTATATCTTATTCTCTTCATAGGAAAACCAAAAACTTCGAATGGAGTATGAACTATTAGGAATGGAAAATGAAAGTCTTAAGTTAGAACTAAGTAAATATGTAGCAGCAGCTCAAAAGAAAAGGGGAGATACTCACGACTCTGGTGACTTTAACTGCTTCAGTGAAACTTCTATTGGTATGTTTCAAAATTAGTTATTTTTTTGAAATAGTAATATGTTCATTTCCACCGCCTCCAAAATTCGGTGGAAAATGGAGAATGGAGTGTTTTAACACTAGACATTCTCCCTAAGCTAAAGGAAAACATGTATGAGATCATATTTTTTATGTAAAATCTATAGTAATATTATAAAGCGGAAGAATGTTTTGAAGTAATTGTTTCAATTTTATAGTTATTTTGGCGTTTACATATCCACCAACAACAAGTTTTGTATGCGTTCCCTAAAACTATTTTTTGGTGGAAAGTTCAACGCAAGTTGCAAGTTCAACATAGTCCTTAATAATATCGCTCCGCTCGCAATAGAAAAGTAACTATAGTGGCGCAGATACAGTTATCTTTAATTTGAAACATCCCTTTCATTCATGTATCATTGTACCATTGTAAAGAAACTATTTTTATTTAAAATAATTCATAATAACACCGCCATTGAGTTTACAGTAAAGTGCAGATTATTTAAATACAAAATTCTAGATTGAAAAATATATTATCATACCCATATAAATAATTTTAAGAACATATTCTTGAATTATAAAAATAAAAAAGAGCTAAACGCATCTCATCTTATCTGTTTTATCTGACCTACCCCACTAGAGGTACTGTGATGCTAAAAAAGACACATTCAAACAAAATAAATAAATTTATATATTTTTTTGTCTAGATGCAGAAGGCCGTATTACAGGGTTGCTCGGCAGTCTGGAAGTGCCGTTCCTCCTCAGCAAGGAGTTGGAAGAGCGCGAGGATCGCCTCCACGCCTACTACCGAGCCAAGGTCACGGAGCTAAGTGGCCAAAGAGACGCTATGAAGAGCAAGACTGAACATTATCTTAAAGAGGTTTGTTTTTTTCTTAATGTATATTTATGACATAAATAATAATATTATTAAAAATGCCATTGAGGCCGGCGACGGTTGAGAGTTTGATTCCCATTCAGAGGAATAAATGTTGTTTTCATTTCCAAGCGATGTTAACAGGATATTGTGGCATTGTTTTCCACCACTTTACAAACTATATATATAACATAACTATAACTTATCTCTAAAATTTAGCAGAAAGTAGGGAATGGAGGGACTCTCTGCTTACCCTTTAAGTGATACAGCATGAAACTGTTTAAAAGACAGTGAATCAAAATTATCTTTCTTTTATTTCTGATAAACATATCCTGGTCATCCCAATTTTGCTTCCAGTGTGAGATGCTTGGACAACGTTTCGAGGAAATGGAGCGCGAGAAGGAAGCCGACGAACAAACTATTCAGAGTAAACACGACATAATCAGCAGGCTGGTGAGCAAATTTCTTAAGTATTCTAGAATTATTAGTGATAATATTATTATAAAGTAAATTAGCAGATGTCCACACAATATTTCGCGTGGACTTGACAATTCTTGCTACCCCCTTGTACAATCAGTCCCTGTGTATTATTTTTCTATTTTTAATATTAACCCTTATTTGAAAAAAAAATTTGAGTTGATTTATATTTACTAACTTCATAATATATTGATGTTATCTGCTTGTGTGGATGTATGTTCGCATGTGTAAGTGTGGTTTCACATATGTGTGTGTGTGAAAATATGTTACCCTCCTACTATGGTTACTTTTAACGGTGTATTTGAGCTAATCGACGTTAGGATAATTGACGCTGTATTACACATAGTTGATCGAATCATACAAAATCTTTCCAGAAATTGTAGTCTTATATGTAAGTCTGATGCTTTGTTAACTAAATCCATATCTGTCAACCTCGTACATATATAATTAGTATATTTAATTGGTGCGTGCAGGAAGAGGAGCTGCAGTCGACGTCGCGCAACTACGAGGAGCAGCTGGGCGTGCTGACGGAGCACGTGGCGGCGCTGAACGAGCACATCGCGCGCCAGCACGACCGCCTGCAGCTGCTGCAGCGCGACCGCGGGAAGTAGCCCCCTGTACGTATACCTACCGTGGACGAGTGCTGTATGGACAAGTCATGGTTAAGTTACTTGAACTTTTGCGCATTGTCCACTTGAAAAGATCAAATTCAGTTCACTTCAGGGCGATCATTTCAAAAATGGTAATAGAAACACTTCGAATTTAGTGTCGCCAAAGGAGGAGCTTGGACAGTGAGCGTTATTGCGCATTTTAATTGGGCCACTTCAAACCTATACTTATGTCATAAGGACCATATCCGAGCTCCTTACCCTGCAACGCGATAGGAACAAAATGAAATGCTAATTTATATATTTACATAGAGACTTATTGCCCTGGAAAAAATATACAATACATGCTTTTATTTTCTTTACAGCTAACTATGGAATGTCGTTTCGTTTCCGTGTCTAAGATGAAATCTGAATATGAACTTAAACTTACCATACAAATGCCAGATCAGAGCGTGGAATTAATGAAAAGAAAATACATAAAATACCTCGACTTACAAACGCTAAGTTTGTGCCCAAAACATGTTTTTTACGAGATATAAGAATAACATAATGTAAAACGCAAAGTGACATGAAACCTATAATATTGTACACTGTTATAGGACTTAAAAGCAATAAATAAAACTACTTATCTACTAGATATAGGCATTAAAGTTATGAAGAATACCTCAAATTTTTAAGACTCACTGATATTTGAAATAAAAATGCATTTTATACCCAAATCAAAATCCATATTAGATTAAATAAAGACATGCTTCTATTAGATAAACGATTAGTTCTGCAAAGTGAAAAGAATATGTAATTTCTTTCATATAAAATTGTATTGTCTGGAATAATTACTTATTTTTCTTGGTTTTATTCATAAAAAAGGCTTACATGTAAGTTCAGTCACTTCACTTATTTTTTTTAATGAACCTAAATACCCATACAATATAAACTGTTATATAAACTTATCTAAAACTGCTAAATAAATATATAGTTTGAAAATAATTTCCATATTCTTTGATAATATGTAAATAAAAAAATAATAGTATTTTTCATTTACTTCAAAATAAATTCAAGCACACTTTGTTTAATCATTGCCCGCCGCCGTCACGCTTACCTTAAGATGCTGATTTCTTTCATAAATGACGGCATCTCAATATCACTCTCAAAATCGATCTCAGATTTGAGAGCGGTTTATAAATACGGGAATTAGTGTGAATTACTTATTACTTACTTACTTTATTGAACAAAAAAGTTCATATGCTACTAAATTTAATTCATAAGAGTTAAGTAGGTATTGACATAAAAATATAAAAAAATATTGCAAACGAATGTTCATAATTGTGTAAAGTGATATAAATATATTATATTATAAATTAGAAAAGTATAGAAAATTTTGTACTTTATAATATGGCTAGTTAGCTAGTTAAACTAAATGAAACAATGTAATATGCTATTGAAATTAATCGATGTTTCACTTCATTTCTAGTATTATTACTAAAAAATGTCATTTTTTTAGTTATTATATATTTTTTTAATTATTGTTGTTATTTCTGTAGTCGAAAACGTGATGAAAATAGTGCTTATCAAAATTATGACATTAAATTGGACTTCTTTTTTTCTTTTTAATTATCAGACTGCTCTAAAATAATTAAATTTCCTATTTAATAGAAAACACACATTTATACATTTGGAATTGTAAAGAAATGCTGTCATTTGTTATTACAAAAATATGAAATGTGTTGTATTTCTAATTTAAATTTACTTGATGTAGCGTCTGACTGTAATCACAGAGGTGGTGGGTTTGATTCCCACTTGGGGTAATGAATGATTTTCATTTTGCTTTGGACGAGCAACAATGGACTGTCTTAACACTAGGTTCCCTCTTCTCCCTTTACTACATGTATCCGGGATACAATGTGAAGGTAAAAAATATGAAGATGTATTGTAATTTATTATTAAATAAAAAAAAATATATGAAATCCAAATTTTCTTATTTATTCTTAATTTGTTAAATATTAATTTGATTGTTAACTAATCAGCATTAGTCCTTATATAAAGCCTTGCTCCATTCAGGTGTATTTGAAGGTTAGGTATTGTTTAAAGTAATTTACGTGTTTTGTAATATTATTTGCATTCCTATTATTTATCAAGGCCTAATGTAAACGTATCATTTTGTATTGATTGGCTAGTGATAGATTTTTTTTTCTAGAAGTAAGTTAAAAATGCAATATATTATAATAGTGCTTAAAATTTAGTATTTTAGTACCTACATGATCCATTCTTATACGTTTTGTGTATAGAAATATTTAGCACTTTGTGATCGTCGCAAGTTTCTGACAAATATTTCTCTTTTATTCTATTGATAACAATATGCTTGAGATATTGTTTATCTTTTCATGTAACGTTAAAATAATTATATTTAAATTTTAATGTCGTGTTAAGTGCACATATTGTTAAATATTTCATGTCTTATTTGGTCACAAACTTTGCTACTTTCAGTCGACTTCATCAAAAAAACTACAGTTAATATTATTATTATTTTAATTTAAAATTAAACAGACTGTTTTTTCTATTAAGTGAACTTATTGTAATGTATAAAAAATAGTATGATTTTTTTAGATAATGTTTGAGCGCATATTTTTAACGGTAAGAGCGCTTGGACTGAAACCTGCAACCCTTTTTTTAAATCCAGAAATTTCATTAAAATGTTTTAATAAAGGCGTGTGACTATATGGTATCGTGACGGTTGTGGGTTCGATTCCCACTGGAGAGAATGAATTATTATTTAATAATATTTTCATTTCTTCGCTCTGGTACCAAGGCAAAAAGGAGTTGAGTTCCACCACTCAACACGTAAGTCGTGTCGTGTCGAGGCATTACGTGTTGAGTGCCCATTTTCTCTTGTCAACTTGTGGGCAAGTGTCTTAGCACTAGGTTCTCCCTGCCTATTCTACTATGTGCGGGATACATCGTGAAGCTGAAAAGAAAAGTACGTATTTATAGTTTATATGCGACCTTTTCTTTTTTTTTCTTGTATATTTTATATGTAAAGTATTTATACGGTGCTGTAGGCCTGTGGCTTACGTCAAGTCTTAAACAACAAATTTCATAAGAAACAATGATTCTAAAAGTGTTGTAAGAGATTGAGAATTACTTGTCTTTTTAATGAAGTATATGTGTATATATATAACCATATTTAAATAAATACTATTATAACGTCTTTTAAATTCACACCGAGTGAAATGTCAGATAAAATAAAAATAAAAAAACTAATAAAATATTGATATGAAATATTATTTAAATATTAAGTAAATAAATGTGTACATTAAATAAAATTTAGGTTCAATTTAATAGTGTATTCTTCTGATAATTTCATTCGGGTGAATGTTAACAGATGATTAAGAAATTATAAATTAATTCTTGTAGTTATATATAAAATGAGTCTGGTATACAATGTGTATTTATAAATAATAATAAATAGTTTTAATTATCAATTAGTTGTTTTATTTTTTATTAGAATTAGGTTTTTTTTAATATAGGTATTCTCAGCATATCTCTTAGCCTATTTGAATTGAATAGAAATCAGTTTTTAATCTCTTGATTGTTATTTTTTTATTGAATCAAAAAAATGCATAGAATATTCATTTGAAGTACATATTGTTAGGTTTTTCATTTTAAATTTAATTTTAAAAATTTAAATTTTCATTATCATCTAATTTTTTATCCCCCAGTCGTGGCTTCATGTCGCGGCTGGCTTTGCTTAGAATAGGGAAACTCCCAGTCCGCTCGACGGCCGCAAGCCGAGGTTCGAGTCCCGCAGGGGGCGCCCTTGCGTCGTTGAACTCTCCCCCAGCAGGGGGCAACAGGCAGCCCCACACTAGCTGTCGGGGCAGGCAGCCGACTTCGACAGTGCGCGTCATCTACGCAGAAGCCAACGTGCTTCACACTGCCAAAAAACACTGTCAAAAAGGCCAACATTTACTTCAAGAATATTCAAATTATAAATTTTATTAAGACTCAGCCAGTAAGCTTAGTTAAAACATTCTAGTAACCAAAAATTATGTATCTAGTCCGACCCTTCCTCAATAAAACAACGATAGATATTTGGATAAAAAAATGGGTTAATGAATGATTAATCAATAAAATGAGTTTAATAATGTTAAATTATTGAATTTCCATATGAACAAAATTATGACATTATGGCGAGTTAAACTATATTATTACGGGAAATTGTTTTTTTAAAAAATCCAATATAGAATATAGAAATAGAAAAAAAACGATTGACTGTTTATTACATGATCTAAGTGACAAAACTACAGAAACTACAAACCCGTTAAGATATTCTGAACTTAACAGATTATTGTGATTTTTTTAAAAACTGTTCTTCTTTTCTGTTATTTTCTTTAAAACTGATCTTTACTGGACTATAAGCTGAAAATATCTTGTTGAAATTCTTGTCCACGGCTTAGAATCGACATTCTAACGACTTGGTTTGGGACGACCAATGTATGTGGCGTCTCCAACGGATCCAAGTCTCCCTGATTCCATTTTTTTTAAAAAGGTAACTATAAGTGTAATATTTTTAATAAATTTAACAGATTACATTTATAATAAATTTAAAAAAAAATTATATTGCTGCTTTCGCTTTTATATGACACATATTTTATTAAGTTTTCGCTATTTAAAGGTGAATAAAACAACTGAGCTATATGCACAACTTTGTATTATAACGATAATCATAAGCACCTTACAATCTGTTACAATATTTTCTTTCAACAGTTACATTATCGTTATAAATATTTATACAAAAATTTATCAATTTGTTTGAACAGCATCGCAAATGATCGCTAACATGTCAGTCGCAGTCAGTTGGACGTCGGACGACCGCCACCGTCGTTCACAACGATTTTTCTTACAAAATTGCACATTCGCCTTCCAGAAGCAAAATTCACTAATCCATATATTTATATATATATACTTAGTTATATAACTTATACAATAAATTTATATAATCGACGGTCGACGGCGGCGGTGGTCACACGTTCAGCTTTACTTCAATTTAATGTCATTTGAAATATGGGTGACAATCATATTACTTTAAACCAATGATATATATATTTATTCAATTTTCAGTCCATATTTCATGTAAACATTCGTCGAAACCTAAACTACACGTGCAAATAATACATACATATAAATATTTTATTAATAATAAGTGTTTCCAAGCACTCACTCGGTCGTTAATCATACATTTACATTATAATTTTACATAATTTCATATAAATAATATATAATAATTGGTTGGTGCTTTGAAAAATTAACAGCTGATGGCTTGCAACATGGCTACAAAATAAACACCTTTGGCACTACACATACAACAAAAGAAATAACATTAAAAATACAACACAAATGCAAAAACCGTGCCCCACCTTTAAGTAATTATAAAATACTTGTTTACATTATAGATATAGTAACTTAACGATGTTAATTTCCTACGATTTATATCAAGTCTGTCCCATTTAAATTTTGTGTAAAAGATATAGAAAAAAAATTGCTGTAAAAAAATATAATGAGAACATGATTATTTATTGGAATCATCATATATTTAAAAGTTTTAATAATATAACAACAAAAAAAACCACAAAAATGCATTCATAATTCAAAATTATAATTTAAAATTTTACAAACACTCTTGACTAATTGTATTACAAAAATATAATATAGATTAAATTTGACTACGTTTTTATGTTCTATTTTTAAAACTAAGCAAAAAAAAACATTAAACAGAGGACAGACATTAAATAACTAAAGTGATCCCGCCATAGAAACGTGTACAGTACAAGTAATAAATTACATAATTAGACATTGAGTAACATAACTATAGTGAATAATTTCGACATGTCCGTACGTCGGGCGTTACTTTAAATATCATCTAAATTATATTACATACACAATGCACTTCACTTCACTGTAGCGTCCATTTCGCTGTAGATGTTTTTATTTGATATAATTTTTTTTTTGTTACTTGGTAAAGAAATACATGTACATTCGACCATTTTGTTTTTATAAATAGACCAGCTATATTACAAAAATGGTTTAAAGTAGCTTTATCTTACAAATAGAAATGTTGAGATGTATAATTGTTTAAAATATTATATAAAAAATATATTTAAAGAAATAAACTACTAGAGAAAAGTAATCAGCGTCAAGAGACGTAAGGTTTAAGAGAAACTTAGTTTTTTCTTCTATTAAGCAGGTTTTACATTTTTCATTATAGTATTTACATTTTAATTACTTCTAAAGGAATATAGATATGAGTTTAGGATTAAAATCAACATTTCTATAATTTTTTAACGTCTTCCTATAAAGCTATATAAATATAAACGCATTTCTTCACAAAGTTACACAATTCAAAAAATTGAATTTTGTCTCATCAATTACGAATAGTTTAAACAATTAGCGCCAAAATAAAGCACAAACTACAAAGCAGGAATGTTATGGACGTAACATTTCGGATTTGGATACTTAAGAACCACCAACATTCTGGACATAATAAAAATACCAATCAACATAAACAAAATCTAAATAAAACAAAAACAAAATTGTATGTGATAATTTCGGTTAAGAATATTAGATTTTTGGACAATATATTATTTAAAGAATCTGTTATTAATAATTTGTTGTTAATTTTTTTGGCCTGTTATAACAAGTCTCGAAACTTTTATTTTTATTTTGGATATTCGACAGTATCCGTTACCGTTACCCCATAATACACCTGCTAACTAAATTTGAAATAGTGGGTGATTCTGTGATACACTATATTATTTGAATATGTAATTTTTTTACATGGTGAGGTTAAACACATTAATTTACTTCTAAAGCAGTGCTTCGACTACTTAACATTAACATACATCGAGGGCGACAGATAATAAATATTATTCTGTTAGATTACGTTTTTGAATACTGATGAAACTTTAAAAGATTCAGTAAAAATAAAGAAAATGTAGAAAAAAGAGGAAATTAAATTAAAATGGTGGATTAAAAATGAATTGTACGTGAATGTGCGTTTTATATTATCTGTTGATTATAGATTATAATATGTAAATGAAGGAAATAATGTTATATAGTAATACATAAAAAAAATCAGAAACACAATCTAACAGGATATTTAATTTTTCTTTAATTTCTGTATACAACTAAAGATAGTAATTAATAATTATTAATACATTTGTTTAAATCAAACTTACTTATTGTAGTAATGACATTAATTTCATTTGAAAATGTATATTAATATTTCAACAAAGTTTCACAAGTGTATCAAAATCTATTAAGCTACAATAAATAAGCTTGATTTATCGTCTCATTTACATCAAATAGTCAAGTCCGGGTAAAGTCTTTGTTTTGGCGGACGCCATTTTGTTTAACATTTATCAAATATAACGGGAAATCAGCTAATTTGTGTTCACATTATAAATAAAAAATCTCATAACCAGTACGATAATACGACAAAGAATAGGCGCTGTTTTCTTTATATTTAAAATTATTTTAGCATAATGGTTGAAGATTGCACATATTGTAAAAAATAAATAATATAAAAGAAATATTAGTTTAAGGCAAGTAATATACAGTCTAATAAACGATTGACATACACAGTTTTAGCTCAACACGGATGGACTTTGTCATTATTTATATTAAAACTTGAACATTTTCAATAATAATTAATTACTTTGAACAACAACGTATGGTCGAGTACGACAATCATTTAACAGAGTTACCATATATATGTAAATCCACCTCTATTATATTCAACATCAAAATCGATATAGCCATTTTGTACATTTAAATATAGATAGACGCTTAATTTAGTTTATATAAGTACATATATATAATATATTATTTAAAATGTATTGAAACACATTAATAACTAACTATTTCCCGTATAAAATACAAGGTTATATATCACTTGTTTAGCTACGCACGATCACACGAGTCAGAGGGGAGATAGAGGAAAAAGAGATATAGAGTGGGAGTAGTAGAGATGACAGAAAGGGGGGTGGGGTAAAGGGGGGGGGGGGGGGGTGTTAGTGGTGCTAGCACTGGTCGGCGTCGGGCGGCGTGGGAAGGTAGGGGTCAGCTCGCTTGTGTTCTATAAGAGCTTTAACTGTCGACGAGTCTGCGGGCAACTCTGATTTCTTCCTTAGTAGGGGTTTGCTCGCGTTGTAGTTTTGTTTCCGCGCCTGTAATGTTATGGAGTCATATTTGTTATAAAGTTATTTAAATATTAATTTATAAGTGAAAGAAATATTTACTGTCCACATAAAATTTCTTGAAAAAATAATAATAAACCAATGCAAATTGATGTGTTCTCTTCTCAAAGTTACAAATATGTCATGGTTATGAGATTAAATATGATAAATAAAAAAAAGGCATATTTTTACTTTTATCGATGTTTCACCAGTAATAGATAATTTAAGGTTCTTTGAATTGAAAGTATGGCCGGAGGAATTGAAAACCACACACCACATCAAGATTATTATAATAAAAAAAACTGATGATGGGCAGGCACTCTTTAAAAAGTAAATATGACGTATATTTTACACGCTATGCGGCCTACCTCCATGGTTTCCGCGTCTAGGCGGGGCAACGCCATGTCGGGCGCGGGCGCGGCGGGGGCGGCGGGGGGCGCGGCGTGCGGGGGCGCGCGAGGCAGGGCGCGGTGTGCGGGATTGGCGGCGGCGCGTGCCTCCAGCTGCTGCCACAGCTCCTCGCGCTGCATTAACCTTTCGCGTTCTCTGTTGATTCGGTAATGATGTTATATTTTAAATATGAATTTGTAACGTAACTGTGTAAAAGAATAAGAAATGTCGTTGATTTATACATTTTAAGTAAGGAAACGAAACTTCTTTAATTAAATCTAAAATTTTTACATTAATCGTGTCGATGTAACCTGCGATCAGGGTCTACTATACCTCGAGAAATTACAGCGCTACGATAAGCCATACCATCAGGACAAGCTACAGTATAAAAAAATAAAATACATATAAAAAAAGACAGTCTAAAACACAAAAGCACTCACTTTTGCTTCTCCTGCTTGTACTGCTGCGTGCACTCATCGAACAGCTTCTGATTCATCTCCATGAACAGCTTGAGTGCGTTGTAGACCAGGCCGTGTATGGTTTTATTCCAGTGACTCTTCGTGTTCCGGTATAGGGATGGGAACATGATTGGCAGGATGTGGGTCGCGTTGTCAGATATAAGCGACATTATATACTCGTTATTCCAGTAATATAACGCACGTTCTGCCACCTATTGGATTGGAACATATATGAGCAATTAATATTTATATAAAAGACAACATTTTTTTAGTTTCACGGTGTATCCCGCATGAAGCAGGATAGGCAGAGGGAATCTAGTGTACAGACAGTTCGTTCCCCACTTTGCGTGAATTGTCCAAAATATACATGTTGAGTGGCGGCACGACTGGCTTCGAAAATAAGGTGTTGTTTTAATAGAACAATGTTTAGTAATAATATTGAGTTAGATTAAATTGAGCCTAAATGAGATTTTAATGATGACTGCTGGCGTTTCATAAGTCAGTTCTATCCCACATATGTATATGTATTTAGATGATGTTATCGTGCCAAATACTTAAAACAATTTTAAAAAAGCACATTATTATTATTTAAAGTAGTGGGTGAACCTAATTATATCAATTTTCGCTTTCACCTACTTTAATAGGGTTATTGGAAGAAACCTCTAACCTATTTGTTTTGAAACACCATAAAAGATATTAAATATAAATTATAAAGATATAATTTTTCACCTGAAAATGTGGACTAGATACACATTTGGCTAATTGTCTGAACAGTGGATCCATGATCTTCTGGAACTCCGCAGGCTCAATCACGTCGAGAATCTCCTCCATCTCGTTGAGGAACATTACCTCCTTGGGCGAGTGCGTTTTGGGCCAATATTTTAATAATGCTCTGTAATAATGTTGAACAAAGATACATATAACGTATGAATGATTAGTTTTAAGCGTCGCAATAAAAATATTTTGGAAAACATGCATTACATCTATTTATAGATAAGTTTTCTTAGAAATACTTAAGCAAATGAATATTTAAGTATCTTTTTTGTCAATATTATATTGTTGGTAAAAAAATTATAAAACTTGTTCATGCTTTTTGGATAATTATTAAAATTAAAACTATATCCTGCATGTAGCAGAGTAGGCAGAGGGAGTTTAGTGTTCCGACATTCCGCCCTCCACTTTTCGCCGAATTCTAGAGGTGTTAAGTGGCGGAAATCAACACCGAAGCAATGAAAACATTAAATTTATTTTTTCGGGTGGGGATCGAACCCCACAACCTGTCGCGTTTACAGTCACACGCTCGTGCACCTGCGGCGCGACGTGCTTCAATTTTTTTATATAAAATATAAATAAAGTATCTATTGAGTAATATATCTCACCTGATCACAGGTTGTGTAAGTGAGGGGTCCTTCTCTAAGAACTGTACCACACAATACGCTAATTGTGGATGATATACAGAGAGTGACTTCACTTTATGTAGTGGAAGCAGCACCTAAATAAAAAATCCTTTTCAGAAAATATTTCATTTTTGAAAAAAAATATTCAAAATCATTATCTCTACATATTAGTTAATTAAAATATCAGAAAATGATATGTACCTTTAATAAGAATAATTTGTGTTCTTCTTTCAGTGGCAACGCAAAGCCATTAATGATGGAACCAAGGATCTCCAGCAGTTCCGCTATACCGTTGTGATGTTCTGTCTCATATATGAACCTATGACAAGATTTATACAAATTTAGATTACATAATTTTTAAAATAAAAATATTTTGAGACACAAGGGTGTGACTATCAATTTTAAGCTACCAATAGATAATTATAACGCTTTTCACAATATTTCCTAAATAAATACTTATGTAGAAATTGCAATCCTAACACAATTACACAGGTACTAGAAAATTCGAACACAAAACGAGCATTCGTTTTGAAACATTTCTATTATAACGTAAAATGTTGTACGCAACTGGAAAATTTTCAAGTACACTCTCAACTTTTCCGAGTGTGCTTGTGGAAATTCAATCAATACCTACTCAAGATAGAGCTGTTTAAATACTGACAATGGGGTACCTTCGTGAGGTTTATTAAATGCTATTCTAAAGTAATTGTGTTTGAGTTCAGATTCCTTCTGGACCAGTGGGGGGAACGAGTCATTAGCTTAGTGTATATACGAGTATTATTTATAATTTTTTATGGATAATAAATAATGTAATTCCCTTGATTTTCGATTTAGTTATTCATATTAAATCTTTACATAGTTGTCCTTTATAATGGATGGAATGAAGACAAAAGTCAAAATTTGTGTTTTCTCATGTCTCTTTTTAACAATGCCAAATGTAAGAGAGTGAGACATACGAGTAAAAACAAAGCATTATTTTCCTTAAATTACAAAGATAAGTTTTCTAAATAAAAAAATAATTTACATATCTAAGCTGAATATATGTTATATGTTATATTCAAGAAGTTACCATTAAGAAAGAATATTGTTCACATATATCAATCTTAATGATTGTGGTATTATAATTAGCGGTCACGACATATACCACCATTTGTTTTACGAAATATAAAGGCTTACGTATATAATGTGAACGATTTACTTAATTATATGACATTAGGAGACGGAAAAATATCAAGGTCTCGGTCAAAACGGTGAGTTAATGTAAAATCGTTAGCGAGTCACGCATATGGATATGCTAACGTTCTAGTACCTATGTCGTTCTAACAACTATTAATGTGTTGTTTTTAGGGTTCCATATTTTGTTTTAAATTGCCTTATTAAAAAATTGGTATTAAAGCCACTAGTTCAATGAAAGAGCTCTGGCTAAGCTAAGCTTGATTTCAGCATTTCCCACTGAGCAAGATTTCAGAAAAAGCTCGAGACATTCAATTTTTGTACGGAACCCCCGATGGATTATTTCACTTCCTCGAGTGGGAATCGAACCTACAACCGTCGCGTTACAGCCACACGACGGCCTCTCACCCTGTTTCCGCTCACACACTTACCTATAAAACACGTTATTAATCTGTTTCCGTATGTAGGCGCGCAGAACTAAGAACTTCCCGTATATCCTGTGCAGAGTCGTCTTCAGAAAGTCACGTTCTCGCGGGTCTTCTGTGTCAAATAATTCTAATAACTGAAAAGAAACAATATTATATTAGCATTATTGAATATAATACAGTAGGATAACCATATTCAAAATCTGAGATTTGAGAGCGATTTATAAGGGCCTAAGTTTTCTTTTAAACATAAAATACTCCTATAATTATTGATTTTATGAATTTTATAAGTGAAGGTTACAAAATGTTACTAACGTGTTCCTTTAAAGGTCAAGTAAGGGATAATAATAAAGGGTCCCATATGCATAAATTTTATCATAATTTTCTTTTGTTTCACGAGTAAATTAAGATAGATTATTTAAATAAACTAAAATATACTAGACAATTTGCTAATTGATTTCACTGTGGATACAAAAAAAAAACAATTTAAATATTCTCAAAATGTAATATTGCTTTTATTCTATAATTTATTGTTTATCCCATAAATACTGCCAAAATAATATGTTTCATTCGTTCGAGGAACGGTTTTCTATTATAGGAACTAGTTACTTTTTTTCAGTTTAGTTTAAAGAATTTCAACTCCCAATTTTCCGCTGAATTCGCGGATAAAAAAAAATATACGGATAAAAGTATCCAATACAAAACGATACAACCGAGAAAATTGCTAGAGAGCTTAGAAACAAGAGGTTCCATGTTATAATTAAATAATATTTGATACACAGTGCGCATGTCTCAAAGTTCGTTTACACTGACGACTTTATCATTATTTTGTTTGTTTTTGCTATCAAAGCCTATAAATTAAATATATAAAATAGTTTAGAAAACAACGATGCACAAGGCTATTCTTTTAAATGTGTGTAGAATGAATTTTCATTTTGATCATTTAAAATGTATCATTAAATGAATTATCGAGTGGGAATCGAACCCACAGTCTGTCGCATTAAAAGTCAGAAGCTTGTGTCCCTGTACTACTCTCCCCTTTTTCCTTTTAATATAAAGTAATAGGTATTAAGTATATCCATTGATTTTTATGTCATTTTATAACAACCTATTTCAATTTAACTATGAAATTACTCCGGCGAGATAATAAAAAATACATCGCGATTAAAAAGATGATAAAAATATAGAAATAAAAGGGATGAAAACAATAAAGATTTTTATTTAATAATGCAATGCCACGTTCGCCCGATAGTAACCATCACCTGTATACAACAACACTACAACAGTATAGGAAGCCATAATTCATGGTAAGGCTTAAAAGACCTAGATATATCTTTAACTATTTATTTATGAATCATTCATCCTTTTATTCAAATAAAACTCAATTCCACTGAATTCTAGAGACATTGCGCGTTGAGTGGCGGAGCTCAATACCGCGGTTTCCCTCGTCACCAGAGCGAAGAAAATGAAAATATTAAATACTTCATTTCTTGAGTGGAAATCGAACCCACAACCTGTCGACTTCTGGTTGACTAGCTTCAAAATGTTTACATATCTAGTTTTAATTTAACTTAATGGAAAATAATAAACAAATGTTCGCTACTAATTAATCTTTCAAAATATTATTTGGACGAATTAGGAAGTATAATTGCATTAGGGGGAACCCAATCTACTCGACTCTACAGTTTGTTTACGTAATGAAGGACGGACAGACTTTGTTAATGAATGACGCACGGCGGGCGTGTCAAACGAATCCCCATTAGCTTATTGGGGTTCGTCTGTTTGTTACAACTTGTTACATTTGTAATGGAGGATAGAGTGATTCGAAGAGAGGCTTTTATCTGGTTATTTCACACTATTCGAGACAGACACTATCAAATAATTTAAATAAGTTATAATTATTTGATTATTATAATAATATAATATAATTGAAATTCAGATTCTTAAAAATATTTTATCGAACACGTGTTTCACGATTTATTAGAATTTACCCCTAAAGGTAATAAGCGGGCGAAGCTGCGTGCGTCCAATAGTAAAATAATATTAAAATACAACTAAAAATGACCGAGACAAGGTGACAAATAGATATTTCCTAACGAAGATCGCGAAAAAGTAAACAATGTTCACAACATTTTAGTATCCATAAAGTATAGAGGGCGGTAGCGAAGGTATTAAAAAGACATAAAGAAGCGAGTGTGCCTTAAATCATTCAGTTAGGGTCAAGGGCAACCGAGTACCAACGTGACAACCACACACCTCCTAACCCGTTTAAGTACATACACACAAGTACAAATCGATTTTATAAATATCGAATATAATCGATATTTGCCGAATGACTCGCGAAGTGTCAGCGCCATTGTATTACGTTAGGTGTGTAGCTCGATTCAAGTGGGGTGATGGAAGTTGTATTAAATTTTGAATTTCTTTTTTTGGAAATAGATACCAGTTTGTATAGACTTTTAATTTAGGGTAATATCTAGGCTTTACCTCTATCAGCAAACGGCGAAGTATTAAAGGTTGAGAATAAAGGCTTAATTTTCTGACACGAAGGCCCGTATCTATAAATCGCTCTCAAGTCTGAGATCGATCATGAGACGCCGTTTTTATTCATAAATTACGAACTAATCTATGAACAGGATTTATAAATACTATATGGA
This sequence comes from Heliconius numata, assembly GCA_016802625.1. Classification (NCBI taxonomy): domain Eukaryota; kingdom Metazoa; phylum Arthropoda; class Insecta; order Lepidoptera; family Nymphalidae; genus Heliconius; species Heliconius numata. Next base: position 4,097,179 of record JAEBDU010013284.1, on the reverse strand, counting down.
TAATTGTTATTTTATTCATATCCTAAGCTAAGTGACAAACATATAAATATATATATTTCAAATGTTATTGATATTAGTATTGATTTTAGCACTTTCAAATTAAACGAATTAAGTAAACTTTTTAATTGCTATAGGAGATGGCTGCAGACTCAATTTATTTTCAAGTATTATTTACCAAACCGACGGGCTTCAGTGAAACTTTCACTCATCAAAAACGAAACTTCTGGTTAATATAAACGCTTGTTTATTATCACGATGATAGAGTATAATGCAAAGATATCTTATACATACAAAGCCGTTGAAAATAATTTGTCAATAGACGGCCATTAGCGTGTGTAAGTTAACTAACGTGTTTACATATAGTATAATACTCGCGATAGCATATACATATATATATACTTAAAAAGATAAAAAAAAGAAAATACCTGCAAAACGAATTTCTGATCTATATATTTCTTTGCAATATTGGGCTGAAAGTCTGGAGACTCGAGTAGCCTGAGGAACAGTTCGTAGACGAGCTGGAGATGGGGCCACGCAGCTTCCAGTGTGGGTTCATCCTCTTCAGGGTCGAACTCGGCACCGTTTGGATTCGATGATGGCGGTAATGTCCGGAATAAATTTATGGCAAACTGTGGATGAAAGCGTACAATGTTACAACTTTTTAGTACGTATTACTAAGGAAAAGGAAAGCAAGACCAGTTATGGTAATTAGAAGTCGGACATCTTCTAAATTGTATCGCAAGAATGGATATTTGCGTTGCTATTTTTTATTTGCACATTTTTTTAGCATCACGCTATTTCCCACATAGCAGGTCATAGCAGGACAGAGGGATCCTTACGTTAAAACATTCCGTTCCCCATTTTCCTCCGAATTCTGGAAACATTGGGTGTTGAGCGGCGAAACTCAACGCCGCGCTTATTTATACATACTTAGCTTACAGAATTTAATTTCAAAATATTAAGCAAAAAATATTAAGCATATCGAATGAGTGGTATTCTTATTTTCGTCTCAATGTTAGGCAAACACTTTGCACACGTAAGTGGGTCAAAGCCAATGCCGGCTGTGAGTGCACGCTGTCGACGCAAGCTTTTCCAATAATCTCCGTATATATGTATATATGTATACGCATATATAAATGCGTAAAGTGAATTAGGCCACATTGTAGCTGCTTCAGTCACGTGAACAAATATTAACTCGGCTTTATATGTGTTGAACAAATGGATGGCCCTTACCTACCTACGTAAAGAATCAAAAGGGAAAGTCGCAATTATTTTTACGGCTCTTTTGGACTATTAATGACATTTCTGACATTAAGAAGTTTTTATGACATTTTCCCAAATTGAAATACCCTTATTCGTAGTTGCAAAGATCAATAAAAGAAATTTGCAATTTTTTCACTTTCTATACCTAAGAACCGTCGAAATGTGAATCTAAGTATTACCCCAAAAAATAAAAGTCAATAGGACATAGACAGTATGTATGTTATAAAGGTAGAAATTAAAATCTTTTACATTTACGGCGCTCTCGAGAGCCACGACGAGGTATTTAAATTTAAACACTTTACGTTGATGAAATACTGCAGGAAAAAGATTATGCAGGCATACATATTCAAAGAGCATAAAATAATTACCCTTTTTCAACTACGACGTCACGGGTGCATCTTTGAAAATTTGAATATTCCCTAATGTTTATTAATGTGGATTTACTATAAGAATATTCTCAATAACCTACCCTCGATAGACAGCATAATTTTACATAGAGCATATATGTACATATTAATTAATTATCTATATATATATAATCGAAAGGTCACTCACTCATCACGAAATCTCAGAAACTACATGTGCAAGAATCTCAAATTTTGCATAGGAGTTACTTATAGGACGTAGGTGCTCGCTTAGACGGGAATTTGCAATATTCAACTTCTAAGGAGTTGTTTTTGGGGTCGGAAGTTTGTATGAAATTTCGTTACTACAAATGCTAGGAGTCTCAAATTTTGCACAGACGTCACTAGGACGTAGTCATGGAGACAGAAATTAATAATAACATAGTTCACGCGGGTGAAACCGCGAGCGGGCCGCTAGTCTTTTATAAATCTAATCTAATAAATATATTTTCGCAATAAGGTAAAGACATTTTGTTTTTGAGATCATCTGGAACATACCATACTGACAGCTTCCGGATATATAGCCTCCGTGATGACGCCGCGCTGAGCGGTCACATACTCGACCATCTCCAGCAGCGCGGCGCGCTTCACCTCCTTCCATTTGAGGTCCGACAGCGGTTCGTCCGCAAAGTCGAAGAGTAAACAGCATTGTTGCAGCTTCCGCACGAACAGCTGCTCTCGCTCTGCCGCCGGCGCGTCTGGTAAGAAAAGAATACTGTAATTAAATAGGTGTTTTAAATTTTTTTTCAGGGCAGACGGACCCTCTAATGTCAAGACACTCCGGTTTACATTTTCCGCCGATTCCTAGAGACACTATGTGTTGAGGGGTGGTACTCAACCCCAGAGTAGGAATCGATCCCATAACCTGTAGTGTTTATACGGTAAACGGGTAAACGGTTGCGGGTGCGATTCCTGATTCCCGATTTTCATTTTCTCGGTCCGGTAACGAGAAAAAGCGGGACGTTGAGTTCCATCAATCCACACGCAACGCCTCCAGAATTCGGCGGAAAGTGAAGAACGGAAGTGTTTTAATGGAAATAGGTTTCAAAGATCACGACGATTTGTTTCTGCTGTATAATTTCAGCCGAGATAACATTACGACGTTGATAATAATAATAAATATGAAAATGTCGTGCAAATAATTCACAATAAATGTTTTAGCTAACAATAAAAATAGATTATTATTATGTGCAATGAAAAGTCATTATATTGCACAAGGAATTGCATATCCGGTTGAAGTTGAAATTATTCTTTACTCACTCAGCCAATCTGGTACCTTAACTAGATACCTACTTGTTGCAGTGTAACGTCTATTCGAAACTCTACAAAATGTACAAAAGTTATATATATCTGTAGGTAGGCCAGTCTAGTATGTAGTGCCTATTAACCGACAGGTTGTGGGTTCGATTCCCACTCGAGGAATTGAAATATTTATTATACATTTATATTTCCATTTCCTCGCTCTGGTCTCGATGCAAATGGCAGCGTTGAGTTCCGCCACTTAACACGCAATACCTCCGAATTCGGCGGAAAGTGGGGAACGGAGTGTCTTAACACCAGGTTCCTTCTGCCTACCCTGCTGTGTGCGGGATACAGCGTGAAGCTGATTTAATTTTTAAATAATTTGAATTTCAATCAAATTTATTTATTAACATTATTACATTTAACTCTTCAACAAGCAAACATAATAACGTAAAATCCAAATTTATTTTCTTAGTCATTGATATGGTAAAAATGTAATCCCGATCTAGACTGACAAACAAACATAATCTAAACTTAAACAACTCTCGCTATAACAAGCAGGTGATCTCAATTCAGGTGATCACACGCTCTAGGTTCGTTCTCTACATCAGATAAGAATTAAATACTAATTTATTTGCAAATTATGTACAGAAATAGTACTGCACGAATAATAAATATGTTATAGGGTGAAGCACGTCACATTTCATTTCCCATGCTATATACTTATTAATGGAGTCGGTCACCAGCGACGGCCACTACGGTCGATATATTTCTGCGGCACTTGTGCCGTTCAGCATTGTTCATCTCGTCAACTAAATATTTCTATGCCGATAAACGTGGAAATGAATTTGTTGGGTTAATATAAAATTTATAATGAAAAAACATTTTAAAGTCTACGTGGTCGATAAAATTGTGAACGCTATTCTTTAACTTTACTGCATGGTTTCATTCATACACTGGCACTGAAGCCACAATATGTTTTTTTTACATCAGTAGTCGAACCTTTGAGCAGCGGCAACTGCACCATTAGACTCTCTTTATCGGCATTGGGGGCCGGCGGGCGCTCGGGGGACACGGCGACAGTGGCGATGGGCGCGGCGGGCGGCGGCGAGCGCGCGTCCGGCGGCGAGGGCGCCTTCTGGGGCCCCGGGGCCTCCATGCCGAAGAGGGCGACGCGGAAGGCGCGCGCTACGTCGGATACACTCTCTGATCGCTTGGCACTCTGGTTGGCGACGAGGTCCAAGCCGGAGTGGAACGAGGGCGACTTGGGGATCCCGAGTGGCGAGACGGCGCGGCGCGGCTTGGCCTCAGCGGCGGCGAACATAGCGCGCGCGGCCGGCCCGGCGTGGACCATCGCAGGCGGCGGCCGGCAGCGGCATCCGAGCGGGAGCCGGCGGCGCCGGGACCGGGGCGAGCTGCGGGGGCGGCCGGACTGCCGTGCCCCGTGCCGCGGCCCGCGCCCGCGCCCGCCCCTCGTACCCGCGCCCGCCTGCGCGCGCACAGACCGCCCGCCCGCCCCGACCGTACATCACTCACCACTAGGCTTGCGGAAGTTTCGATTTGGTCAATTATAACACAAAAACTATCGCTTTTAAGGATTTGCATGTTTATGTCAATATAAAAACGCATTGTACACAAAGACATAATTTAAACGATAAGCGATAGTAGAAATAAATACGAGAAAATATAATTTATAAATTTAAACACCAAGCATCGTTTCCTGTTGGTCGCTAAGAACTATCAACTCATAATAAAAAAACAAAAAAATATACCAACAGCACTTAATAACACTAAAGTATAATAGCCGTAGTAACACTAACCGTAACCAAAAACAACTTCAACCCTATAATAGAAAAATTTTCGGGGAAGTCAAAAAAATTGTCTGGACGATTTTTATGGCGTGAGCCCGCAGACAAGGGGAACGTTCCCGCGGCAGACGGTATTCACTTCCCCCTTGATTAGACAATCGATCGTCTATGGGCTTGAAATATCCTGAGTCATGCATAAAAGGATTTTCAGTAAACAAACCCCTTACGTAAGGGTATCTAACATAGATTTATGTTAAACCAGTCAAAGGATAATAAACGTAACGTAGGAATAGGTATAATAAGATGGTAAAGCTTTATGTCAATAGTCTGTATGTTAATAGTCTACAATTGAAATTGACCACATCTTATAAAGGCAGCAAACAGCTTCTCATAATAAATAAATAAAAGAAACCTGTAGAATCCAAAACAAAATTACAGAAGCAAATAACCTAAGTCGTCATTGTGGCGCGAAGGAAAACCATCTTACCGTATACGCAATGATTGGTTTTGAATGAAAATCAGATGGAAAGTGGAGAACGGAGTATCCTAACTTAGGTGCTCTCCGTTTACTTTTCACGCAATTTTGGTATACCTACTGTAACTATTATTTGGGAGATATATGAGCGTAAAGAAAAAATATACCAAAAAACGAAAAAATATAACCAGATTAGTAAAGCCTAATATTCGAAATTTTGATTTGTATGAAAGTATTAAAGCCAGAACACTTAAATCTTAATTAAAACTGTCTTTGCAATTGACTAATGTAGTGTTGCCAGTATATTTGAGAATTTTTTAATTAATTCTTTCTAAGGAAAGAGATTGAGGTATATGGGACGATGAAAAAAGTGAATGTCAACATAATGTTTTATAGATATCTAGGCCGCGTGAAAACTGAAAAGGAAAAATAAAATTCTAAGTTTCTTTGAAACACTATGAAAGGTTACTTTGAATATTTTTGCATGACCAGCTCTTATCTATCTTGTGTAAAGTACGTACCTAATACATTTTTAAAGGTATCTTAAAATGAAAAATATTGAAGCAATTTTTTCCTTGAGGCCAGTCATGGCGCTGTCGTGGAATGAAATATTTATTTAAATTTATATTTTCATTTCTTGGCTCAGGTGTCGAGGCAAAGTACGGCGTTGAGTTCCGTTATACTGTGTTGCAACGGACGGACTTTACAACTTAGAAAGGCAATTAGAAAAATAGAAAAGTAATATTACTTTTATGAAGCTTTGAAAAACAGATAATTAAGATGCACAACACAAAGCTTATAAAGCTTTGTTTGGACATTTGAAGATAAACGGCGAATAGAGTCACTCCACAGTGTTGATAAGAAGACTAATTAAATTTTTTGATGACATTATATTTTAATTTGGTTATAGGAATAAGCAAACTAGCAGCTTAACTAAACATATTTAGCATATAAGAGAACCGTCGCTACCAACTACAAAATCCCTGTCAATCTTGACAAACGTATAGCATTGTGGGTGGGCAGGACAAACATAGTGTTAAGACACTAGCACCCAAACTCTACGTCTAATACTCAAGAAATAATGGATATTAATAATTTCACCTAATGGAGATTGAACCCACAACCATCTCGTTTACGGCGGCCTTATTCCGACTTTATTTAATATATCTTATTGTCTCAGTAGTTTAAAAAGCGGTTAAAAGTTTCGTGTAAAAAGCTTTGTTAAAATAACTACTGGTTTTGATAAATAAAAGCAGTTTAAGATTAATGTTGGCACAGGAACTTAGATTAAAAGCGAAGATATTTATTGCTTAGCAAGATAAAATATTACAGTTCATTGCTCGTTGTTGTTGGGACGTTGAAAATTTTGTTTTAAATGTTTCTAACATATCTAATAATTAAAATATCGTATGTGTATATATATGTAAACATAAAATGTGTGTTTATGGGAACGGAGTGTCTTCACACTATGTTCCCAAGTTCCCTCTGCCTAGCCTGCTATGTGCGGGATACCGCGTGAATAAGCAGGTTAATCACATGTACGAGCCCCTACTACTCTGTTGAAGAGGTCTCGTTATGAGCTCCTATTGTCACATTGATTGAATTCTCTAGTGATGTTTTTAATATTATTTTTATTTAATCCTAATAAACTATTGGGCTTGTTTATTTTCTTTTTAGTTTTATGCATTCGGGGTTCTTGTTTTTTTTAAAAAAAAATTAATTTACCTTTAATTGGCGGTAGTTTAACAAGCTCTTGGTTATGGTGGTGAACATTGAAGCGGCTAGAACCGTGTCGTCGCGGCTGACCGTTCCATCCGGGAGGACGAGGACCGTCAGCCGATTTTGGGACTATAGCTGCTGGAGGTGGTGGTCTCGTGCCCAGTGAAGGTTTTTCTGAGCGACTCTGAAACAAATAAGAAAAAAAAATGAACTTGCATTAATAAAATAATAATTTTATTTTATATTATCATTTCTTCGCTCTTGTGTCGAGACTAAACGCGACGTTGAGCTCCGCCACTCAATACGCCTCCAGAATTCGTTGGAAAATGGGGAACGAAGTGTCTCAACACTAGGTTGCCTCAAACATAAGTATAGTTTACTTAACTACATACAGGTGCGACCACACGTATAGAAGAGTCCTCATAACTCCTCCTATTCTCTCAGGAAGTGAAGTGGACGCCAGAAGCGAGTCAAGTAGGTCAGGTGACGTCACGTTGAAAGCGGGCGGATCAAAACCTATCCAATGTCAATAGAACAGAGTAGCGGGAACCATTGGTACGACATTAACGGTCAGCTATTTTTAGACACGCCATCGGTGGCCTCATCACGGAACTCTGCTTCAAATCTGTCATACATTTGTATGTATGAAACGTAGTTTTAGTATTAGACTTATAGGAGAATAGAGAATAGAAATACAGAATATTGTTCTATATAGAATATTAAGATATATTTTGTTGGGCGATTTAAAATAATATATTTTAAGATTTTATAGATTTACGCGTGTTGAGCAACCTTTTTTATCGTGAGGAAACCCTTTTACAGGTATGCCACCCAAGTCTACCCGGGGACTCGAACTGGTTATGTGGGACTCGTGGATTTAGGCCTTCCACATCACCCACTAAAACCTCATGATGCTTGTCCTCGACCGCCACATGCTGAGGCTAGCACAGCCAAGGTATTATTTTCCGACAGGTGTTAGGCAACCTAATTCAACATTTGTACGTGTGTTTCTAAAGATGCAGTCTAAAGTCTATGTACCGATATAAAATAATTCGAAATACGAACAAATTTTGTATGAAAAATAGATGACATTAGATATAAAACTCCAGTTCTTCATACATAGGAAGGCCAAGTTAAGGTTTATGTGGTGCTATTAACAGAAACAATGACCAAATATTCTTTTAATTACTAAGTGAAAAGTTTCATCGTATAAAACTAAATGTTGTGTTACATTTAATGATAATAGCTCGAAGTTAACCTTGAATAACCAAACAGCTGTTAGACATGTTTGTATAAAGTAAAAATATTAGGACGTGTTAGAATACTTCTACCTTCTGTAGTTTTAGTTGAAAGTGTTAGTAATTAATATTAATGTTTTTTTTTAGTTTCGCTCACAAAGCATGTTAGCGCCTCCCAACTTTCCGCCAAATGCTGACCTGATGCTGGGCTGATCCTGCTAGTAACCAGAGCGAGGAAATAAAACTACTAGATATTTCATTTCTTCGAGTGGGAATCGAACCCTAAACCTTATTGTTACAGTTGAACGCTTGTGCCCCTGCGCCACGTCTGGTCATCAAATCGCTCTCAAGTCTGAGATCGATCTTGAGATGCCGTTTTCGTTCATGGATAAATTTATAATAGCCTAAGTTTGATAGAAACCATAATTTGTTAGTACAAATTATCACCTTTAAAGTGTTAAGAAAAACCCAAAATGGAGTGGAAATGGACCAAAATAAACATAATAAAATAAGCAAATCTTTAAATCTATTTAGGATACTATAATAATTTCATGCTCTCTGAGCACTACATCTTTATAATGTTGACAAATCAATTAGCGTCGTTTCTTACACGACTTCTAAGTGAGACAAGGTTACCATGTGATTCCTTACAAAAGCCACAGCCTATTCTTACTATTTTTATGTATATATATATACATTACAAATATGAAATATACATACCTATATAGATAACACTCTTAAATTAGGAAAAACCAATACTGTACCTTCCAAGTGCCAAACAAAATACAAAATTTAAAAATTACATTTAAATCTTTAAGTCCGACGCGAGCAGTGGTTCGATTCCCGCCCGAGGGAATGAATTATCATTTATTAATATTTTCATATCTTTGCTTTGGTAAAAAGACAAAGTTGATACAGCATGAAGCTAAAAGTCTTTTTTTAAGATTTCTTTTTTTAAATATTATTAATAAGAGTAGCAAGTTGAAGCCAGTCGTGACGCAGATGGACATAGTGTGACTGTAAAATCGACTGTTTGTGGGTCCGATCCCCACTCGAAGTGATGTAAATATTTGCTTAAATTAAAATTTCCATTTCGACCGATCGGGGATCGAACCCACAACCAGCCGCGTTTACAGTCACACACTTGGGTCCTTGCGCCACAACTTGCCTCACAAAATAAGGAAATAGAATATATATTTTAAATTTTATTAAATACCATTAACTCGTAAAGTTGCTCGCGCATAATTATACGTTCTAGCTTCTAGCCAATGGACAGTTACGTTTCCCGTTTCTAGGATTCACATTATAGTCACGAGTAGGTCACATTTTAAACGGTTTTAAATAACATTTACTTTAAATCTATCAAGTAAATGTAAAATAAACAAAATTATCAATATTCTTTTATTACATATAGATATGAATATGTATGGAAATTCTTAGAAGTTACTTATGGAACGAAAGTGTCCTAATGAGAACGGAGCGTCTTAACAGGAGGTTCCCAGGGTAACCAATGAAGCTATAAAAATAAAAAGTTAAAGTATAATATAGAATCTCTGCATCTATTATCTCTAGCAATTTAAGACAAAGAAAATATTAACAAGCCGCCTTTACACCGATGCTTTTGTTTCCGTTTTTTTTTTTAAATTAAAATTAAATCAGCTTCACGCTGTATCCCGCACACAGGAGAGTAGGCAGAGGGAACCGCGCTTTGCCTTGTCACCAGAGCCAAGAAAATACAGTCGAATTGATAACCTCCTTTTCTTACAGAAGTCGGTTAAAAATGGAAATATAAACGTAAATAAATAATCTTTTAATAAATATATATTTTTTTTTACTTTGTTTTAAATGATGTTCAAGTAATAAAGTATTAAATAAACAAAATAATTAATTTAATTTCAGTAAACTTGTATACAAAGTTTATTCTAGTTTACATACATAAACTGAGTTTTAACAACTTCTGTATTATAATGATAGATAAGGCACAAGTAATAATAGTCACTCGTATATGTAAATTATATTCGAGGATGCTAAGAAACAACTATAATGGCCGTTACTAATGTGTGAAGGACGTTTGCGGTGTACGTAAGTCGATATTACGCTTGTTTTCAATACAATACGAAATTAATATAAGTAAGCCGTGCATATTGAAACTCGTATTATGTTACTATTTTTTTTCTAGCTTCACGCTGTATCCCGCACGTAGCAGGATAGAAAAAGGGAACCTGGGAAGCTTAAGACCCTTCCATTCCCCCCTCAACTGAATCGCCGAATTTTTGAGGCATTGCATGTTGAGTGCCGGAACTCAACACCGCAAACTATTTTCATTTGATTTAGATGAGAAAAAATTATAAAGTGAAGAATGTGTGATGTCATAACTTGTTAAAAAATATACATTCAATCAATGTATTGTACCTGTAACTTTTATTTATATCTAAGGTAGAAACCCAATTGACCAGATTAAGTAATTCGTATTCGTATAATTCGTACCTATAATATAAAAATATATTCGGATAATCGAATGTTTCATAAATGAAGACGTTTGAAATAATATATACATAATTATATACAAACGTTGGTATATAAATGTTTCTTAAATTAGTTTTTTAATGAATATACACAGGATTAAGTACTCGGTTGTCCGTACTAGTCCGGATAATCCCGAATGCGTAAAACTGAGGGCCGCATAAACGAATCACCTTTGTAAAAGAAAACTAACTTTTTCAAATACAATAGAAGTTGATAGCATCCTACGTACCTGTTCTAAATTATTATTAGTTTTATGTCGCTATTTAGTTAACGAGATAGGTAACTAACTTAACGATATTATGTGGAAATGTTATCTTTATTGTACCAACAAATAACATTAAATAAAACGTGTGCATCTATTAAATGTAATTTTAAAATTTAATAATTTATTTAACACAATGTCTCCAGAACTCAGCGGAAAGTGGAAAACGGTGTGTCTTAACACTAGGTTCCCTCTGCCTACCCTGCTGTGAGCGGGATTTAGGGCGAAACTGATTTATTTTTAAAATTGAATCCACACACACTCAACTCACCATAATAAGCGGTCTGTCCACAGAACGCCGTTTCTGGAACATCGTGGACAAGGAATGGCGAGTGAGACTAGCTGACGCGGCAGAGGCTAGCATCTTAGCTTAGCTCAGCAATACCCACTTTTATTTGAAAATCCTTCACTTTTTCACTATCACTTATTATAGCACTAACACAAGAAATCCTTAAAAACAGTCATAATTTTGCAAATTCTATCATCACAGATAGATAACACAATAAGATTCACTGGTTCGCGTCGCTCCAGCTCTTTTCTGCAATTATGTTTGAATGAAAGCTGTATAGACGCACAGTCTACAGGATATTTCGGTAGATACTAAAAATTGCGATAGTATCATATAAAATTAGATTGTGGGCTGGTTAGAAACGTCACCCCAGTTTATTTACCTACTCGAGAATGCAGGCATCCGCTTCGACTTTGAACGAAAAATGTAATTTTTAAATATACCCACATATTTTATATGAAAAATTAATTTAATAACTTAGTGATCTTAGTTCGTTAATTTTACAAAGTTATTAAGAGACGAGAAGGGAGAAAGAAGAACAGTAACAATTGAATCATAAGAAAACCAAGAGTTGACTATGGTATATGCGACATATTATGTTTTTATTATTATAAGGTTAAAGTATTAGTAAGTAATAGTATTCTATTAAAATACGTTAGAGAATAGTTCATTCTATTTATTTGATATAGTCATTATTAATATTTTTTAAATCGCCAAATTAACTAAACTGAATATTTATTTCTCAAGATCAGTCTCTTATATAATAATATTTCATATATAAAATACAAAACTCTTTAAATAGAAAGGAATAAATTATAAAAACTAAATTATAAAAATAAGAAAAATAATATAAATATAATATAACATTCTGTTACCTACCGGTTACCTGTCGTAAAAAAAAACCTCGTAAAATCAACTAACATTAGATAGGAAGCTTAACTTGTTGGCGGTTTGATTTAACAAACCAAGATTATCTCGGTTATTTACAACGTAAAAACTAGGGCTGACATCATTGCCGTAAAAATTTGCTAAAATTATAAAGCATCAAGTCGGCGACTTCGAACGACCTGATAATTCCTATGGAATATGTGCGGTCCAAGGAATTGAGTATTTGCTCAATTTATCTTTAATTTTAAACTGCTTGAGACTAGTAGTGGGTCAGATATACTAGCGTGTGACTGTTGGGGGTTCATTGCCATTCAAAATTGAGATTGTTCAAATGAACATTACATTACATTTCTTCTCTCTGGAACCAAGGTAAAAGCCCGGCGTTGAGTTTCACCACTCAACACGCACTCGAAAAATTCGGTGGAAAATGGGGAACGGATTGTCTTAACACTAAGTTCCTTCTGCCTAGCCTTTGCTGTATTTGATGGATTTCATTTTTTTTTAATTTCTTTGCTCTGGTGTCGATTGGAGAAAACGCCCACTTCTACTTAGTTATTTTATTCTCAATTAATTACTTTACGATAACACCTATTCAAATACATTTAATACTATTTGAATTGCGACTACTATATACTATGCGAGTACGTAGTTGCACTTTAGTGATAAGCTAGAAATTATATTTATACGCCTCTATTATAGAATAAAACCTTGGATTTATAATTGCAAATTTTGTAATACGAAAAAATTAAAAATAGTATTTTTTTTATTGCAAGCAAACATATCTACAGAAAATAATTAATTACCTAGATATTTTAATCTACATAATTATACTTATAATAAAATCGTAATGGATCGGTGTCTGTACATTTAAGTTATATAAGAATATACAATAATTTTTAATTTTTTTGTCTGTGCGTTGGTTCACGCTAATCTCAGAAACGGCTTAACTGATTTAATGTAGTTTTTAGAATAGAACAAACAACTGTTTTATTAAATTGGCTGAAACTTTACTTTTCAATGTAAGTTTAACTAGATAATGTTTTTAAATCAATATTTTTATAAAAAAAGGAAAGTAACGCAGATTAGTAAAATAATAATTACGTAGTTCAAGCGGGCGAAGCCGCGAGCGGTTCTCTAGTTAAGACAATAATGCAATATCTAAAAACGTAAGCTCAAAATAGAGCAGATGACCTGAACTGCGCATACGCAGCAACGCCATTGAAACCCGCCCACGTTACAGTGAAAGCATGTAATGATGCGCCACTACTGCCAACTATATTCTTTTAGATGGAGAAAAAGAAATGCTTTTTCTATATATGGAAGATCGTTACATTATTCAACACGTCACTTTTCAAGTTAAACAAGTGAAAGCTGTAAGTTTTTATAGATACACGATATTATGTTAATTGAGGCGAAGGCTTTCATTGCCACACACAGCAGAGTAGGCAGGGGAACCTAGTGTTAAGACACTCCGTTCTCCACTTTCTGCCGAAATCTGGAGGTATTGCGTGTTGAGTGGCAGAACTCAACGCCGCGTTTTGCCGCGCACCAGAGCGAAGAAATGGAAATATAAACGTAAATAAATATTTCACTTCGTCGAGTGGGGATCGAACCTACAACCGCAGTGTTACAATCACACTCTTGTGCCTTTTTTTCAAATTACTTTTTTTTTTAAACAAATAATATGGGAACATCACTACGCTTCCGTACAAGTGTTACAGGATATAACACAGATGGGGCGGTGTAATAAGCAATACTATTTTTTTTTTCACGAATATTACAACACCGCCTATAACATGAGTAGGTATAGGGTTATGCAATGGTTTTAACATTAAACCCTAGAGGGCGAATACCCTATATTTGTACAGACCTTGCAGATACTTGTCTTGCGTTGGTTGATTTAATTAATTAAATCTACCACAGACTGCAGCAAATATAAAAAATAACTACACGCTGTATCTCGCACACAGCAGGGTAGGCAGAGCCTTAAGCTAGCTAAGCTAGTGTTAAGACACTACATTACCCATTTTCCCATGAATTCTAAAGGTATATTGCGGGTAGAATGGCGGTACTCAACGCCGCGCGTTGCCTCCACAACTATTTACAGATTTATACTTACTTTTCTATATGTTTACAACATATTACATTTCCTAGGTCTAAAATAGAATTACACAGAAAACTCTGGTATCTCGCCCTTTATTCGGTATTGATTTACAAACAAGACTAACAAGAACAACATGGGCGTTTTTTGTTTACGACGATCTCGTTTGATCTGACTGATTGCTAAAATAAAATAAATCAGTTTCACGCTGTATCCCGCACACAGCAGGGTAGGCAGAGGGAACCTAGTGTTAAGACACTGTGTTTCACTTCACACTTCACAGTCGGCAGAAGACACTTTCTGCCGAATTCTGGAGGCATTGCGTGTTAAGTGATTGGTAGAATGAAAGATAGAAAAGTAAAATCCAGTATTTTTTAAGAAGTTTTAAAACTATTATTCTCTTTTCTATTATAGACGTAATATGTGAACATCCCTACGCTTCCGTACAAGTGTTACAGGATATATAATATACAGATTTAGAACTGTAGCATTGAAATAAGCATTTCTATATATCCCATGAATATTATAACAGCGTCTATAACATGAATACGATGATGCACTTTAAAAATATTAAAAATAAGTAATTATCATTTCTTTACATGAAACCCTTAAATGTGCGACGCCCAAAACAAAATGATCACAAGCTTTAATTATTTGACAGAAAGTGGGGAACGGAGTGTCTTAACACTAGGTTCCCTCTGCCTACACTGCTGTGTGCGGGATAGAGCGTGAAGCTAAAAAGAAAATAGTGCGATGTCGACATAACAAGGGAAAAATATTTAACAAATGTTTGATATAGGAAATATTTTTCTAAAAATACGATTTTTATTAACATAGTCTGTGACTAAGGATAAAACGTAGACAGGAAAATAAAGTCACACCGTAGTATAAACCTCATAAAAACAATCTGTTTAGTTTAGTGGTTACAGCTGTATTGGAAATGTATTGAAATGTATTGGCATACATACATACATACAATGCACATATAAAAGTAGGAAATATTTGCTTTTATATAGCTACTATTATATTAGTCTAATATTTTTTATATTTTGTACAGGAAATTATAATTTATGAATATGAAAAATATATCTGTCTAATTATAGGCAATTAATATGTTCAAATTATAATAACATAAAAAAAACCGCAAAAAATATATGACCGCAAATTGTAACGGTTTCATAACACCTTTTACTTCATATTAAAATTATCAAGTGATAATTCACTACTTTCATACAGGTTTTCACGTAATTTGTTAAATTGACAGGTATAAGACATGTGTGTTAATAATAATACGGCAGAAACGTGTTAGCTTTGCTTTTTCACTTTATTTTATTTAATATTAAAAGATATAAGGTATATAATATTTATATTTCCCCACATGAACCACGGTAGTGTTAATATACTGCGTTCCCCACTTTCCACAGAATTTTCAAGGCATGGCTTGTTGAGTGGAAATCAAAATGAAAAATAATAATTTAGTCTCCCAAGTGGGAATCGAACCCACACCCGTCGTATTGCAGACGCACGCTGGTGCTCCTGCGCCAAGATAACCTCAAGATATATTTGAATCCATAAAATATTAGAAGAAGAAAGAAAATGATCGATTTACTTTTGTTGTTATAGTCACAAACAACGTTTCACAAATAAATTTAAGCATACTTAACACTTTTATAACTTTATATTATTAAATATTTATCATAATTATAATATGTTAATTTTACGTGGACAAAAATGTCTTTAAATTTAGAAGGTCAGTTGACGCCATTGTAATCTATCCAGTCTGGCTGTATGCGATATTATCACAAATTCGAAATTTACTTCAGAAAATGTTTATATTTTAAAATATTCAAGTTATATATCCAATATTAAGTTTGGTGGCTAATATACAATACATAAATACCGGAAAATAGAGTATTAACACTAGATCTTCTATACCCACCCAAAAGAAAACGTGAAGATGCGTGAAAACAAAAAAAAAGAAATTCAGTTTATTTGTTCAATAAATAAAGCCTTGATAACAAAAACTTAGTTCTATCAACGTTAAAATATTTGCGACGCATTTATCGTACAAAACAACAAACATGGCCTTTCGCGAAGAAATAAGTAAACAATCTTTTACTTAATTACCTATTTCCTTATAGAAAACAAAAACAATGTTTATTTTTTTAACTTTAGGTACCTATTGAGAACATGACCTTGTTTCAAAGGGTTGGGCAAGATTTCCAAAGAGTTATTTATAATTTTCTGTTTACCACATCATAAAAAAAAAAGAATTTCCAGACGTTTGCCAAAAATTACAAAAAAAAAAAAACAAACAAACAAAAACCTTCGCGAACATTACACAAAAGGTGAAATCACCTGTCAAAACTTTAAAAAAAAAACCGGGTTTCGAACGGAAATTGCGTAAAAACTTGAAAAAAAAAAAAACCACGTTACACAGTTCAAACACCGCCCGGTGTTCGTAACGCGCGTATACAAACTGTGTGTATCGGAATAGAGAGCGGTGCCAAATCCATGCAAATAACAACATTTATAACAACACATCAAATTCCATCACGCTATAATAGACTTTATCGTGTTTGGGAATTATATTTAAAATGGCTTGATGTAATTTGTTCAATTAGACGCTAGTGCGGCACTCGCAATCGTAAGCTTAATTACAATATTGACATTAGCATTGATGCCCAACTCTATTTCCGAGACATAAGGTTTATTATATAAAGGAATTCTTCAATAACTCAGGTAACACATTTAATTTAATGCTGAATTTCTGCTTTGATAAAAAATGGAAAAAACTTTATATAACAATTTGTACTTTAAATAACAATAATTGCCATAACAAATACTATTACAAATAGTACATTAATTTAGAAAATAAACTGAAAGAAACATTATTAAATTCAATTTCTTTTCATTAGGTCTGTGCAATTTTTCAAGTGAATTAAACAGCTAAAAGTAGGTGAAACAAGTGTTATTCGATTTTCTTACGTTAATAGATAGATATTGGTGAAGAAACTAATAAAAGCATATTAATACTTGTAATAAAGTGTAAAATTATATATTGCCATTGCTAATGTCATTTTTAAAAGAAAATGTTATGAAAATGATAATATGAGTATCCCTCTATCTAGTAGCGCATTGATAAATTATCTTGTAAATAGCTGGATCCATACCACAGTACAATATACAATTTTTTTAAGGTATTCACATTGCTTATAATGTATTTTTTTTATAGTTTTTGATTAAAATAAGAATAATATTATATTGGCATTAACTTATTAATAAAAAATAAAGATTCTCAGTCAGATCTGATGATCAGATGCTGCTGGCATTATTCAAAACTGGAGTGAACACAATAACACTTTGTTAATAATTATAATTATACTTAATAAATTTATACTTTCACATAAAACAGAAAAGACAAATTATGATTAACAAATGTAAAACAGTGAAGACACAATTATTGCCTCACTTATACAGACATAAAACTTGAGGTTGAACATGGCACAGGGTTGCAAATTGTAACTGTAAATATGAAAAGTTGTGGGTTCCATTCCTACTTGAGGAAAAGAAATATTTAATATTACCATTTTTTTTCCTGCATGGTCTTGAGGCAATTCTCGGCATTGAGTTCCACCACTCAACACACAATGCATTCAGGGGAACAGAGTGTTTTAAGTCACTAGGGTCGCTCTCCCTACCCTGCTGTGTAAGGAATACTGTATGATGCTAAAAAAATATATAGGTAATTAAACATGCACATAAATACACAGATTAAGTTTCTGTTGCATGTTCCTGGCCTGTCTAGAATTATCATAAATTATTTTGTAGAAAGAATTCCTGAGGCGGCATTAGTAAGATCATATCAAAAGTTAAGGAAATATTAGTGCTGTGGGTGGATCTGACGGTGAGAGTTGTTTGAGTGGCTGTGAGTTCAATTTTAATTCAGGTAAATGAATTATTTTTATATTCTCTTTCTGGTAAGAACAAGTGTGGAAGATGTGAGCAATGGAGCATCTGCCAAACACAAGATTCTTTTTGCACTGCAATATGCAAGATTGTGGAGTTATTTATTATTTAAAATTTTGAAATACAAGAGGAGCTTGGAAATTGAAAGCATTAGTGAGTATTTGAAAAGGGGACTCCTTAAGCCTACTGTTGGGTTCCATGTCTAAGACACTGCTCCTTGCAACTTGTCGGGCACCTGCATGGTGAAACCATTAATACTATGGAGTTTTTTCTCTTGTATATAGTTTCTTAACAAACCAAAATCTTTTTTACATTTATTTGATCATGCTGATATTTAATTATTCAAAATCAACAATAACTAGCCCAGTTAATTGGGTTACTGCAATAAAAACAATATTAACCTCAAATTCAGTAAAATAAGAATCATTTATTACTTTTCAAGAAATATAACATTTGGTAATGACTACAAACAACATTTTAAAAGAATGGCATGGGAAAATGTAATCCGATACATACAATTTTGCACAAAAAGTTAAAAAATAAATTTTATTTTTTATTTATTTGTATCTTGTCTTACAAGTAATTACATTGAAATTAATTTAGTTTCAATATTTATTTATATTTTAGCTATTGTTGTCCTAGAGAATATTACATGTACAATGTAATAGTTTTAGTGTTTAAATTACATGTTTTATATAAGACAAGCTCTCATCTTCATCTTTACCTGAGAAACTCTTTTCAGCTTTATATTTACATTTAATCTTAGCATTACAATTATAAGATATTCAAGTAATAAATAAAATTACTATTTGTATTCACTACAGGGGTCTTATTATCATTAAAAATGTTTTTGCTTATCAACATTGTGATGTAACAATGTACATCCCCACTCTTTATAGCAGGTTTTCTTTAGGTGAGTACCAAGAAGGTTACAAATCTTTTTTTATAATTTACTCTTAAAACACATGTCACAAAACTGTTCCACACTAAGTATATTGTAATTTAAGATAAACATTGTTTATAATGGTAGGTACATATTAAAAAGTACTAATTATGGCCATAATATTTATGCGGGTAAACGAAAGTTTGCCAAATCATACGATTTGTCAACATAATATATAAAATAAATGGATTATCATTATTTTATCGTATAACGACCTCGATAAATCGAAAAAAAATATATTGTAGGCCAACTGTCAAAACAATATCTAATATCAAGCGAAAAATTAAAACTTACTTAATACGTAACGCAATATTATACGAACTAATTTCATTTCAGAAAAGTTTACCTAACATAAAAAATCTTAAGCTACCTACTATTATAAGAAGTTAGTAAGAAAATATGACAAATTACAAAACTTACCTCAGGATCAGTATCGCCGTTCTTATTTTTATCACTTTTAGTCTTCATTGTCTCCTCTCTCTGAATAATTTCCGTCACCAAAGCTCTCACAACACCTATATTTATTAGAGTTCACAATTAAACAACGACTTTACACACTCAAATTATGCAGAACCGCATACCATAAACGAATTGACATGGCATGGCATAGCTTACTACTCGCGAGTGAAGCGTATCGGACATCGGCAAACGCCGCAACACTAAAGTACCGTTTTTTTGTAAATCACTAGCGAACTCACTCGCGCTGTTGTATTTAAATCTATATTTAATAATTTTGCTCTCTTTATTTTTATTAGTATAATATTTTATAAAATAATGTAAGCTTAATTTACAGTTTTTATCACCAAATCGGTTTTGTGTATTTCAAGAGGCACTGCGATTGGTTAGGAAGGTCACGTGACAGCTTAGAGTTAACTGACGTTTCGTTTAGACGCATAGTGATGTGCCTTTACGTTAATGTCGGTAAATTTTTGGCTTCCTTTTATTTTACTATTAGATTGACACAACTGTATTGACACTCTAAAATTGAACTTACAAACATATACAAGTAAATAATCACAATAACACAAATAGCAACAGCAAAAAATATGTAACAATTAATAAATAAATAGATAGAGCTAAAGAGATCTGTCTATATGTCCATTATATTGTATGTAAAAATTTCTTCATTGGAGGATTTTAGAGGTTGATTTTAAAATGAACACCTCCCACTTTTGTCTATTAAAATGTGTAAACAAAAAACCCAATATTTTTGACTTTGATGACGTTGATTTGATGCACACTAGTACTCTTTTCGAAGATGATTTAAAATTGTATTATTTATATATTATAGTTATATATTTTTGTACTGATGCAATTTTTTCCTGAGATGTTAGTAGAAAAACTATTAAGAAAATTAATAAGTTGTATTATTGAAGTTAAAAAATGTATCTTAATTATAATTAAAATTCTGACTGAAGAGAATAATTTATTTTATTCAACATAAGATTAAACGCACTTTTACTATTTTTTCTTAGCAGGCTTCTTTTTTGCTACTTTATAAGGACCTAATTGACGTCGTACTAATAGTCCACGCCACCATGCTTGGACTACTATAGCAGATTTCGTCATTTTTTCTTTATATTGGCGTAACTTTTCACGTTCTTCTTTGAATTGTATCCACTCTTTTATTAATCTATCGTGATTTTCTTTCTGAAAACGGCAAAATAATTATTAGTTTATTAATCTATAACAATTTAATCTACGTATAACATATTATCTTACCGTATTTTCTAAACCAATTCTTTTATCAAGAGTATTTTGATATTCATTCTTTTTGATTTGTATTTTTAAATCAATACCTTCCATATCTTTATCATATTTAGTCATCCATTTATCTACTTTGTCTAGAGTTTCCTGTCAATGCAATAATAAAATTGAAAAATAATAATAATTGAATTGCATTACATAAATTCATTATAAAAATGAAATGCGGAAAATAAAGTACTAAACATTGATAGCAATATTAATTAAGACTTCTATCTCCGAATGTACTCTTTGTTCACTGTCGGCCCTTTGTTTAAAGTATTCGATAATACCGGACGGGATAGATTCTTTATCTAGTATAGTTTGATAAAGTTGTTCAGAACGAGATATTTGCCATTGGCCAACGTAGCGACTACGGATTTCTGCATTCAACGTAGCATCCTTAAATCAGAGAATAAATTTCATAATGTTTTGTATGTTTTTATGTAGATTTGCTTTAGCTTGTTTATACAAACTTCTGCTTTGCTTCGGAGTTCTTCTATTGTAGCGTCAGTATCATAAATCACTGACTTAACATGATTACGTTGCTGTCTTAGTTGCTTGTTAAGTTCTCGGCGTACGCTATAAGTAAAAAAAAATTGCAGGCAATGCAGGTAATAATATGCTTAAATATTCAAAATATTAAACGCACTTTCATTAACAATAACAAAAATGTAGGAGTAGAGAGTAATGGCGATATATTAATTTATAGTTCAAAATTTATATTAAATATGTTATGTTACTTTATATAACTTGTAATAGTAATGTACTTTGATATATTTTCTTCTCTTACGTTCTATTTTTTGCTTCTTCTTCAAAAATTTCTATTTTATACCTATTGATGTTGACAAAATTATCTACAGTCGCCTGTAATTGTCTATATTTACGATATTTAATCATATCTTTGTAGGCAGATACAAACGTAGAAAGAACTAATATCCTGAAAAAGTATTAGAATTAAAAATAAATTTAAAATATCCATAATGAAACATGTTCAAAATTGTTTATTAATGAATATAAATTTGACCTATCTTTATCAAGTTTGTTTAGTTTGTATTCATTACAACCCAGTTTGTGGGGGTCTATATCGTCCAATTCATCTTTTACACTAGGCTGGGCGATACTATACTTCAGGGATAAAAGTAAAGCCATATCTGACATAATCTTGGTGATACGCATTTCATTATTACATTCAACTAAAATAGAATTGAAATGAAGTAGAAAAGACTATGATGTGAAATTCATAATTTAATAAGATATACGTTTAAATTTATAATTTACCCAGTATCCGCATTTCAATTATAGTATCTTCCAAAATAGTAGCAAATAATGAAGATTGCAAAAACGGTAAACTAAAAAATGCTCATTATTAATAATTAATCATAAATTAAAACAATTAGAATAATTAAAATAATATACCATATATCTTGTGCATCTTCATATTGATTTTCACAAGAGACTGGCTGAGAAGTAAATTTAAATGAATTCTAAAATTATATTAAGTAATCGACAAATAATTCGCACATCACTAGTTCTACAATTATTAATATTGTGAGGATAAAATGTCATTTTAGAGGAGACTAGAGAAATTATTTATGTCGACGTTTCAAACTACTACCGTTAGCTCAGTGGCCTCCATGCAAGTTTTCACCATAATATAAAACTGTTTCTAGTAATCGATACAATATGTAACGGTAGTTGTTATTATATAATATCATGAGAATCTAATTTTTTATTGGTCAAAAGTGTGTTTCGTTGTAAAGTTGTAATGCTCCTCCTCCTAGACCGACCACGAAAATTTTGCAAGAACGTTGTGGACGAGACGCTGATCCCAGCGAAGTAATTTGGTGATAATTGTAATTGTAGTTTTTGAGTAAATGGTCAAAATGTGTCCCATAGAGTTAAGCTGTGGAACGTTTTGAAATTCACCAGCTCCAATTGAACTTTGACTAACTTAACCCAGCGCTTGCGGACAAAACAGAAAATTTCGCAAAATTTACGCTAAAATTTTGTGCAATATAGCTAGGCTCGGCTCCACCCGCCATGCACAGCATGTGGCGGATCCTAGTATATTATATAACTAAAATAGTAGGTTTAATATGTTACATTGTATAAAAAATAAAAGAAATATATTTCCCAAAAACATTACCTCCTCAATAGCGTCCACGCGTGACATATTATATGTAGGCAATGATTGATTTATATGTATTTGTCACTTACATAAATTATTTTAACTCTAATACCGCCAGTACGAAATTTTGTGCCACATTTTTCAATTTAAATAATTATTTTAGATTTTTAGAATGTTACTCTGTGTTGTTGTGTGGTGCACAAATATTATGGGTGTAGGTTCAAATTTAAAATGATTTTTTTATTCAATTTATGAATGAAAACGGCATCTCCAAATAGATCTCCGAGTTGAGAGCTGTTTATAAATACAGGTTTTAGACCTTATTATTGCTTATTTCTTATAGTTTAGTTTATGGATTACCTCTTCGATTGTGCACTAACTACTGGGTCGATTTGAATGACGGTTTTTCAGTTGAGCAACTACCCGATAAAAAATTAAGAGAATACATGTGTACAAGACAGACAATTTATTCAAAAATTCCATATACTATTAGTTATTTTAAACTATGGTTTTTTCGCAAATACATTCAATGTACATACTTTTTCCGTTTTATTATAGCACCTATAGATTACTGTACGTACAAATAAAAAATAATAAAAAAATGTAATTTTGCTTAAATTTATTACAAAAAATAAAATTTATCAAAAATTGTAAACAACTCTATTTCATTTTCTTCTCTCTAGCGCTTTTTCCCCTTCTTTTTACCCACTTTATAGGGCCCTAGTTGCCTTCTCACGAGTAGACCACGCCACCAAGCTTGGACCATTATGGCTGCGTTATTCATTTTTACTCTATAAAGTCGCATTGCTTCCCGCTTTTCTTTAAATGTGTTCCAACTCTCTATCAAATCTGCATGCTTTTTAATCTGAGAAGATATGATAATATTAGTGAAGTTTACTAAAAATATTTTAAAATTAAATTAAATTATGTGGCTACGTCGAGGCCAGTCGTGATGCATATGCTGACATGTTTTAGGGTTCTATTCCCAATCGAGGAAATTTTCACTTCTGGTGTCCAAAGCAAAAACTTAACGCCGCACTTCCGCCATTCAAAACGCAATGCCTCCAGAATTCGGCTGAAAGAAGGAAACGGAAGTGTTAATGACAGTAGAGTGTCTTAACACTAGTTTTCCAGGTACCCTCTGCCTACCATGCTGTGTGCGGGATATATCCTGAAAGCATAAATAATTAAATAAAGTTTGAACAAAAGTCTTACGGTTTCTTCCAATTCCACGCGTTTGTCATACATGGTATGATACTCACTCTTCTTGAGTTGTATCTTCAAATCCAGACCCTCCATGTCTGTATCATATTTTTTCATCCATTCTTGTATTTCTTCAAGAGTTTCCTATTATTAAAAGTTAATGTATAAAAAATAATACTCAAACAATCAGATTCAAAACAATTTTCGTGTTCGATATATTTTTTTTTCAGATTGACACTGTGTCTCGTATGTAGCAGGGTAGGCAGAGGGAGCCTAGTGTTAAGACACTCTGCTACCCACTTTCCGCTGAATTCTAGGACCTAGTATTGCTTGTTGAGTGTTTCGTTTTCTTAAGTTAGAATCGAACCCATGACGTTGAATTCTCGTGTGTTGAATCGCAGAACTCAACGCCGCGCTTTACCTCTTCACCAGAGCGAATTAATTATATTTTAATTACAGATTACCTTACTAGAAGTTTAATTAAATAACTAACATTAATCTTAATGTTAATCAAAATTTCAATTTCAGTGTGAACACGTTGTTCTTGGTCGAATTTAATTTTCAAATGTTCAATATTTCCAATGGGTGTCATCTCTTTATTGGATATGAATTGCAACTGTTGTTCTGCACGAGACCGCTGCCAGTTGCCGACGTAGCGGCTTCGACTCTCGCAAATCAGCTCGGCGTCCTTAAAATAAAAACATTTATTATATAAGATTAAATTATTATTTAACCGGATAGTTCGTGCAATTAAGTCGTTGGCGGTAGCTTGATATAATAATTACTTATGTCAACTGACATACGAATGTCACCTCAGTCTACCCCTAAAGCCTCCAAAGTTCTGGGGATAAGTGGGAAACGGAAGTGTTTTAATAGGGACGGAGTATCTTAACAATGGGTTTCCAGGTTCTCTCTGCCCACCTGCTGCTGTGAAGCTAAAAAAATGATATTAACCCAAAAGAATAACACCGTAAAAACTGAAAAAAACCATTTTGTTGCTTTTTACGTTGCCCATATAATATTACAAGTTACTCACTTCGAGATATGACTTTAGACGTTCAATTTCAGCAGTAGTGTCGTAGGTGACGGTTTTAATATGATTTCGATGTTGGCGAAGATGGCGGTACGCTTCACGGCTGGATCTGAGTGGATCGTTCGACATTTTAAATTGTATGAATAAAGATATTTTATTTTAAATAAATATATATTCAAGAGGCCAGTCGTGGTGCAAGGGTACAAGCGTGGCTTCGATTTCCACTTGAGGAAATAAAATACTTAATGTTTTCCGCCAAGCATCATGCAATACCTCCAGAATTTGGCGGAAATTGAGGAAGGGAAGTGGCTTAATGGGAACGAAGTGGCACAAAAATGATAAAAAAAAAACTCAAGCGGATCAGACTTAGGTAGGTAGGTATATAAAGGAACAAAATATATAATTGGTGAAAAAATATTACCTATTTTGTAAACATCATAAGCATCTTACATTTTATATTTAGATTCTTCTTCCCTGAGGTCGTTTAGGCGCTTGTGTTTACTCTCGATATCACCGATAAGTTGAGTCAGGGGTTCGAATTTTCGTTCCATTGAAAGATTTGAATACGTTTCGTTTAACGCTTGCTGCACCAAAGCCCTACAATAGAAATTAATTTGGCCACGGACAGGACTAAGTTTGCGAAGTTGACTGCCGACTGCCCTTCACTAGTTGGAGAGGCACTTTAAGAAGAAGAAGAATAGAAAAGGGGAGTACGTACTAGTACTGTTTATGTTTAGTTTATCATCTGTCACGGGAAGAACAAAGTCATATAAAATACAGCAAAAACCATGCATAAACGATTGTATCTTTTGAATGTGTTGAATTAGAAGATTAGAAGAAATAAATTAATCTTATAAGGGTTCCTCAAAAAAATGAATAAAACCTATGGGTAATGTTTTTTACCTGTCCCGCTGCATTTTTCTAAGTGAATATTCCATGCAGTCCAATTTTTTAGGATCTATACCCTCCAGCTCGTCTTTCTCAGCTTCTTCTTCAACTCCATACTTGTTTGCGAGCAATGACGTCATGTCTGACATCACTCTGCATTTGCTCAATTCCGGATTACATTCGACTGAAATTGAACTTGCAAATGTATTTTAGTAAATAAAAAAGGGGGGTCCGCAATAAAAAGCTTGCCCGCAGCGACCCTGCCAGCTTTTATGAGGGCTGGGACGTGCCATCCGCCACGTGCACCTCGAGAGAGCGCACCAGTACGTCCCCGCTGGTGTGTCAAGTGGCGACGAATGCGGCGTTGGGGACCGCCACCCAACACGCCATATCCGAAACGGCGGGAGGTGGAGGCGGAATGTAAAAGAAGGGACGGAAAATAAGTAGATACGTAGCGTTCGGCAATAACTTAAGTAAAAGAAAAACAGACAAATATTGGTATCGCCATAATTTAAAGTTGTTTCTTGTCGTTTTAACTAATTTTTGTTTAATAAATAACAGTATGTTGCGATTAATATGTGATTTATAGCAGAGCTAATTGATTACCGCGATAGATTAATATTTCCAAGGAATGTAAACAAGGTATGTACAATCAGCTGTCGTGTTAGTTACACAGGTTTCTTTTTTCCGTATGTGGATTACTTAAGTACTTAATAATTATTAATGCCATCATGGCCCAAATGAAAAGTGTGATTGTAAATGCAATGGGTTCCCATTTTTCTAGGTTCACGCTGTATCCTGCATGTTGCACCACATAGAACGCAAATGGAGGTCCCCATTGTTTACCCTGGAGGAATCTAATCTTAAGATACTTCGTTCCCATTAATACACTTCCCCACTTTCGCGTTTCCAATCTCAATTATAGATATTTTTTTTCTCTTAATTCGATTTATTTTTCATGGAATAAAAACATTGCCAATAAAGAGCTTATAAAGTAATAAATAAAACGGCTCATCAACAATTTAAAATTAGCAACAAATTTCTTACCAACGTTAGATAATTAACTTATAAATTACCTAATATTTTCAGTTGCGTCAAGGCATCTTCCAGTATGGCAGCGAACAAACACGCTTTAAAATACGGCAGGCTGTCAAAAAACAGGAAAATAAACCTCCGATTAAATATAAAAAGAAAGGGTATTTATGATTTAAATAACTACCTGTTTGGGCCCTCATCGAATTCACTCTAGAAAGATTTAAAAATTATTAATCAATAAATTTTTATTATTAGGTTATTTATCTTCTGAAATAAAAAAATACTGGTTAAAAAGTGTAATTTTTTTTAAATAAGCAGTATTTATACAACAATCTTGAACGGCTTCTCTATATATATGTAGATATTTACTCTACAGTTAAATGTAAGAAATAAGAATGTACATAATATGTTATGTTAGCGAAACAAATTAAAATTAAATAATAATAGGTAATTAGAAATTTCAGTGAAGAAATCGTGCCTTATTCTGTGAAATTAAACACTGAAAGGAAAGAGATAAATAAATTTTACTAAAATAATTCATATCAACGTTTTTTAAACATATTTACTCGATTAATATACGAGTATCAAAAATAATTATTTCATACTAAAAGTGACAGTCAGTTATCTAGGGACACTCGTCGAGATGATTCTTGGTTCTGGACTTAGGTTCATTCTGTTCATCCAAAGAACAAACCAACCAACAAAGAAAAGATCCCACTTAAAGATTACTTCGTTCCCCACTCTTTGTCGATTTAAAACAGCTAGTGGCGGAGTCTAACGCCGCGTTTAAAGGTATTAGAGTTCTAAATAGCAGTTAAAGATAGAATAAATATTACATCGTAACTAGTCTTCTCCAGTAAACGGTTGATGTCGCTTACATGACCCCAACTTTCATCCCCACTGCCGAACTTCTTGTAACAAAAACTCATTTATAAAATATATTTTATATCAAAAATAAAAGGATATAAAAATATAAAAAATATGCTATCAAATTATATAAATGACATATGCAAGTCTTGTTGACTGTTTACTTTTTTAATATGTATCGTTTGGCCGGTATGCTATTTCACATACATTATTAATACAACTTGATTATCATTTTAGTACTGTATTTAATATTATTTTATCACTGCGCCTGTTTGCGTTTTGCGACATAGGTAAAGGAAGTCATTCCCTTTTTTACCTGGCTTCTACTACATGGCTTCTACTACATAAGAGGACTACCCTCTTCTGTTTTCATGAATCAAGTTCGAGGAAATGCATTTAAAAAATGTAATTAATTGTATAATATATGTTTTTTAATTTGAATATTAAATTGGCCAAATCTTACTTCGGCCTCAAGATTACTAATTATGTGGATAACCTTGATTTTTATCAGCTTCAAGCTATTCCCCGCATATTCACACACACCCCGCTGTTTCCCCACTTTCCATCGAATTTTCGAGGCATTTTATTTGCCCTGGTATCAGAGCGAAGAATTGAACATATTAAAAAATAATTAAATAATAAATCATTCCTTCAACTGAGAATTGAACCCTCACAGTCACGTTACAGTCACACGCTAGTGCCCCTGGCCCATATCCTCTATCTAGATCTAATAAAAATTCAAAAATAGGGCTATAATACAAATAAAATAAATAAAAGCACACATATAAAAAGTAAAATTTAATACCAGGTTTGTCCACAACTTATTATATGACTTGAACAACGTTATATTCGTTTTAAGCTAATAAATAAACATAATCGTGGGACAACACTATATTTCACAATGTTCATAACAAGCTATAGAATCACAAAATAAAGACGCTTTACGAAAAAGCCAACTTAGGAATAAAAAAAAAACTAAATTAGGAATATAGTATCTTAACATAACTATTACTATGTATAAAATTCAATACTATATTTTCACACACGACAGGTAAATATAATTATTTTAAAATGGTATAATATACAGAAAACAGTTCAAAATTTATTAAAATAATATGAAAACAATGCTTTTAATAGTAAATTAACCCATATAGATATTTTACTATCATTTTGTTGTTATTTACAAACATTGAGATATTCAAGATATTCAGTGTTAGTTAGAAAGAGACGGAAAAATATTAAACAATATTTTAAAATTAAGATAATTGTGTTTTTCGCCCTTTACACTGTAAATAATATTGTACCGTTTTCAGCATCTCATCTTTAATTTCACGAACGTCCTTATAATCGTTAGCATTCATAGAGAAATAACTAACATAATTATATTGATGCCTTTTGAATATAATATTATAAATATTATACAAATCGCACTAAAACATTAGCAGAATGGCTGGTATCGTCAATTTGTGACACTAATTCAATGGAATTAAATATTAATTCCTCAAAATTAATTCTATGTTGGAACATAATTAGAGATATTCAAGATATTTTACTATTATTTCTAAAAAAATCGAGTTGCTTTACGTAATAAAAGTATACTCGTGTAATTCAAAATATATAACAACTAAGTTTCATATTATGTATTAATTCTAAGAGAATACTGGCTTTGAGCCTTAGCGGATAAAAATATTGAGTAACTACATTTCAGTTATTTACAAGGAAAAAATAAATAAATATAACAATAAATATATCTATACATTGAAAATCTAGATATTTGAATTGATAGTTTCAGTCTTAAGTTTTAAAGCCACCTGCTGATGTGAAATTGATTGTAACAGATAACTAAATTTACAGAGTAAATAAAATTCTTGTATTAAACAATTTTAAAGAAATTAATTATATATTTTTTAATTGAAAAAAGAATTGCTTGAGCATTATGTTAAAAGAATTATTATGGAAACAGATTAATAAGAATAAAGTAAAAAAAAAAACCAGCAAAGTGACTTAACTTAGAATCATAGGGTGAAAGTAACAAACATAATACTTAAAAAATAGCACAAAAAAAATTACAATTAAAAAAATCATATTCTTACGCTATGACTCTTTGTCGCGGGGACATTGATATACAAATATATATATATATTTATATGAAAAGTCATTTATACTAAATTTAAACTAAAATGGTCGCACACAACCGGCCCAGATTAAATTTTCAAACTTTTAATTAGAATTCAGAATCAGAAATCGTCGAAATATATTATTTTTATTATTTTAAAAACCTTTTTTGTATTTAATATACTTAAAATTATACATATAGTTCTTACATATGCTTTCATAACGCTAAATAATGAACAACGGAAATATAAAGTCTTTTTTAATTCAATTTTTTTTAATAAAAGTTTTTGATATAATTTATACTGTTTTTCTGTTATCAAAAGTATATGTAAGAACTAATTATTTATTATCTTATATAATAAATAATAGGATCGCTAAATTTTAGCGATTGATGCTCGCATCACTTGCTCGATGAAGGCTGGCCACGTTCTGTTGGCGAGATTATAGAGTTAGTTAATTTATTATCAGCTTCACGCTGTATCCCGCACGCAGCAGGGTAGGCAGAGGGAATCTTGGGTTAAGTATTTTTGAGGCATTGGAATTCAACGCCGAACTTTGCCTCGGCACCAGAGCGAAGAAATAGAAATATAAATTTAAATAAATATTTCATTTACTCGAGCAGGGATCGAATCCACAACCAGTCGCGTTTACAGTCACACACTTGCAACGCTGCGCCCTGACTGACTTCTTTTCTTGTATTGATTAAATATATCAAGAAAAAATATAAACATGTATGAAAAAATTACTTGTAGTAAGTAAGAAAAGAGAAAAGGGGAAATATGTTACAATCCATATAAACAAGTAAATAAAAATTAAGAGTAAACTTTATAATTATATAGTAAACTAGCGGCCAGTCCGCGGCTTCGCCTGCGTGAACTACGTTATTATTAATCCATGAGTACCTACGTCCTATTAGTGACGTCCATGCAAAATTTGAGACTCCTAGCATTTGTAGTAACGAAGTTTCATACAAACTTTCAACCCCAAAAACAACACCTTAGAAGTCGAATATTGCAAATTCCCGTCTTAGCGAGCACCTACGTCCTATAAGTAACTCCTATGCAAAATATCAGATTCCTAGCACTTGTAGTTTCTGAGATTTCGTGATGAGTGAGTGACCTTTCGATTTTATATATATAGATGAAAATTTTACTGTAAAATGAGTTTGAAGTTTCAGTTTCAGTCATTATATCGTATTTTTATTTGTTGAACATCGGAGTTTAATAACTTTTAATATATTATTTAGAAAACTGACTTATTCGTTTGTATTGTAAAATCAAACCATTCCGTCGAAGTTATCTTCAAAAAATATAGGGTTATATAAGATGATAAAAAATTTTGCCGCCTGTTCCAAAATGGGAAAATAAAAATATTTCATTTCCGCGAGCAGGGATTGAACCCACAACCACTGCGTTTACAATCAGACAATGTACCACTGCGCTATAATAAATACAATAATGAACAAAATACTTACTGAATTTTCTAACAGCCTCTTCTCTTTCTTGCGCATCAAAATACCACAGCGTGATAGCGTATCTGTAATGACACGAATCATAATACTTGTTTAATATGAATTACAAATAATTATCCAATTTTTAAAAAAAGAATATGTTTAGTGGTGTAATTTTTAAAAACAACTATAGTTAAATATAAATAATGTTTATAGTGTCAACATCATAAATGGAATTTTTTTTTTCATCTTCACACTGTATCTTGTATACGAGTATACACCACTGTATCTCGTATAGCAGGGTAGGCAGAGGGAACCTAGTGTTAAAACACTATTTTCATTTCTTTGCCCTGGTGTCGAGGCAATAGCGGCGGCCACTCAACTCAACGCCTCCAGAATTCAGCAGAAAGTGGGGAACAGGATGTCTTAACACTAGATTCCCTCTGCCTACCCTGCTGTGTGCGAGATAAAGCGTGAAGCTGAATAATGAATATAATTTTTATTTTGAAGTTGTGAGTTCTATTAACATTTACCTAGTCTCGTATGCCGGTTGGACCTCGTGAGGATTTCGTCTGTCTGACCAAAAGAAGAGCATCCTGTCGAAAATGGGCGCTATGTCGGCCACTTGATTTGTGCCCTCTGGGAACACCCTGGAAATTCAATGACTATTATTTTTTTAAGATTCTTTATAAATTTTTCATTAAAAATAATCTTAAATACAGTATTTTCTAAACAATCGACACAATTTTGTATTGACCTAACTTATAATCCTTAATTTAGTGTATTTAAATGAATAAATATATGGAAGAAACTAATACGAACCCAACATTTACTATTCCAGAATTTCTAAAACATAAAAAAATAATACAAATTTATAATACCTGAGCAGACCGCCGCACCTCTTGACGTCCCAGTTGAGATTCAAATAATATATGGCGGTGATACATCGTCCGTCTTTGTTGGGATTGTCGACGTGTTTCACGTAGTGACTGCCCGAGCCCGGGTAACACGCTACCATGGCCTGGAACAATAATATAATAAATATAATTATTAAATAAGCTAGGCTATAACTATAATAATCATAAAATGTAAGGAGCGGCGTTGAAATACGTAATTTAACATATCGCGTCGTTGTTGGGGGATGTAGTGACGAAGTGAGAGTATAAAGTTTTCTCTGTCTACTGGAGAAAAATGCGGAAAAATCATATTCCAGAAAAATAATGAGCGAAATACTGAAGCAACCAAGAAATTACAATAAATGCCCTTCCTTTGAAAAAAAAACTCTTATAAACTAAACACGCACTATATATGTAAACCTATTATGTAATTATATATGTTGCAAAACAAAAGCAGGATACAATTAATTAAGAAGATATTTTTTAATTTGCAGATTTGCACTTAGTCTATTTTTTTATTTAACGTAAAGTAATATATAAAAAATTAAACATTTGAATACCGTACAGCTTAAATTATTACGATTATTAGCAAAATTTCTACGCATTATTTCAGTAATTGAAAATCCAAAAATGTTTTCTAAATGCTTACTTATCAATAAATATAAAAGGTAATCGAGCAATGCTTTCAGAAATCGGCGGAAAGTGAAGAGCTGAGTGTCTGAACACTAGTCTACTTTTGCCTACACTGGTACGGAATACACCGGGAAGAAGAGAAAAAAGGAAAAGAAAATAATATAAAAGCTAA
Source organism: Heliconius numata (assembly GCA_016802625.1). Taxonomy (NCBI): domain Eukaryota; kingdom Metazoa; phylum Arthropoda; class Insecta; order Lepidoptera; family Nymphalidae; genus Heliconius; species Heliconius numata. Next base: position 4,063,886 of record JAEBDU010013284.1, on the reverse strand, counting down.
TCTATCGATTTAACAAAATATGCAAGTAATCAGTAATGTAGATAACGAAATAGAAATATACGTGATTCAATATTTACTTCATAAACTAGAACTCTTGTCGTTGGAATGTTAATGAATCGAGCACGTAAAAGATTACGGGCCTCCTTCGCCAAACGTCGCAAACTTCTATCTATGAGTGTTTAAACAAAATCGTAGATAGATAAGTAATTTCTATATTTTTCTTACAGGGACACTCGAGGGAATAAATTATTATTTATTAATATTTCCAGTTCTTCGCTCTGGCACCAAGGCAAAAGCCCGGCGTTGAGCTCCGCCACTCGACACCTCGAATAATCCGGCGGATCACTAGGTTCCCTCTGCGTACTATATTGGTTTCGTATCACGCATAACTTTAAACTTTTATAGAACAAAAAGATGTTATAACTATATGTGTATAAAGTCGGTTTACGGGTTTTACTTGCTAACGTCATATGAAATTATTGATGATGATGATTGATGATTTTATTGAATATTGCATATTTTCGTGAATTGAATAATTATCACTGAATTATCAATATTTTGTATAGTATACAGAGTGGAAATGAAAAAGCTTTTTTTTTCAAACAAAATAAATAATAAACTTATCGTTGTAAAATAAAACGCCATTTGTGAGGATGACCTATCAAATGGACACCAAGGACACCATAATCCAACCCTTAAGAGTGTAAACCTGCAAAGAGCCCATTCAGTAAATTATCAGGAGAAAGAAAATATATTTTTAAAAAACTACTTTGGTGCTTACAATTTCCTAAGTCAATATGTACTTTCAACAATACAATAAAGGTCGATTGTGTATTATTTTCACACTTTTGAATATAATAAAAATATATGAGTACCTAACGAAAAAAGAAACGGATTTAGCAGGTACACTCTAAGCCGATGATATGTTAATTTTCATAAAAGTTAAAAAGAGTTCACGTTGAACAACATTCTAATGTTAAAATAGTTTTCCTGTTCTTAGCCTTTTACACTAGGGTAATCCCCTGAGTGCAACGAGCTCTAATGTGACATACTCGAATGCACCTATGCAAGTAATTGATTGGCACATATTTAGTAATTCTATTACTTTACTTCGAGGGTTTTAGGTGCAATTTTCCTTATTTATTTGTTTACATTTATGCATTTCAAATATTTACTTATATATTGTTTTTGTTTTTGCCATGTGGAGGAACTCTTTGTAAAATAAGACTGGTATTTATTTGGGTAGGGTATTTCAGAGTATAAATACAAATTAAATAAGTACACATTTTGTCTAATTTATTTAGTGGCTATACTAGAATTGAGCATATTTAGTATATTTTAAAATAAAGTCAAGTAGGCACATTACTGGAATAATCGGACTATTTTAATGATATACATACATGAGTGTATCTATAAATATTTTCCAGGAAGGCCTTTTTTTATTTTTTTTCAATATAGTAACAATTTTGGGGTGCGCATGAACACCCGAACCTCCCCCTATTTTATGCCCATGATGATATATATAAACAAAGGTAATAAATCTATATAGGCACATAAGTCTGGTTTTTAGACATAATTATTAGCCTAAAGCAATTTTTTTATGTAGATATTTAATAATTAAATTAAATTAATAACATACCTAAAAGTACGTTCCACGAGAAACAAATACTAAAAAAAAACGATACGCAAAAATTTACTATAATTATTTTTATATTTCATGGGCTAATTGCTATTTTTAAGGTTATTGGAAATTTAAATATTATCTTAGACTGCTAAGAGCAGCGCAGTAAATACTATAATTCTAATAAAACCCAGCAAGTAGTTACGAAGGAACATGACGTGTTGCGTGCAGGTGTGATGTTTATCATCTCGTTTACATAAGACCTATATGAGGAGTTCATAAATGTTAGTTTTAAAGTAAGAATAAGTTTTCTTCATAATCAAAACTGAATTTTCTTTTTGTTTCTAAATAGTTGTAAATAATGGCACCACCACTAAAGGTATAGATAGTTCTAAAGCAATCGATTCGTCATTTTAAAATATTATCTTAAAAAATATTGTAGGTTATCTTCTAGCCACCAATTAAATGAAATTAAATTTGTTTATCGATAGTGCAAATATTTTGCTTGCAATTTATCATAAATATTTTCAAAATTACGTAATATGTTGATAAAATCAGAAAAAATATAATGTAAATAGGGACGGCAGAAGACATAAAGGAGTGCTAAGACACTGATTTCCCATTTTCACTTTGAAAATAAACAATTCCATCGAGTGGGCAGCGAACCCACAACCATCGCATTTGCTGTCAGACCCTCACTGCAACAAACCTCAAATTTATTCTTAAAATCGCAAGATATAAAAAAAGATTGCTTTATTTTCTTAAAATAATATAAACTTTATAGACACCATTAACCGTTTATTATTATTTATTGTTTGTATAAATAAACAAACACGGTTCAAATCTGCATCTAGGAGTGACGTTATTGGTAACCGCAAAATATAGTATTTAGTGGAAATGGAACTTTATTTTCATAACCATAAGGTCTATATACAGCGTGTTCCAAATACTAAAGTCAACCTGATATAACTTTATTGAAAAGTCAACCTTACAGAGTATAACATAAGGTTAATTTAACATGTAATAATATTTTCTACGTCCTTCACGGTCATGTGTCGGGCTTGTGTGAGATGCACTTGGTCAGTGCGATATGCGTTTCCGTATTTAGTGGCACGTGCGCGCATTTAGCGCTTTGTTTTGAAACTGTATGAGGTCTTTAGGTAATAAATTTTGAAGATATTTTAATTAAAGGGAACCTGGGAACCTAACCTCCTGTGAGGACATTCTGCTGTTACGCCACTTGATGCGCCAAGTAACCTAGTCATTTGGAACTAATAATATTTTTTTTGTAATGAAGACTTCTGTTTTCTATTATAATATATTGAACAAGAAATAACTAATTTTACACATGGCTATTCAATTAAACTACAATTTATTTATAACATAGGCTTGCATATGAGTATAATTTAAAATTAATATATGAATACTTAATTTACTAATATATCCCCATATTAATTGATAAAAGTAGAAAATGCAGAGTATATATTTTTTACAATTATCATAATCAATAAATAAAATTGAAATTGGTCTTCTGCTTTGTTTTTTTAAATTTAAATTTGTAAGCGTTGCAGCTGCAATAACTACATTGTACAATATAAAGTCATTGTAAAGCGTAAAGTAAAAGGTCTGTAACAAATAGTTGCAACAGAAAGAACATTATGAATAACAGCAAAAAAATTTGAAATCCATTTTCTAACAGAAAAATAAAAGAAACAGAAGTCCCTTCCAAGAACTTTATGAAATTAGAACACAGATGTGTTTTAACCTGGTTCGTACATATGAATGAACAACACAAACGGTTACGGTTATCAAAATATCGAGGGCGTTTTGTAGATATGCCACCACCTGCATTGCCTCAGAAATGTGTCATGGCCGACCATCATCGTTCCTAATAATACATTAAAATATTAGGTAATACCTTGTAGATATCTCCAACGATTGTTCTAATAGCTAAGCTATCGAATAAATTTTATATTTATTTTGTTAGCTAGAATAAAGCTGAGCAATTTTAGAATATTTGTCAATAACTAAATTTTAAACCGCGTCTTCGAGGGAATCTCTTTAAGCGGCTTTTCGACTTTTTAGCAGCTGAAGTTTTTTTTTAAGAATTTTAATATATTATATATTTTTTACAATTAAGTACTAATCTTTTTATATTTTATTTTACTAACATAGTTCTTAAGTAATTCCATTGTACTAACCAACTATGAGCCTATGTTGAAAGTAAAAGATATTTTTTTTTAATTTATTTATTACCATTGTTTACCGTTGTCGTAAATGTCTTAAATAATATAAATGTTTTAGAATTTATGATGAGTCTCAAACAGTAGTAGATACATTGCTTGAAATTACAACTATGTTTTTAGTATTGTTTATTAAAGCTTTGTTTATTGGCAGGCGTTCAACAAAAACAAAATTCGGTTAATGTAAGCAGAGATCATGTTTGTATAATGACGGTTTTACGTTAAAGTCAAAGTCAAATTAAAATAGAAAGGGGATTTCCTGCATACTTTAAATGGCAATGTACTGATACGAGAGTACTTTGTTCTTTTCAAAAAGAAACTAGTTCACCTTGCGTACGAGTAAAAGTTAACTTAAAAATATTTTTCAAAACTTAAAATGAGTACACGAAGAAATATATACAATCAAACATTACAAAAGAAAAAAAAACAAATATTTTCAAAATACTCTCTACAAACATCCTGCTGTATAGCGACGCTTCGTACTTCGTAGTCCGTAGCGTTTGTAAACACGGGGCGCGTTGCGACGCCAGTGTTTACCACCGCCCCCGCCCCGCACCCCGGCCGCCTGCGACACCCCTCCCCGGCCCCGCGCCGCCCGCCGCGCGCCTGCCGCCGATCACGTACGCCGTCGAGCGCGCTGCGCATGCGCACCGTACGCCCTTATCAGCGATATTCGCCACTGATAACGAACGTAATAGAAATGTTGGCAACGATCGCGAATTCGCCTTTGTAGAGGCGCCCGGCGCCATTCTATGTATAGATTATAGGATTGCCGACGGGGCGTGGGTTTGAACTCGTTACTGTTATCTAGTACACGATCCGGATGATATATTGGATGTAAATGTTAAATACGAGAAGTATTAGTCAATATCAAGTTTATAGTTTAATTTTGCAACACGTACAATATAAAATATGTGAAAATATAATATACTAGTAGGTATTTATTTTTTCAAAATTAAATGTATATGAGAATAAACCGTAGCGCCCTTGAAAGCTACCTCGTAGGGTCGTCATAAGCCGAATTGTGATTGTATGCAATATTTTAAACATTTTAATCACCAAAATAATAATTTAAGTAAAAAAAGAAATCTTATTAATTTTACAACATTATATTTTAAATGTGTGGTCATATAACAACGAACTTGAGGGTAAATATGGATTAATTTTCATATTCAAATCGCCAAGTCCATTAATGTAACACGCTATACGGCTCGTTAGCCGCGCGTGTTTGAGGTGACAATAGACTTGCGAGATCAATTAACCACTAATTGTCTGCATCAATTAATTATTTTGAAATAAAAGATTTTTTTATTATTATTCGGGATCTCCCGATTTCTTTCATCTCTTAATTATTTTTAGTCAATGGCATCATTGGCAACATATTTTTTCAACAAAATATAAGATTTTTCTCCAGCACTTTTTTCACATACAAACCTATTTTTGCCGTCGCTCGACTATTAAGCTTATTAAGGGAGTATTTCTCCAATTCAGAGAAAAGAAATACATATACTTATATAGAGATAATTAAATTAGAATTAACGAAGTGCAATGATAACATCAAAATTACATTTAAAATCAATAATTAAATTTAAAATATTATTTACTTTAGAAAAGCTTACATTTTGTTAAAAAAAATAATGCTTTTAATAATCTCGTCATCGATTAAAAATATATTTTTTTAGTTAATGACGACATTTTATAGCCAACGTAGATAGAAAAGGTAATGAATGAGTAGGTACATAAAAAAAAACAATAATTTATAATGCTTTTGTACTCACCCAGTACACTCCATCTTAATAAAATACGTGATAATAAATAATTATTCTATTTTAATTATTGAATGTGTTATAAAAAACGTAAGAAATGTATTTTTAAACACATCTACATACATATGTATGTGTAAACAGAAACATCATTCATAGAGTGAGTCACATCTATATATATAAAATTAATCGATGTTTATATCTAACGCGAGTAGTAAAGTTCTAGGAGACATTTCATTCAGTACGGACTCCGGGCAACGTTGGTACGATAACCTTTTTATTTACTTATGTATTGATCCTTTAGGAAACAGATACTTGGGGGTTTTATATTATAACACTAGTTTTTTGTTTAAAAATGACACACACACACATACAACACGGTAGGCAGAGGGAATCTTGTGTTAAGACATTCCGTTCCCCACTTTCCGCCGAGAGGCTCTCTTTCCGAGTTGCAGAACTCAACGCCGAACTTTTGCCTTGGTGTCACAGCGTAGAAATGAAAATATTCCATCAAATGGGGATCGAACCCACAACCGTCGCGTTACAGTCCACACCCTTGTGTCCCTGTGCCCCGACGGCTTCATATATTTTTTATCCATATTCTTTTTTCTATATCTAATGAAGATATTTAAAACATCGGAAAATAAATCTTTCTAATACAATTTTTAAGCAAAATCAATGAAAAAATATTCGAACACAATCAATATAATTATATATCCTAAGTAAATGACTTAGCGTACTTAAGGTATATTAATACATATTTAAGATAAGTTAGACGATAGAGCTTTGTCATGTATATAGCTCACAACAATCGAGTGATAGGCCTTCGCCCTTCACGTCACATTTAACGTGTGTGTTGCCAGTTGCCACACGCCTCCGTCCCTATTACCCACATACAGTTACAAAAGCAGATGACAGCCGTGACATTCTCTAAGATTAACATTTCCGTGTCCCCAGATTCTACAATGTATTTAAGATTTGTCTAATAATTTTATGCATATATTTTTTTTAATAGACAAAAGTGATAATGTAAAAGCCTATAGATTAAAAAAAAAACTTGCGCTTTTATGGTTTAACGGTAAAATAGCTTTAATTTCTTTAGTACTGAAACTCTAGCGCCTGAAGTAGTACGATACTGTTCAACAATAGTGAATTTAAATATGTTTGCAGCTTCACGCTGTATCCCGCTTCTAGCAGGGTAGCCCGCAGCGTAGCAGGATAGATAGGGAGACTTGGTATGACACTCCCGCCCCTCATTTTTCGTCGAATTCGGCCTTTATGTTAAATCGACATAGTTAAGTTTCAATACACTCAAAAAAATCACACTGATGATTCCTGTTTCTCGTTTCGTTTATTTTGCTTATTATTTTGTGTTGAAAAAAATATAAAAAAATAATATAAATAAAATTCTTACGAATATTAAATCCCCATTTTCGGTGGATTCTGGAGGCATTGGCCGAGATTTAACACCAGATCGAAGAAATTAATATATTACATATTTAATTTCTTCAAGTGAGAATCGAACCCACAATGTGCCGCGTTAACCGTCACAAGCTTGTGGCCTCCAGAAATAAAGTAGTAATCATTTTTTTTTAGCATATATGCGAAAACAATTATTTACACGAATATTCTGCTAAAGATTTTCAACTTTTTTTCATATATGTCCAGAGGTAAAGTTAGGACAAGACCTAAGGTCCTACTTCTAAATTTATACGCTAACTTCATACATTTCTAACAAATTAAATACAAAAAGCGTACCTTCGTTCTCCCATTGATGATGTAGTTGCCCATTTTGCCGTTGTTGGCCATCTTGTTCGCTGTTAAGATTATACTGTCAACCTGAAAATTATTATTGAATTAATAATATCTGAATTATTTAAAGATTAAGATATCGTTTTTATTTTAAACTAATATCCTCTTCTTCTAAGAAGTGCGAAGTGAAAATTCCTTTAAATAAATTTCGTATATGATTTAAATACATTATACACGAGAAATTTTGTGCTTAGATAAATAAATAATTACTTATTTAAGAGAAGAAGTGAAGCAAATATAATATATTAGAATTTTACAAAACCATCAAAAGATGCTACGCTATACCAAGGGCTCGTAAATAGGGTAAAGATTGAGGGATTTAGGTCAGTCAGTTTTGGCTCAATTTTCCAACATAAGTAATTCAGCTATATAATTAAATTACAAAGAGGACATGTTTGCAATCGATGTTTTTCCTTTTAAAATAAAAACTACATGGTCAATATTTAGTTTCCATAAAAAAATATTTTACTATTTCCTTTAATGGTACTTAGTGTGTACGTGACCATATCGTTTCCCACATTACACATATATTACAATACTGTCATAAATGGTACAACTATACATAGGTTACAGTACGGCCAACAAGTCGTGGCCAACTTGAACTGAAAGGTTTTTCTATTTTAATCTTAAGCACAATATTTACTCTAAAAAATATGCAAAAGTAAGAAAAAATCTACAATCCAATTGCGAAGCCTATACCTGTCTACATTTGTGGAGCAGGGGCACAAAGTGTGACTATAAACCGACTGGTTGTGGGTTCGATCCCCACTAAAGGAAATTAAATATTTATTTTAAATTTATATTTCTATTTCTTCACCCTGGTGTCGCGAGGCACTCAGCACACAATGCCTCCAGAATCCGGTGGCAAGTGAGGAACGGAGTGTCTTAACACATTGTTGACCGGCAATTTTACGCTGAAGCTATCTCATATCACCGGCTATCATTTCGTAATTTAATGTCAAACTGAAACAATTTAAATAACCTTCAATAAACTTTATTTATACATATTGAATTGAAATGAAATTTTGTACATATCTTCTAAATAACATTTAATATTTTTTTTTAGTATGATATGCTGTATAGCAATCACTTACGTGTAATGGTACGCGAAGAAGTGCCAGGTACAAAACTGCATTCATTTGAATCTAAAGTTATCCATTCCCTAGGTACTTCTAATAGAATTTTTTTGAATGTACATTTATTTTGTAAGTTAGAGTTACTGTAAATTTTAAATGCATTGAACAAAGTACAATTAATGAGAAAGAACGAAACTTTTTAGACCATTTTATACTTTTTCTAAAGATGGAACTGTTTCCCAAATATTTATTAAATTCCTAATGCAAGTGAAATCACGTGTTAGCTCGTAATCGGTCAACAACGTTCGGGCATGAAAACACGAGCTAACTCGTGACCGGTCAACAACGTTTGGGCATGAAAACACGAGCTAACTCGTGACCGGTCATCAACGTTTGGGCATGAAAACACGAGTTAACTCGTGACCGGTCCACAACGTTTGGGCATGAAAACACGAGTTAACTCGTGACCGGTCGACAATGTGTTAACACAAGGTTCCCTCTCCCTTACCCTGCTGTGCGCAGGATACGGCGTGAAGCTGATTTATTTATTTTATTTATTTGTAAGTCCTAAGCGGCCCCGACTTGTCGAGCGTACTATACCTGCGGTTAATTTTTTGATGTCCCTTATACAAAGCCCTACGTTCGGTTTAGTTAGAACCGATGGTGTGATGTCGGTCACGTCTGCCTCTCGTGAAAGGGCAGAGGGCCGTGCGTTAGAATTGTATTATCTAATGCGAAAATATACGAAAAATAACTGACATAGATATTTTAATAGTAGCTTTCGTTTTATCGAATCTTATATGATTATTTATGATTGGGTTTCCTTTGCTACTGTAATTAATGTTCTATTGTGTTATCTTGAAAATTTATAGTGTATTTTAAATATTTTGTTATACAGATATAAATATTATCGTACGAAGATAGAAAAATCTAAGTTAGTAAGTCTTTTACTTAGTTAGGATTTTTTCATTACTATTAAATAAAACATTACGAACACTGATCGTCCTTATCATTTTTGTTCTTTTATTTGTTTCTATTTTTGTGATTTTTACTTTTTTAATATCATTTTATACACTCTTTTACGCAATAACATCTGTTTTGAAAGCGGAAAATCTGTACAATTGCATAAAGGAATAGAGAAAGACTAGAGGAACCCTTCTTAAAGGTTTTGTCATAATTAATAGTCAAGATGTGTGTGTAGGCTAAAGTGAATCTATTAATTAATATTGCTGAGTTAGGGTAATAATTGTTTTACGACTAGGAATGAAAATTGAATTTTATAAGAAATTTATATTAATTTCATTTATATTTTAGAAACTAGTGAAATAAAGATTAAACATATAAAAAAAAATGAATTTAGATAGTATGACGTCTGAGGATAAATATTTCTATACGGTCAATTAAAAACCAATCCTTTCCGGCGTCGCTGTATCGATATAGAGCTATTGTAATCATCTATTCCGATACTGTTATCTTAAGTCTGGTATGTGATATAGGTATTTTAATTTAGTGCCAAATGCCAATATCAAGATTAAAAAATGTTTTTAAAAACAATGAAAACCTTTTTTTTTATAGATATTTTTTGTAGTTATCAAACAGAAAATTTAAAATAACGGTGTAGTATTGACTAAAGATTTTTTTATAGTGTTAACATACAAGAATAAATAAATGAACGTTTCATGTGATGTAAGGAAGTTTGGTTAAAAATTTAATTCTTATAAATAAATATATTTTATTTAATAGGTTAGCTTTAAATATGTGGTCTGTGTAAATAGTGTAACCGCCCTGAAATTACTTTTTCTAAACGCATAGTACACTCGGAAAGAAAATAATAAAAAGTAGGGAAAAATCCTAAAAAACTAAATCTACGCAGCCATCTACAGCTAACTTCACGGCGACCATGTTTTGCTGACCGTACTCCAAGTAGTATTAGAAAACGTTACGCCGGATTTGCGAGAGGCTCGCCGAATTAATGAGATCGGCACTTCCAATGTTTACAGTTACAAATAGAAATGAAATGTGTCCTGTTATTCGCCATAGGTATGGTGGTTTCTCTTTAAAGGTTCGTATATAACTACTACGGTTATTTATCAAAATTTAAATAATTTATAGAGTGAATTCATGAATTAACGTGAATTACATATATTATTAAAATTGCACTTGTTAAATATTTTTAATAATACGACTACAATAAACATTATGTCATTAATAATTAAGTAGGTAATCAAGAATTTCATTGATTTGTAGAATCCGTTTGTAATCGAATCGTTCTCGTTGTTTTTGATAATCTTATAATTTTGATAACAATTTGATTTTGATTCTATATACAAAATCGAACATAATTGATATAATGAAAAC
>JAEBDU010013284.1:3735123-4053003 GCA_016802625.1 Heliconius numata | reverse complement strand
GTCGAAAAATACATATGTAATTTTTTAAATCACATTTTTTGTAATGGACCATCCATCGGAAATAAAACTAATTTTATATATGTTACTTACTTAAATTATATATGCCTTTTTCCGAATTTTGAGATTTTTTTTTCAATTTTTTTATATGATCGTCACGCTATATCCCGCTTATAGCATGGTAGGCAAGGGAACCTAGTGTTAAGACACGTCGTAGTCCACTTTCCGCCGAATTTTTCGAGGCATTTCGTGTTGAGTGGCGGAACTCAACGCCTTGGTTAGCTTGGTGACACATCGAAGAAATCAAAATATTAATCAATTTTTCTAATACGACGGTACATACCTGACTAATAAGTTGCCCTATGTGGAAACACTGTTGTTCTTTCCCGTCGATCCAGGTGATGCGGTCGCTGCGTATCGTCTGAGCTTCCGTACTGCCCGGATTTGATACTAGCTGACCTGCCTGCAGAATGTTGTAAGCAAATTGAGTGTTTGGCCTCAATAACATAACAAATTGTATATATGAAATGTAATTTAATACATATTAATGTAAATAAAGTCATGTTACTTATTAAGAAAATATATAAAAATATGATGTAGCGGGATTTCAACCCACTACTCTTTGGAAACCATTCTTAAAGTCATGTTGTTAGAATGGAAAGACATGGGGGTGCAGTGGTAAGTGTCCCACAATGTACACACTTCTAACAGCTTAATCAAAGTTCGAATGTATTTCGAAAATTATTCTTGTTTTTCTCTTTTAATTAGCTAAAACAAGGCTGTAAATTTTACTGTAATAGGCAGAAATTGTAGAAATTAATGATTTAATACAAAACCTCTGTGCAATTCAATAAAAAAAAAAATTAATGTAATAAAATATTTGGCAAAGAAGAAAAAATAATATTAACATACAAGATAAAATTATTTATTTGAAATCTTATGTTTTGAAATTTAATAGATATGTTTTGATTTAATATGCAGATTAATAGAGATAATTCAAATCCAACTGTCAAATAAATAGATTTATGGTGTCCATATTTTTATAAATGAATATTGATGAATAAGCTTCATTAATATTAAAAAATAGCATAGCAGAATTTTAAAAGTAAAAATATAAAATTACTTATTATTTTAAGTTTGACTTCTATAACTTCAATCAGAATTAATAATTTTTGGTTATCTTTATTTACTAAATATGGATAAATTAAAGAAAAGTTGAAATATTTTTCGCGAAGCATAAGGTGTGTTGTGGGATCGATTCTCATTTAGGGGTATAAATAATTTTTACTTGTTATGGTAATAAGATCAAGCTGAGTTCCACTATTTAACACACAAAGTCTCATTATACACAAAAATTGGGTGGACAGGGGGAAACAGAATTTCTTCGCAATATATTCCTTACCGGGTCCCTAATCTTAATATGGTGATACTAAGTAAAGCTATACAACAAATAATGATATTTAAGTTGAAAACTAAAAGTGGTTCAAGCAAGTAGAACCAACTACAAGCAAACCAGCAAAATGTTAAGTAACAGCTGTGAGGTAAGCATTGCGAGTGTGCAATTGCCTAATATTTAGCTTTGCTTCCTTACTATTTAGTTATGGTGAACAGAGATAATTTTGATCAAATCAAATAAAGAATTGATATTACTTGTTATATTTAAGATTAAGAATATAGTAAATATAAGTAAAAGTAGTTTAGTAACATATTTTCAATGTTTATTTACATTTATTGTAAATTTAGGATATACACTTGATCTGGTGTAAAACAAGATAGGCATAGAAAATGATGTGTTAAGATACCCTATTTTCTGCTTTGGGCCTAAATTCAAAGTATGGGCTGTTGAGTAACATAACCCAACACTTGCCGCTTTTGCAAAAGTTAAGAAAGAAAATAAATCTTTAAACTCACAACCATTATGCATATTAAGTTATTAACATTTATTTTTGCTGTGCTATTATAAACTAACTACTCTATATTAATTTGTTTTTAGTGTCTGTTATAATTTTTAGATGTTCACATTATGAAATTTTATTGTTAGTAAACATGTTATGTTATTTATTTAAATAATTATGAAGTAAGAATGTTATTTTAGATACTTAACAAAAAATAGTTTTATATGGACTTATAAAATTTTCTCTCAGTATAAATATGTTACATATTATTCTAATGTGTAAGATCAGTATTGTAATTGACCTACATTTTTTTATACATATATGTAAATATTATTTACTATTATTAAGTCACCTACAAAGATGCGTAATAGATAAAAAAAATAATACCTTATCTAAATATTAAGTAGGTTATGTCTTTGCCCAAGTATTTTTAATAAGAAATTACTTACTTTGAATATGCCTGATCGATACATATCTAGAACTTCTTTTAACACTAAGAGTCCTCGCTCTTTACCCAAAAAATTGTTCAATACACAAACACCATATTGTGTCATGTCTCTGATCACTCTTTGACAAATATTATAATTAGGATCACTTGTGTCCATAAAATAATTATTATAAGGTGCTCCACTTCCTTTAAGAATGGCCTCTGGATATTCTTTCATTCTAGTAGGTTGTTCGCTAGGTATTGCAGGCATTTTTACATCTGTTCTGTTTACTTCTTTCAGTAAATTAGACGTACTTGCAGCTTCAAAGTCAACTGAATTAAGTTGCTGCGCTTTTTCACTTAAAATTTGCTGTTCTGAAGATCCCTCATGGGTTATGGCACTTATTTTTGCAATGTCTTTATTACTATATACAACACTTGAAAATACACTTTTGTCTTTTAAATTACCCTTAGCACCAGAAGCATCAACAATTTGAGCAACACTATCTACAGATTGCGAGGTATTTTTATTATCATTAACAATATCACTACCCTCCTTATTCGTAATTTTCTTTTTAGATTTTTTTAATCGCATTAATTCACTTCCTGCTTGCAATATATCTTCTTTGCTATTAAGTGATATTTTGATATCTTCTTCGTTTCTTATCTTTAATTCTTTTTCTTCTATAGAGGACTGTTCAACAACTTTATCTTTTCGCGAACTCTGTTTTTGTAACTTTGGTGCACATTCACTTTTATGTCTTTTCCAGTCTTGTCGTTGGTGTTCTGTATTACAATAATAAACGTTAAGACACCGACCGCATCTTCGATGTGTTTGCTGATTGCAAACGGCGCAACAAGCAAGTACGCCTTCTTGATTCATTCTGATTCTGAAATAATTCCTATCTGGGCCGGCCCTTGCGACTGTCAACTCTAACGTCACGTTTAGTTTTTTTATTTGTCAGTTAACTACGTGACATAGATTCTATAATTTTTGCCTACATTCGGATACTTGTATTAAATAATTGTAAAAAAGTATCCAGTATTATAAAATTAAGCAATCGTGCTGTAAACGAAAGTGTAATACACTAAACCTAAAAAATAGCTTAATTTTATCTTTCTTTTATTTCACATAAATAAATTATTTTCAATACTAATTGTGCCGGACTAGGCTACCTTATACTTGTATGTTATGACTCATATTACTTTTTTATTTATATTATTAGTATCTTGTATTTTATTAATGATTTAGATCAATACTTTCTTATACGTAATTACAATTTTTTTGCTTTACACTATATCCCGCACATAGGTGAGGAAGGTGGAAGGAATCTAGTGTTAAGACACGCCGTTACCATTTTCCACCTTAGTCCTGGAAGCATTGCGTATTGAGTGGCGGACTCAACGTCACACTGCGCCTCGATACCAGAGCAAAGAAATGAAAATATTTAATATTTCATTTCTTCTAGTGGAAATCTTATTATTAATTAAATAAAAATAAGACAAAAAAACCAAGGTTGAATATAACGATCAAATTGTGCCCACAACCATTGCTTTCATATTCACACACTTTTCCTTTACACCACGACGGTAGCTCGCTGAGTAACTGTCAGACGACGTTTAACTAAAAATGATGGGCTTATAAAACTAAAATTTGACATACTAGATTCTTGGGATGTGTTAAAATTTGAATCTACAGTATTAGATTTGGCAATGATTTATAAAAATCTATTCTTTGTCTGTGCTCCTGAATGTTATGTTATAATATTGTAATATGTGTATTTAAATAACTACATTCATTTTTAACTTTACCCTCAAAAATTTATTAATCTTAAATTTGTATTACCTGTATTTTTCGTGGACCAACGTAAAATCAAGTGTAATAGGATAAAAAATATGATTAATGAAGATATAAAAGTGTAAATAAAGAATAGTTTTCTTTATTTTATTTAAATATAAACCATTGAAACAAAGATATATAAAATGACATATTTATTTTTACATGTATGTAATTAAATTTTTATTTCTATAAATAAAACACGAACAAAAAAACTAATTAAAAATGTACTCATACTGATAAGTATAAAACATAAGCAGTTAAACTCTTGATGTAGGTGCCATTAATTACATTATTTCTATGAAAGTATAAGTAAGTACAATATAAGTGAAATTTAATGGAATGTGTATATACAATAGAAAAAGGGAATGTATGACAATCTGAAGGATATATTGAATGTATAAGAGACTAGATTAGTTCTATATCGAGTTACACTCTTTCAAATGTTTAGACATATAAACTATACATAATATTCAGTACTGTTAATTTTGAAGAGCGCAACTCGATGAAAGGAACTAAAAGTGCGTATAGGCGTTCGTCGCTTAAACCGACGCACGCCACTGCGCTTTTTTAAAACTAAGATTACTTACTACCAAGATAAATAGAAATTGTTATTCTTTTCAGAAAACATTTATTTCAATATCAATGTATATTACAAAATAATAACATGTAACAATACATTCTAATCGTGTAAAATTCCTACGAGTATGTATAATCGATTGTGCAGTTGGATAATGTGTTCATTAGGACAATGGAATATTTATAACATATATAAGTATGAAATTTTAGTTAAATTCATTAAGGCAAAGTTGATTACATAGTCAAGTCTAAGTTTCAAATATATAAGATAGTCAATTAATTTATTTTTTTAAAAACATCACGAGATTCTAGCCATTTGGACCCTATTATAATAGCTAAAATATTAGGCTTCTTTTTAAAATTTTTATGAACACGTATCCGATCGTTTCAAATTTGCTATCATATCTTTTTGGACACTGTGATGTAGGGATGGCGCTTTCCGAATAAGGTCAGATATTCAAGAATGCGATATCGATTCAGTATTATCGATTTAAAAGATGGACATTTTCGACCTGTCAAACCGATTCTTCGATTAATCGATCTTAGATCGCCAACCCTACTGAAGTAGGTATCAACAATTTGGTTAAGGTTTCAGTTATTATGAAGTTTCAGTTATTATAAGAGTGTAATAATTGAAAATTTTGATGTATCCTTAATCCAAATATGCTTATATTGATATTTTATAAAAGTCTTTAACTAGTTTTATTATTGGAAGATAATTTTTAAGTTACTCTTATAAAATATTATTCCGTCAACTCACGCTAACATTTACATAAATAAAATATTATTGTAAGACCTCTCTGAAAACATCACATTTTTAACAATATTAAAGATATAGAATTGTATGTATAGGTAAATCTACTAATTTACAATTTCATGGTACTGTTAACTAGCAAGTACAATTTTAATAATGTTGTAATATTATTATTTTATTAACGTATTTTAGAAAAATTGTTTCGATTCTCGGGAAATTCTTGGAGTTAGATGTTATGTTAAAATTCGTTTAATTACTTTCTTTAATATTCCTGCTTTATAATTTCTCATTAGATTCTCTCTCCTTCTAAGTTCTAAGTTCTTTACACTCTCGTATGATCATCATTCGGCGGCACGGGTGGAGGAGGAGCATGTAGGACTCTGGCCAGTTCCGCCTTCTCATCAGCGGATAACACGTAGACTGGTGGAGCAGCAGGCAGGAACCTTTCAGCCTTATGAGGTTCCCTTTGAAGCCGTGCTCGGTACAACATAACTAATACGCAGAGCACGCTGATAATGAAGGCTGATGTGGCCGCGAGAACTATTAAAGCGGTGTGATAAGACGTGGCTGCAGACACCTATAGACAAAATTGAAATTTATTGTAATTTGTATAAAGGTTATGTTATTTAGGTTTCCGTACCCAAAGGGTAAAATACGCCTGTTTTTCACCAGGAGTATCTCATGAACTTTACCATTAATATTTTACTTTAACGTTATTGTTTATCCGTTTCTCCCTGCGTTTGTTCACGCTAATCTCAGAAACGGTTTAACCTATTTATTACAATCGGTTTATAAAAAAAAACCAATTTTATTCTTTTAAAGAATATCGTTTGTTAATTATAAATTGCTATAAATAACTGTTACATTAAATTAACTTCGACCTTACATTTCAATGCAAGTACCTATATTGCTTTTAAAATTTTATTATTATTAGAAAACGAAAGTAACGCAGCAAGTTAAATTATTTTTTGTAGTTCAAGCAGGCGAAGCCGCCAGTAACTCATTTAAAAAAGTTTATATAACTTAACTATAGTCTTTAACTTATAGTTATAAGTAATAACTTACTGTAGATTCACTAACAATCTCCCTCTGCACGGCGGGCGCGGGCGCCACGAGGCGGTACTCGCTGCGGATGACGTCAGCACCGAGCACACCCTCCTCGGATCTGGTTGCGCCGGATAGCTTTTCTTTTTTGACCTTCATTTTAAATTTCATATAAGTTATAATGACATACCGATCTAAAATAATCTCAATTAAAAATAAAATATGAATTTCTGATAAATCATTAATATAGATGACTAATTTTCTTGCATTTGATTTTAGACTAACTGGCACATTTAGACGAACTAATTAAAAAAGGCTTTAAATGATAAATATACTGAAAATATTTGTTGTATTCCGCACATAGCAGGATATACAGAGGGAAAAAGTAAATATAATAATATAAAGATAAAGCTCTTTAAGCATTATATTTTAATTCAATAACGAAAAAAATATTAACAATCAATTGCACCTAGATGGTAAAAATTAAGCAATCACAGATTAAATCGAAGTATATAAATACCTGAGTTTCTAGCTGATACACCAAATCAGCAGACCTCGGTCCAGACAGCACAGCCCGTAGCTTCACCACTTCCTTGTCCTTGCTAACAGTGACAGGTACATTGGCACCGAGAGCATGAAGACGTGAAGTCAGCAACGCCTGGGCTTTGTCTCCAATGGTTTGGTCGACACCGATGAGTTCTAGCTCGAGGAGTGCGGATTCGACGTGGGTCACCTCTGTGAGTTAATTATTGTTTGATATTATCGTGATTAAAAAACTTCACGCTGTAACCGCACATATAGCAGGTTAGGTAGGCAGAGGGAATCTAGGAACAAAGCGTTAAGATACTCCGTTCTTATAATTACACTTCCATTTACCAATTTTCGTTGAATTCTGGAGGCATTGCGGGTTGAGTGGCGGAACTCAACACCAGCCTTTGCCTTTTTGCTAGAGCGAAGAAATGAAAATATTAAAGATTTCATTTCATCAAGTGTGAATCGAACGCACAACCTTTCCTGTTTGCAGTCGTATGCTTGTACTTCTGCACCACGACTGTCTTTGCCTAGCTTAGTATTTATTAAATCTTGATAATTATTAAGTCTCTTGTACATACCACAATCCCCGTGCATGGTGGAGGCGGGTCGGGCCTGCCCCGCCGCGTCCACGCACCAGCAGCGCGCGCGCCCGCACTGCCGCGGGGAGAACGACCCGTCCGGCAAGCAGCGCGGCCTGTAGCCCTCGCCGCCTGGACATATATTGTTATGTAATACTTTGTAACTGATAGTAGTATCTAATGTATACTGTATCTCTTATGGGGGTTGGCAAAGAAATTATTCAATCATTTTAGGGATAAAGGTAGATAGACATTTTGGGTAATTCCAAAATTGCGCCTTGGCTTTCGACTAATCAGACCAGAAAAAAAATAAAAATATATAATTAAATATTCCGTGATTAAACTCCCAACAAATTCATCTCAAATCCACTACATGCATCTTCTTTAATATTATATAATATATCGATAACAATATATTACCGTTATCCGTTTCTTCTTGCAACAACTGGCATTTGGTTTTATAATTTCTTCTTTCTATAATTTCAATTGGGATTGTTTTCCTTCTCGTAGTTTCGACTAGCCTCGGCTCTACCACTTCAGCGAGCACTGAACTATCTTCACTGGAGGACATCTCGGTGGAGACTGGCTCACCAGCGCGATGTTCAGCCTCTACTTCGATACTGTCAAAGTCATCTTCTTCTTCGAAATCATCTATTCTGTATGCTGTCATTTGTCGGATGAGTTCTTCCAGCACTTTAAAAAGAAATTATAATACAAAATACAAAAATAAATACAAAATATTATAATATAAACAAAAATGAGCAATAAATCGCATTGCCTTAATTATAACTTAATATTTCAAAATATTTTATATATAGTTAGTATTCCATACCTTCATCAGCTCTCGCCTTTTCGTCGAGGGGATCACGTCGCACCCACTTCCTGGCCTGTCTAAAGTTGCAAGTGGGCTTGGCGCCGCGCACAAGCGAACCTTTCTGCGGTTCTCCGCGGGCACTCACACACCAACAGACATCTGTTTTATAAAACAAAGATAAATAAATATAATCTTATCTAAGAAAATAATCATATTCGACAAATTTCAAGAAGCGTTACTGGCGGGCGAGTTCGAAAAGAATCTCGAGAAAAGCGGGATATTCTCCGCATTTCTACTCTATTGAGTATCTTGAGCCCTCCTAGTGTCCTCTTTGTCTACGCTGATATATTATATAAATGAATATACTGCATACCTATATGAGACATGCATTGTACTGGCTCCCAGGCGCCACTCGCGTCGCATTTTGGAATGAATGTGCCTTTCCCGTACTTCAGCGCCGCCGCCTCGTTCTTCTCGCGAAGTCTTTCGCATGGACTTAGAACTAGAGAAAAAAGAAAACAGTAAATGGTATTTATTATTTTCCAAATTATAGGCATGCTTCCATAAAATTAAATATTACACAAATTTTATATTTTAAAAAATATCTGTCAAAATGATACAGTTAGCCTAAAAATGATTTTATAGTATCTATGACAATTTTAATGCATGCTTTTATTATCTGTACTATGCTATATGCAGGCACATATTTATTTATGACCTTAAAGAAATATAATGAATATATTATAACAATTGTGCACAATGACATATGTGAATATGATATAGCGTGCTTTATATTAATGAATCCATATAAGTTAGAACAAAATGACGCATATCAAACATCCTGCATAAATTCAATGTATTAGCCACATGATATGGTGGAAACATTAGAAAAGTCATGCCTTCAGATATTTTCAATCTCTTTTGGGTCTTCTGTTTCTCCATGTAATCCAATTCGTTTTTAACTGTTAAAAATATATTCGTAATTTATTTAGTTAGTGTGTTGAATATTATTTTTAAAATATTTCATTTTTAATATTTTGATGATTTCTATTAAATTAATGAATTATTTTCTTGTAATACTTAGGTCATTCCTCATTAATATTAGGCTAATTACAGTGTTATAATGTTATGTCTCAAGCTTTATTATTTGAACAATATAACTTGGAATAAATATAATATTTAGTTATAAAAAAGATCAGAAATCTGTGCAGTAGAAGAAATTCTTTCTTTTTGTTCTTGTCTTTTACTAAGACATTTCGTTAACCTTAAATTTCCGAGGCATTTTAATCAACTAAGACACTCCGTCAAATTTTCGAGACATTGCGTGTTGAATGGCGGAATACAACGCCTCGCTTTTGTCTTATTACCAGAGTGAAGAAATGAAGATATCTATTAATAAAAAATAATTCATTCCCCTGAGTGGGTATCGAATCCACAACCGTCATGTTTACAGTCACACACTTGTCACGCCACACACAATTCCACTGTGTCACGGTATATAATATATGTATATTTCTCACCTGGACACACAGTATTGCATTCCTCCTTAGTGCGGAAGTTATTGTGGTTGCCGGAGCAGGCGTGGTAGCGGAAGCGCTCGCACCGGTTGCGCTCGTGGTTGAAGTGCCACCGCGTCGCGTTTAGACCTTCGCTGTTTGGGCACTCGCCTTCGTCTTTACTCTCTAAACAGACTGTTCCTGTGGGATTCATTTTAAATTATTTATTTTATCTTTTAAATATTACAAAATATTAGAGGTACGTTAAGTTTTTAGTCTCGCACATAGCAGAGTAGGCAGAGGGGACCTAGTGTTAAGATACTCAGTTCTCCACTTTTCGCCGAATTTTGAAGGCATTGAGTGAGTGATGAAACTAAACGTCGCGCTTTGCCTCGATGCCAGAGCGAAGAACTGAAAATATAAATAAAATTTCGTAAAATATAATAATATACAACATTGTTTTGACACTAACTAGGCTTAGGGCAGCACACAGACGGCTTAGAGTCATGTGGTGCGAAGCGGCACGCGTGCGTAGAGGGGCAGGCGGCGGCGCTCGGCCCGCACAGCAACGCACCAGAGCCGTCTGGGGCCTGTAAAGGCTCCCCATCGGGACATTGTGGGGACGGAGAGCACCGGGCCAGTGGAGGGCAGAATTCTCCCTGGAATGAAAAATATAATTAAAATTTCAAAATACTTGATTATCACATATTAAATATCTTTTTATGTTATTGAAGTCAAAATAATATTTCAATAATCTACGCGTATCAATAGAGACATTGTTCTGAAAAAATAATTCTATGAAGTATTCGCCTCAAATCTACAATATAAACAGATACTAATGCTTTAAGCATAAATACTAACCTCACAATCCAAAGGAACCAGTTCACAAGTTTCATTGTCTCTACATTTAGCATCTGCACAAGGATCCTTACAGTTGCATGTAGGGCAACCTTTTTCGTCCAATTTAGGGCCATGGGGACAAATCTCTTCATCACAGTCAGGATCTGGACATGGAGACGGAGCGTCGCAAGTTGGTTGAGTAGTGTTTGTTCTTGTTCCCGGAATCTAAAGAAAATAAACATAATAAGATATAGATGAACTTTCAATGAGGGATATAATTATAAGATCCATAATTTCAATAATTTATAACAATAACAAATTTAACTTACTTCATTGCCAGCAGAGTCAACACACCAGCACTTTTTGCTTCCTTGACATTGTATGTTTTCGTAAGTGCCGTCCTCCTTGCAGCTTGGCACCCAACTCCAAGATGGTGGGTTTCCACTCTCTGCTGCTGTGTGTAAAGCTAGGGCTCTGGAAAACACATTAACTTGGCTGTTACACTAATGTGTGTAACTAATGTCATTGATTTTTGTCTAGCTAGAACTATAAGTAGTAGTAGTAGTCTAGTACTGCCTAATTGCTAGGTTCTTAATATATAACTGCCTGCCTTAAAATATAACTGCTTATGTTTAGCCTCATTAAATTTTACATTTGGTCTATGTTTTTGCCATAATTTGTTTATTTTAACTATATGAAGTAGCAGTACACGAAGAACAGTATCTTAACCATGCATGTAATCTTGAGTAAGATCATCATCCTAGCTATATCTAACCTACCTCCGTTGCTGACAAGCAGTCTGGTGGACGACATCAGTACAAGCGGTACCGCACCCAGTGGCGCAGCAGCGTCTTGACGCGCCGCACTCCGCGTCACTGCGACACGCCCATTCGCACGCGCCTGTCCAGGGCACCAGATATGGACATTGTCCGGTTTTTTGCGGTAGACCTGAAATTTTTTGTTAGATCGAGATGTAAGTAACTATGAAATATATCTCAGAATCTGAAAAGAAAAGAAATAATTTATATTTTCATTTCTTCGCTTTAATGTCGAAGTCTAGCGCTTCGTTGAGTTCCACCATTCAACTCGCAATGCCTCCAGAATTTGGCGTAAGTAAGGGAACCGAGCAACATTAGGTTATCTCTGTCTACCCTGAAAAAATCATATCAACTTACAAGCAGGCACAGGAGGACAGTAATCAGCATCGCACGCAACATCTACAAGTGCGCATGCCCGTCCAGTAGGGCACGTGACGCCGGCGCAGGGGTCGCGGCACTTGCAGGTTGGGCAGCGGTTGGCACCCAGTTCGAAACCGTAGTCGCAGCCCATACGACATGTTAGTTCTAGGCAAGATAGTTGTGAACGGAGTCTGGAAAATTTAAAGACCAAATATTGAGTTCTTATTCATAAAATTTACTGAGTATATGCTGAGGCCAGCCGCGGCGCACAGGTTTGGAAATTAGGCGGAAAGTAGGAAACGGAAGTGCCTTAATGAGAACGGAGTATTTTAACACTAAGTTCTCTTTGCCTACTCTGATGTCCGGAATCTGTCCCAAAAAATGGACAGAAAAAAATATTTGTATAGTAGTGTATTTCAATGTGGAGTGGATATTAAAGTGGCAATGCCATGGTTAATTGTTTCTTGGAATCACACTCTATTCTTAATATATTGTTTTCTTATAATTTTTTAAATGAAGTTTCAAATAAAACTTACTTATCACAATCTATGCTAGACACATTATTAGTGCTTGTATCAGGTATTTCAGTGCCAAAGGAGTCGACACACCAGCATCGTCCGTTGGCGCACTGCTGTGTCATGAAGGAGCCGTCAGAGTTGCAGGACGGTGCTGGTAGCGCAAGCTTCATGCCATCGACAGTGCCTTCCATCTTTTCGTCGAAATCTCGAAGGTATTCGCACACTAATGGATAAATATAATATGGTAATAATAAAAACAGTCCGCAATGTGTCACAATCATGTCACATATGTCTAATCTGACATATTTTTTTTATATAAAAAAAATAATATAAAAGTCCAAATAAGCTTGGTATAGAAAATATATTACTCGTTGGTGTGTCATCAACTCTGTCTGTCTGTAGACGTATTTTAGCAGCGTCGACGCAGACGGGGCCGCAGCTCGATGTGGAACAGCACACCAGCCCGTCCTCACAAACACCCTCAGGACAGGAAGCAGTCGTGTTCACATTGCATACTGCTTCCACTTCCGTTTCACACGATTCAAAGTTTATCTGTAACAAATTAGAAAATCTTTAGTATTTTCTTTAGAATTCACTTTCTACATTTTGCAGGTGAAGTATGTAGAGGTGTTGCCTTTAGTTTATAAGAAAATCTGTTCAATTGATATTGTTTTATAAAGGTTTTTATTTAACTTGCAATGTATGTATGTTATTTCGGGTGGAATCTTTGAGTCCGATTTTGAAGTAGATATCTTCAACCGATTGAGCTGAAATTTTGTATATGGGTTCCATTGAGATTTGAGGAAATAAAATATTTAATATTTTCAATTTCTTCGCTCTAGTGTCGAGGCAAAGTGTGGCGTTGATATCCGTCACTCAACACGTAATGCCTCCAGACTTTGGTGGAAAGGGGGAAGCGGAGTGTCTTAACACAAGGCTTCCTCTGCCTACCCTGCTACACGCGGGATAAAGCGTAAAGCTGAAAAATATTTTTTTTAAACCTCCATAATATCAGCTTCAGTAGAATTATCTCCATAGCCTGGATCAGGACAGCACACGGCGTTGCTGCGCCGCGACCTCGCACAAACGTGGGCATTTGGACAGTCTTGTGTGGAGTCGCAGGTTAGTACTGAACCATCATCGTCTGTCGCTGGCACGCCTTCTTCACATGGATTATCGTAGGAAATTTTAGGCCGGCCTGAAATTATAATGTTTTAGTTAATACTGACTTAACGGTAATAAATAAAAATATTGATAATAAATAAATCACTTCTGAAAATATAATGTATCTTTATAATATGATTTGTTGCACGGATTCAGCTTTATCCTGTATCGCGGTTATGGCAGTTAAAGCAGAGAGAACCGAGTGTTAAGACACTTCATTAACCATTTTCCGCCGAATTCTGGAGGCATGTCGTATTGAGTGGCGAAACTCATCGCCGCGCTTTGTCTCCATACCAAAGCGAAGAAATAAAAATATTAATAAATAATTATTATTTCCTCCGATTAGGAATCGATCTACAATCGTCGCTATTAGTCTCACTACGCCACTGCACTACGATGGCCTTAAAAGGGATATGTAATATATATTTTTTTTATCTTTACATATTACGCGTATTTTTGCAGAATCGCGTCGATCTGCTTTGCATAACGGTATGGAGGAAACACATTTTTGAGATTATATATAAAATTCCTACGACTAGAGATAAAATCCGTAATTGCGTGTATGCGGGTACTTATAGGGTGCGCCGCCATGCTAGAATTATTATATACAATTATTTATACACGTTTTGAGAACGTAAGTGTGAACGCAACTAGTTATGGGTTCGATTTCTATTAGATAAAATGAAATATTTACTATTTTCATTTCTTCATCCTCCTAACACGCAATGCCTAGCGAATTCAGTGGAAAATGGGGAACTAAGTGTCTTAGCACTAGCTTCCCTTTGCCTACCCTGTTGTGTGTGGTATAAGCTGATAAAAAAAATATTAGAAGCTAATTTAACATATTATATTGCAGTATTTAGATACATAAATTTGGCACAAACATAACAAGTTACCGTTAAACAAGTAACTCCCAACTTTAATATACCTTGTTACACAAAGCCTTAAGAGTTTCCCTCATACAGTATAACTAATACAAGTATGGAGTAATCAGGTCAGTTCAGTTGGTTTAAACATGTTCCACGTTTCAGAGTATTATAATAGTGTTTGTTTTACAAATATAATCATAATGATGTAAATAGTTTAGGCGTAAGTAAGAAGAGAGTTGTAACACCATAATCTTTCGACTTTTTGGTTACGTATAAACTATCATTATAGTAAAATATTAACATTTGTAATGTATTACCGATTTCTGTGTAAGATTTTTTTGTTTTTAATAAAATATGTCTATTTTGAATTCAAGCAGAAAAAACAGGCTGTTCTGTTTTACGGGAAAGTGAGTGAGGCTGTAAAAAAAACACGAAATAAATACTTACACACAGGATATCCTGTACACAGTTCTCCAGAACATTCTGCGTCCTTAACTCTTATACACTCCTCTCCATCCTTGCAAGGGAAGCCGGCGCAGGGGTCATCGCACTCACACGTGGGACACCCATCACTTCCTATCCTATAACCATATTCGCAGACACCAGCACATAATGCTGTGGCACACGAAGACAGACTCCTGGCTCCAGATCTGGTTGGTCGGGCTAAGGTGCACTGGACTGATGCCGCGGGCCCCATTGATCCACGGAGCTTGTTTCCATCTGTATCTACGCACCTGTTGGTTTTTTAATACTGGTTTAAATAAGCTTACAAATAAGGAGAGGACATTTAGCTTTCAGCGGGAACATCAGCTAGTCAAAGTCGTTAGAAACATTATGCAGGCCAGTTGTAGCGTTGTGACTGTAAACGACACAGGTTCGATTCCCATTCGAGAAAATGAAATATTTAATATTTTCATTTTTTTGCTCCGGCGTTGGGGCAAAGCGCTTGTTGAGATCCGCTACTCAACACATAATACTTCCAGAATTTTGCGGAAAGTAGCGTCTTAACACTGCTCTATGATGTGCGACCTGCTACAAAATAAAGCTAAAAAAACATTGGTTTTTTATTCCAGAAAAGTTCAATTATTTTCCTTAAAACATATTCATTATAATTTATTGATACAACAACAAGCCAGTACGTAGTTATTTGCAGATTTTTAAATTAACATTGATACCCTCTTTACACTTTGTTTGTAAGTGCTTACTCAACCGGATCTCGTTGCGCTCGGTCGGTTGAAATGAAAGTTACCAATGACTCGATTCACAATCATATATTCTCACAGTCAAATTGACATTTGTTCACACGTTTCGAATAATCGAATGACATGTAAATAATCGAATAATATGTAAATAATCGAATGATATGTAAATAATCGAGTTATATGTAAATAATCGAATGATATTCTAAAGTAACGTAAAATATGTAACTTATTACATTTAAATAATGATAAGACTTAGTTTTTTATTATAAAATGAGAGATTTTACTATATTTTTAAAGTGTTTTTTTAAAATAAAATTAATAATAAAGTTATCGTAAAATCTATTAGAACGGCAATATCGCTATTGCATTGAGGAAATCGAGTTGTGGTTCATTATTGAGAGGTAATTTACTTTGTCACGCAACGTAACACTTAGTTTTATTTTATATAAACTTAAAACTATTATCTCATGTTTTAATTAAATAATAAATATAATTTTTAAGTTTTCAAAATGTCCACTTGTTTTTCCAGGCATTAATGACACTTTACTCAACATATTTTTACTTTCTCCCTCTTTATTAAAAGCGCGCTTAATTTATATGGGACACCGTTTTCGGTATTAACATCTAATGTGTAAACATTTTTCAAATATAGCAAAAAATACATATACCTATACAAATATGAAAAAAAGAAAATACTAGAATGTATAATATTGCTCTGGCAAAATAGGTAAAATATCTGTATTAACTTTATACCAAAATTATCAAACTTAACACTACCGGCGAAGTATACATACCAGCAAACTAATCCGTTTCGCGAACACTGTTTATATTCGAAGGCACCGTCGTTAGTGCATTGTGGTATGTATCCTCTGCCTTCTTTTTCGCTGATCACGAGGAGTTCAGCCAGCATCTTCTGCTGCGTGCACATTGTAACGTTATGTGGCAGAGAGCAGTGTCTTCCACACTCGCCACCGTCGCAGCATTTCAACATTGAAGGACATTCCAGGTCATGAGCGCAGGGTGTTCCGCAGTCAAGATCTGATGTGGAAGGAGCTGGACAAGTACCAGCCTTTTGAAGTTCTAATGACGCAGGACAGCAGACACCGTAGTCGTTTCCTGTAATAAAAGCTAAGTTATTTCTTTTTATCAAAAGTATCTTATCTTAAACTGTATAATTTACCTATTACAGTAGCAGCAGCAGCAGTGGCGCGGGGGCAGGAGGGTGTGAACCAGAGCGAAGAAGTGAAAATATTTAAAATGTCATTTCTTCAAATGGGAATCGAACCCACAACCTATCGCGTACAATCACATGCTTGCGCCCCGCGCAACGACTACTTTCAACTTTACTTACTTTTTACTTAAATAATTTATTTATTAAGAATTCTTTCATATAATTGAAATTATTTATATAAAAAATCATTCCAATGCTTATTGATATATACTGTATTGTTTATATTCATATTAATATGTCATTGTGTCTTCACGATACGTTTTGCAAGTCAAGTAGTTCAACAAACAATGGGCTATGAAACAATAATTCTTACTAATAATAACATTAATTCATACCTGATTCGACCAGACACCTATACAAAGGAGGGCAGTTTGGTTTCCCAGGGTCAGTTCCGCAAAGGAACGGACGACTGGTCTCCGATATAAGTAGAGGTTCTCCTACTGGACATATATTTTGGAGACTTCGTCCTCGTTTACCTAGAAATATATTTTTTTGTATAAAAACATTGGAAGCATAATTCCAATATTTTCATTAAAAATTTCATCATCTTCACGATGTTTTCCGTATACAGCAGGGTAGGCAGAGGGAACCTAGTGTTAAGACACTCCGTTCTCCAATTTTTGATTGAGTTTGATAATATTAACGTTGTTATCTGAATGATTGATTACTCGTTAGTAAATCAAGTATGCATAATGTTAATGCCTGGTTTATATTCAGTAAATTTGACATTCTATTTTGGGAATTGTGAATAATTTAACGTGAACTTCAATTTATAATCCATACATATAATAACACAGAAAAAATGGCACATGAATATATTTACAAAATAATAATTGAGAGGGGTTATTAACGTGTGTGTTAATTTTTATACGTATAGATATTATCATAGAATCCAAAATTAACAATTTTGACTATAAAATTTGATTTCCCAAAGATATACTTACAAGTTGGTACAGGCGGACAAGGTTGTCTTAAAC
Organism: Heliconius numata; assembly: GCA_016802625.1. Taxonomy (NCBI): domain Eukaryota; kingdom Metazoa; phylum Arthropoda; class Insecta; order Lepidoptera; family Nymphalidae; genus Heliconius; species Heliconius numata. The sequence continues at coordinate 4,035,069 of JAEBDU010013284.1, read as the reverse complement.
ACGGCGTTTCTTCCAGCTGACAGGACAGATGCCCAGGACAAGTAACTCCAGAGCAAGGATCTCTGCACTTGCACACCGGACAGCCACGGCCGTCCAGCTCAAAGCCAAGGGGGCAGAGCATTCGGCATGTGTGGGCTGCACAGGCGGCAGTTCTAGTGCAGTTCACGAGACCTGCCGCTGGTGCTCGAGTGCCGGGAACCTATGATTTTTAATGTTATTATAATTATGTAAAGGAAAAAATATATTGATCAATTTTGGTTTTTTTATATTGAGTGCTTTTAAGACATTGTATTCTAATATAGTCCAATACTGTCAAATACAATTGTATCAAAGTAGAACTAAGTTACAAACGAATATTAACTACTTAAATTACCTCAAACCCTGTAGGATCAACACACCAGCACGAGCTCACTATCTCGTTGTCACATTGGACTTCTTCAAATTCGCCGTCAGTGGCTCTACATCTTGGTGACCTAAGGGATCGAACACCACGCCCGCTCCGGGTATTCTCAGCTGCCAACGCTCGAGATATTCGTTCTGACGATAGCTTTATATTTTCGCAACCTACAAAAAAGTAATTTAATAAAATTTGTATATATTTTCTTATTTTTTTCTTTATAGAAATGGAGGAAAAGATAATATAAATTAATAGGTACCAATATTCAATGTAACATACATTTTAATTTTGAGGTATCTATGGTTGTAATTAATTATTAAAATCAAAAGTAAATTTCACAATTCTTTGCCTTCTTGGGTTATTCGCTGACTTAGGGAGGCACTGAGTGGAGAAACTCAACGCTACGCTTTGCACATCACCAGAGCGAACAAATTGAAATATTTAATATTTCATTTACTAGAGTGAGCATCGAACCTGCAACCCGTCGCGTTTAACCACACGCTTGTGCCCCTGCGCAACCACTAACTTCTAAAAAAACAGATAATAAATCATATCTAAGCTTAGCAAAATCTTTTTATTCTACAATAGCTATTTAGACTTAGACTATTTGAACGAAGCAAACGGTACCTACGTGGTACGCGAGGGAATCTCACACGAAGCAGCCATGACCGAACTGGTGCTTGGAATAAATTTGCGTAAGATCTTATGTGGAATACGTGGAATGAGAAAGAGGTGTTATTATAATTTATATTTATATAAGTATGTATATTAATATAATCTGGCCGTATTTGTGATTTCTAGAATAGAGCTACAGGTGTTTGGAAATTTAATGACTGTAAACTGGTTGCAGATTTGATTCACACTCGGAGAAATAAATTATTATTTATTAATATTTTCATTTCTTAACTCTAGTAACAAGGCAAAGCGCGGTGTTGACTTACTGTCACTCAATACGGGAAAATTAAGCGAATTGGAGAATCTCTCTGCATACCTTGCTATATACGGTACTAGCGGCCCGCCCGCGGCTTCGCCTGCGTTAACTACTTTATTATTAATTTATGTCTCCATGAGTACCTACGTCCTATAAGTGATGTCCATGCTAAATTTGAGACTCCTAGCATTTATAGAAACGAAGTTTCATACAAACTTTCAACCCCAAAAACAACCTCTTACAAGTCGAATATTGCAAATTCCCGTCTTAGGGAGCACCTACGTCCTATAAATAACTCCTATGCAAAATTTGAGATTCCTAGCACATGTAGTTTCTGAGATTTCGTGATGAGTGAGTGACCTTTCGATTTTATATATATAGATATGGAACTAAATAATAATCATACCTGTATAAAGTGGCTCAACACAGGTTCGACCACAGGAAGTATTGCAACATATCTGTTCTCCACATTCATCATCGTCGTTGCAGGGTCTGGACCGAGGCGGGCAAGCCGCGTCTTCGGCTGGACACCTCCCTCTAAGCTCAGCGCTTGCTGCAAATTAAGGAATAAATGTAGACTTCGCAGTAACGTTGCCAGAATTTTTCTCGGGGAAAAGTGAGGTTTTTATTTCTAGAATTTTTAGTAATTTATTATAAAAAATAAAGTTATTAATAAAGGATTTTCCAAGTGCTTGGAATAATTCACGACAAGAGACCCGCTCTTGATATTTAAAATTTTGGCTAAAAATCGGGACTGTCTGGCAACGTTGCTTCGCAATAGGTATGTAATATGTTACTTTTGTAATCAAAGGTATGAATTAAATGTTTATTATAATTTTATAACTAACGCCACCTTTATAATTTGTTTATTAGATCTTTTTTTTTTGAAAACAGCAATTAAGTTTTTCCATATTGACCGCAATTTTTCAAAGTTGTTACATGATATCTAGTGTTGTACGTACGAGTATATGAGTGTATCTAGTTGAATACTGGAAGCGTAAATATAAAAAAATGTACAATATTTTCAATATTCGAATACACTTTTGGTAGGCACGCCGTGTTTGTTCAGCAAACACTGCGTGTTACGATAAAAATAAAAAAAAATATTACCTTGTTGTATGAATAACAGGCACGCGCAGAGCAGCGCCACCCTCACCGCACTCGTCGCCATCGTTGCATTACACTTTGGGGTTCTGTAAATAAAACAAAAAACCAAATTAATAAACTTTTTTTTTTTTTTTAACTAATAATCTGACATTTTAAAATTAAAAAAATATATTATCTATTTATGTATGTTTATGTTTACTTTACAAGATAAAAATTTATAACATTAAAAATATTTATTTGTGTTGATGGTATGCAAGGGCGTATCTAGAAACATTTTCTGGGGTACCTGCACTTTTGGGTGAATGTTGTTTTTTTTTTTAATTTTCAGGGTAAATTTATTGTAAAATTTCTGGGGTGGGCACGGGCAACCCGCCCTACGTCCATGATGTTAAGTAGGATATGTTTCACTATTTCATGAATTTTTTTTTATTCATACAAGATATCTTCTTTCCGAATAAACTTTGAATATAATCGTTTGAAATCAAACAAAATATGTATGTACGTTTAAAAACTTTCGCCAACCGTCGCAAGTCGGCGTCGGTAATACAAATACTTTTATAGAAAGCTAAAATACTTATTGAATTAATTCTTGTTATAAAGCTTCCATACACTTACGAGCATATCTGATAGCAATTATCAGTCATTTATTGATATTGTATTTTATATAAACAACAATTAAACTATAGAATCGGTTTTAATTATTGGCGCCCGAAATTGAATTTTATTTTTAAATCTGTTTAGCATCACGCTGTATAACCCACATACAGCAGTGTAGGCAAAGGAAACCTAGTGTTAAGACACTACGTTCCCCTTTCATCGGTGAATTCTGGATTTATTGTGTATTGAGTGGAAATTCAACGCCGCGCTTTGCCTCCACACCAGAGTGAAGAAAATGGAAATATTTATTATTTAATTTCCTCAATTGGATATCGAACCCACAACCTACCGCGCTTGCAGTCACACTTTGTGCTCCTGGCCAGTGAGGCCAGTCGTGGCCTCTATTTTATATTTTAAAATTCACCTCGAGTGAACGTGAATCATTATTATGACGACCGGAGTCCCACATCCAAATGCAAGTAGACACTAGCCTTGTAGAAGTATGTATATAGTAGGAGGTACTTACATCGGCTTTGGTTGAGTAATAATTACATTTTTTTTAAATTACACAACGAACGCGATGATTAATTAGCAATACTGTAATATATTCATTTCCTTGAAGTTTCTGGTTAAGTTACTTAATATGGTAGTTGCATTATTTATGCTGTATCCCGCATGTAGTAGGGAAGGTAGAGGGAACCTAGAGACAGTCTGTTTCCCTCTTTCCGCCGATTTCGTGAGGCATTGCATGTTGAATGGCGTAACTCAACGCCTTACGTTACCAGAGCGGGTAACCCCAAACTTCCTTTGCATTATTCCAGTATACTTTTTTGGAACTTTAATTAACATAAATATATTAAATAATGTAATGACGACCTGAAGAAGGTTTCTTGTTTCGACTGGATGCAGAAGGCGGAGGATCGGGAGCTCTGGTGTACCCTGGGGGAGGCCTATGTCCAGCAGTGGACCCAAGCAGGCTGATTTGATATAAAAAATGTAATATAAACATAATAATAAAAAATACTTTTTCGGCATCTCTTTCCGCCTCCGCGTTCCATACAAAATGACGTTATTGTTTTCTTATCATTTCAACGAAGAACCATTACGTAAGGTTAGCGGCGCATTGTCATGCTAATTCCGCTTTCTCCTTCATTATGTACTACATATATGTAATTATACGAGTATGTTATAGGTCCCTGAACCCGATACATACATTATATATACGTGTTTTAATTTAATTTGTAATCCCTTTGAGTTGTAGAGCTTATGTTTAGAGAAATTGAACTTGTGTATAATTTTAATTTCTGAACAACATTAAATGTATTAAGAATGTATGAAAGACACATTAGGTAATATAATTTTACAAATCTTTGGGAATGTCTTCTTGGAGTAATATATCTCAATCTGGATATTGCTTTGTTAATATATTACTAGGGGCGCGAACCGGACCTTAATTTTGACTCGCCGCGCTCGCAAAATCTTTGTAGTGTTTACATGTTGAGCGAAGCGAGAAACTAATATTTGAATTTTTTGAATTTTTTTTCGCCTAAAAACCATCTATGTGGTCATATCTATAGGTTTTTCATCTCAATCGGTCTAATCGTTTGGGAGCCTATTGGTGACAAAGAGTGTAAAAACTCTCCAGCAGAGCGCTCCGCTCGATTCGCTCAATCAACAAACATATACTAGGTATTACTCTATTACAGAGTAACTGACTAACAGGTCTGAAATTTTACATATAGGTTCCTTGAAGAGTAGAGACGAGCACTAAGAGAACATTTCTTTAAATTTCTGTGGAAATTGTAAAAAAACGGACTTTTACCTTTCAAAGTTCACGTAAACGAAGACGCGGGCCACAACTCGTTTAATATAAAAATTAGAAAAGGTGTTATATGCATATTTTGCCTATATATATAATCTATTTTAGTATATTCTATATATATCTAAGTTTTACTAAAGTACATAAGCAGTCTCACCTAGTAATAAATGTATGTTACCTAACACATAATGGTGCAATACTCTTACGTAGCGGTAGTTATCACGCTTAAATCAAATTAAATAGAATAAAAGAAAATACATTTTCTTATCAGAAGTTAGATAACAGGAGAGTCTAAAACTGTTATTAGATACAATAAATCCCCATACTACGATATTAAGACATTAAAAGTTGTTAAAATATCTCATTTATGACATAAAGACATTAAAAGTTGTTAAAATATCTCATTTATGACATAAAGACATTAAAAGTTGTTGAAATATCTCCAATAATTTTCGAGATCTCGGTCTCGGTTGGAATTTCGAGTGACTGAACGCAGCAGGGTTCTTGAAGACAGCGTAACGTAAGAGGCTGCGTGGTCAAATGTAAACAGCTTAAGGCTTTTTAAGTATTTATTCAATGGAAGCTGTGAAAATATTTGTTTTTTAATTCAATTTAGTTTATGAATGTGTTACCTATAGGTAAACACCTATAGGTAGTTAGTTAGAAAAAAGGGACAGATGAATTCACAGTATTATAAGTAAACTTAAACTCTATAAATGGACATTCTGTTTCTTTGTAATGTATGGAGTATAATATATGCTTTCGTTCTTTCCTATTTGGCTGATAATACATATATATGTATTAGTAGTTATATAACATATACTTAAATAATAAGAAATTAATTTATTTAAAGTAAGTATATTAAGCATAACGATTGAAACCTAGAGCCACCGTGTACCATACTCAAACGATTGCTTATTTAAAATAATTATATTATTTATTTCCTTGTTTTTGTGACTTTTTGACACAATTTGTCATCATCATATTTATTTATAAATGTTTTAAAAAAATACTTATAAATAATAAAATATTAACTTACTGTAGTACGAATCAACTCAGCAAACTCAAGTAGTATGGTTATTAATAAATAAAAAAAGTCCTCCCGTCGCGCTTATCCAGGTGGGTGTTAAGCCTTATTACAATTTTAAGTTTCAAAGTGAGTGAACTCTAGCGTAGTGACGAAGCGAGTGACGTAAGGTTGAGTGTGTCGAGTGAAAGGCGATGCGTCGGCTTCTAAAGAAAGTTGCATTTCTTTCTAAATACATGTATGTACGAGTATGCACGCGGATACATGTATGTATGTAAGGACGTGTGTGTGATTTTAAAATATGATTATTTATGTTTTCATGGAATTAATTATGCATATATAGTAATATCTGTAAGTCTTGTAGTATGTTATATTTCATCATTATAATTATTATCAGCTTCATGCTGTAGCCCGCACACAGTAGGGCTAGCAGAGGGAACTGAGGAGGGGAGTGTTAAGAGATTTCGTTCCTCATTATCCGCTGAATTCTGGAGGCATTGCTCGCGTGTTGAGTGGCAGAACTTAACGCTGTGCTTTGCCTCCACACCAGAGCGAAAAAATGAAAAATATTAAATATTTAATTTTCTCGAGTGTTATATGTTTAGTAGATATTTTCTACAACGTACATAACATAGTATGTAATTTAATTATTTCGAAACAATGTTTAATGTGGGTAATATGTTACTTTAGATAATGGCTTCTGACTCTGTAGTTCTAAACTTTGCTAGAGTTAGTGCTATACGAGTAACTTAAAAGCCATTTATCTTCTTTGTAATCTTGAAATCTACAATATTGTATTAATATATATAGAATTAATATATATGTAGAAACATCAGAAGGGGCCTCAAAGCGGTCTTGGCTATCACTATCCATTTGTGGGCGTTGTAGCAACAGAGATGTTTAAATAAAAGTCACACTTATATTCTGCAACGTCTTATTACTCGTTTACATAACAGTTTTACAATAAATCTCTCAAGATTAACAAAAATACAATAGATTAGGAGCCAATAGGTTAATTGGTGAACATCTCACGCCATAGCTGTCAACCAATGACATCCGCTATTATTCGTGGCTACACCTACTACCCTATTCGGGGTTACCCGCTCCATTTTAAATATTCTTCTAATATAATCAATTACATAAATCAATTAAAATCGAAATGTAATAATTGCGACATTATAATTAAAACTAATACATAGCAACGCGCCGTCATATATATATAGAAGAATATTATATTCTTAAATATGTATAAAATTGTAAATGGATTTGTGAATTCTATGTCGAAAAATTTAGTTGAATATAGTATTGAATATTCAATTTAAGGTTACAGTCAACTTAATCTATAAGAAAATTGTAAATTTGTATTTTTTTCTTCGTAAATTTCCAGAATCACACTGTCAGCCTAACAGTTGTGGGCTCCATCTCCACTCGAAGGGAATGAATTATTTTCATTTCCCCTTTTTCACGCCACTTAACACACTATATCTTGCGGCGTTGAGTTCTGCCACTCAACACGCAATGCCTCCAGAATTCGGCAGAAAGTGGGGAACGGTCTGTCTTAGCACTAGGTTCCCTCTGCCTACCCTGCTGCGGGATACAGCGTGAAACTGATAAATAACGCTATATCTCGAATTCGGGAAAAAGTGAAGAACTGAATGTTTTAACCTACTGTCAATACGCTTTCTTTTGTCTATGTTTAATCCATTCATCCAATGAATAATAAATAAGAAAATCAAATTATATTCTGCATATTTCAGCCATTTAATATAATAAATGAAATAAATTAATTTAAGAGAAATAAGTAAAATCTTATATAGAATCTAAAAAGCTCACTTCGTTGACCTACATTGGCAAGTGTCAACAGTCTCATTTAGAAAGTGAATGCTTCTATAGAATACAAAACTACGAACAAATAGACACTAACACTATAAATGAGCAGTCAGATGTCGTGGTTGATTTCACTGGTTTCCCGGTAAAAAACTTAGGTCTAATGACTTAAAAAAAATGTTATTACAATTTTCTTTTTTCCTTTGTATTTAAAAATTAAAAATTTAGATATCCTCATTATTATATACTCCCAAAAACATATTAAATAAGCACGAAATATCGACAACGTTGCATTTTTATTTCATTTATTTCCAGTAATCATCATCATCATCATCATCATCAACAGCCATCTTTTGTCCACTGCTGGACATAGGCCTTCCCCAATTCTCGCCACCACACTCGATCCTCATCTCTTCGGACCCGTCCGCTTCCCGCCAATCTTTTTATATCGCTTTATGTTTATTCCAGTAAGCGCTCGTATAAACAATATTTATAAGAAAATTATATAAAAGCTTATTATATATAACATTATATATAAGCATTTTCCTTTCAAGATAAGCTCTGAACTTAGATTGATGAGGAGGAGAAAATAGGATTATTTATATAATATTTTCCTCGAGAAAACCAATCTGGATTCAATAACAATATTGTCAATGTTCGTGTCTACTATATGTAGCTAATCTATTTACTTTATAGGAGTTGATTTTATATTGTACGGTATTGTATGTAAATTTTTATTGTTATTGAATATCGTGACAAAACTATTTACTACTGCCTTTCGAAAATTAATATAATATAATAAAAGAGAAACAGAGAGACAGTGCATGTTGAGCGGCGTAACTCAACGCCGCGGCTTACCTCGATATCAGCGCGAAGAAATTGATAATATTAAATTATTCATTTTCTCAAATCGGGAATGGAACCCACAACCTGTCGCGTTTAGAGTCACACTTTGTAGTCCACCACGACTGGCCTCAATATAGTAAATTATTTTTTTTAATTAATTAATTTTTATTAAAAGGTTTTTTCTAATTACTTGGAAGAATTACAAATTATAAGTGAAAACGAAACAACACCAACAATAAACTGAAAATGAGTTTTTTACTCTTTCAGAATGGTCTTGTCATTTAGTAGCAAGAAATCATAAATTTCCAAGGGTTAGTGGAGTTCATTTAGGATCTTTTGTTTGCTTCGGACGAAAACAAGTCTTCTAAATATATTTGCACAGATATTATATAACATAACTATAATATGTATTATTTTACTAAATTAATCGAATGATTTTTTTTAAAACGTATTTATTAAAGAGTCTAATAAACGCCAAGGGAATATTTGTTATTTTTAAATTTTTTCAGAGTTATTTTTTAGTATATATTTTCAGTTTCACACTTCTTTGTAATTTAAAACACTGTATTGTATCATTTCTAATTCACATTACACATTACATTTGAATAAATTGACATTACTTATACATATATGAACTTAGCATTAAGATCATTTAAAAATATACGAGTTTCATTTACGTATGCCTAAAAATATTCTTACGATGACATTTTGATAAATGGTTACATACATATACTAAACCAAACGAACGATCGACTCACGTTTGACTGGTTAGTTTTGGCTTTCATTTCTACATATAATGGGCTGTGAGCCAATATATGACCTTTGGTGAAATCCCATTTGTTTGTTAAGTGACGAGGTACCTAGAGCTACTACTTATACTTTATAGTTTAGAGAGTAGTACTATATACAATAGGAAGTACTTTCAATTCTTAATAGAATTGTTTGAAGATTTCAATTATGATAATAGTTGACAAAATGCTTATTTATCATGAGAACATCATGGCACAGGGACACAAACGTGTTACTGTAACGCGACGGTTGTGAGTTCGATTCCGCCACTCAACACATAATGCCTCAAAAATTTGGCGGAAGGTGTGGAATGGAGTGTCTTAACACTACACAACCTGTCACATCACTGTTGTACGCGTGTGCCACAACTGGCGCACTGAATTGTATTTTAGTGAAAATATTAAATAATAAAAGCAACGAAGACTATAATTGATAAGGGAAAGTGGCTCGTGACAAACAAAACACAAGCGGGGGGGTCATTGGGACTGACCGAGCGCTTTCACGATTTCTCTGGCGCAATCCGCATCTAACAGCTGTATTACTTAAATACATATACATATGAAACTTTTACATTTTTTTGCCAAATTTAAATTAAGACATGAGAAATGTTTATTTTTTGCAAACGTAAGCAAGCATTGGCAAAGGAACTTAGTGTTAAGACACTCTGGTCTCTACTTTCCTCCGAACTTCCGAGGCATTGCGTGTTGAATGAAGGAACTCAACGCCGCGCTTTGTCTTGCTTGTTGCAAGGCAAGTTTTTTTATTAATATGGTTAATATTTATGTAACCGACCGTTGAAAATTTTGAAGCATAATTACGAGTTGATGGGAAATGGGTATCGAATCCTCAACAGGGTTCCTCGCGTTTACACGCTTGTGCCACTGCATCACGACGGTCTTGCATATATAGTTAAAATAATATAAATAAAAAGGCATTCAACCGAAGCGTGTTCTTAGTACCTACAAATAAACAAAATAAATCCAATTAAACCTTCAAGATAACAAAATACCTTACACAAAATTCTAAACACTTGCTATTCTTAATGTATGACCGCATCGAATTCCTGATGCATACATCATACAAATATTTACAAACAAGCTGAAGCTATCCTATTCATTATTGTATTAATGAATGGATGTGTGGGCGTTTATTTTAACACCAAAATAAGATAAGTTGGTATAGCGTTGAGTTAAACCTCTCAACACGTGACTCAGTCAACATTATGTGATGAACAGAGTGTATTTTGACTCTAAGTTCCCAGGTTCCGTCGCAGGTGCGTATCAGGTTCCCTGCTATATGAGGGATACATTATGAAGTTAAATAAAAAATACGATTAGGAGAAGCATGGAAGGATATATATGATCCTAAATATTTAAACCTCTATCTCTCTCCTCTCTATCTCTCTATAAACTGTTGTGGGATGTCAAATGAGGAAGAGCTTTATATTTTACTTCTACTTTCTTCTTTCTTTCTTTTTTTCCCACACATACCTATTTATTTAAATATTATTATATTCATATTTTCACTCAGTGGTTAATTTATTTGACATTTAATTATGGGCTATTAACTTTACGCAATAATAAAACATCTTACCGATTGTATTCGGAGAATGAGAAAAAGAATATATAAAAATAAATAATTAAAGTTATTATTATATTACGACACTCAAGCAAAAGATAAAAAGGAGAAGTGTAGAACCATGTCATAATTGATTAAGCGTTAAGATTCGCATTCGGTATTCAGAGAAAGAAATAAAACAAGACTTTTCGCCGTCTCACACTTTGGTTGTATTCGACTGGGTAGAATGGCTGAGCAATGTTAAAAGGAGGAATGCTTATTTTTATGTTTTATTTAAAATATTATCTTTTCCTTAGTTCTTCAGCTAATACTTTAAGGCCAGTAGTGGCATAGAGGCACAGGCGTGCGACTGTGAACATGACAGGTTATGGGTTCGATTCCCACTCGAAGAAATTAAATATTTAATTTTTTTTGCGCTTTGATAACGAGGTGAATGGCGGCGTTGAGTTCCGCGATTCAACACGCACCCTGCTATAACTGCGTAAAGCTGATAATAAAATAAAAATTGAATGTATATTTTATGTAAAAAATTACTAAAGCAAATATAATAAATAATTATATAGCAATTTTACCTACTTAGTAATTAGAGCGCTTCTGAATCAGTATATAGGTATACTATATAAGTGCCTATATGAATAAATAAAAGAGCACTTCTACTATGAAAGAGCACTTTGTCTCTGTTCTCATTACCCCTTATTCACCTATGTTTTATATATAATTTTCATATTACATGTATTGTTAAATATGTAAAAATGGTTTTTTTTGCTATATTCATGCCCATTTATCCAAGGGAAAACCTTGGTACCAAGCCGAAAATATGCAACAGGTTGTGGGTTCGATTTCCACTTGAAGAAATAAAATATTTAGTATTCTTCGCTCTAGTAACAAGTTAAGGCGCGGCGGTGAGTCCACCACTTAACACATAATGCCTCGAGAATTCGGTGGAAAATGCGGAACGGATGTGTCTCAATGGATGCAGAGTGTCTTAACACTAGGTTCCTAGGCTTCCTTTGTTTCAAAAAAATCGTTTTATCAAATAAATACTTTAAATTTAATACAAAATATTTGGAATTTATCGAATATAAAATATACAAGCTCGATAATACACTCTACGGAGTTCTAGGCACGAAGGGTGTTATTGTGTCAATATTTTACCAAACTATGCGAGTTGACAGTTTTGATATTAAAATTCATAGCGGTAGTTACCTACTACTTAGAGATTTTTAGGTGGATTAAATTTTAAAATATATTAGTATATTTAATAGATATTTATTGTATTATTACAAGCAGTTTCTAAGATTCTTAATATATGTATATATATATAAATAGGCGCGGGTTCAAGTCCCGCTACGGTTAAAGTTTTATATGTTTCTAAAAAGTATTTTTTTTCCTAAATATAGAATAACGCTTGCACCTATATAATGCTATTTGTATTTTAACTATTTGAAACTGGAGCTATATCATTTAACCATAAAGAGAAGAGTGACAAAGAAAAAGGAGAATCAGTGACATGAAACTATATGTTTCCAATGTAGAATCAAAATATCTATATATAAACAAATGTTTCAAATTTAAGCAAGAAACATAATACACCAATTTACTCATTCCTCTCGTTTCGAAAAGAACATTCAATCTACAGCCTCAGGAGAAACATTCAGAACGCGTAGAGCTCGACTCTAAATTTTATTAGAGTTGTAAAAGCCATTTATTGGTGTAAGCCTTTGCCAGGGAAAGGCACGTCTTAAATTGCTCGACCTTTGGATCAAAGCTTACCGTGCGTGCCAAACCGCTGTAAGCGCTTAATGTAAAATAACACTATATATATTCTATTCAGGGTTTCTTTTGTGTAAATAATATATTTGCATATATCATAAAAATAGATGGAGCCAGTGGTGATGCAGGGGTATGGGCGTGTGACTGTAATCGTGACAGGTTCTGGGTACGATTCCCACTCGAGGAAATTGAATATTGAATATTTTCATTTCTTTTTTTGTTAACAAGGCGTGCCGTTGTGTTCTGTCAGTTAACACACAATGTGTAAAAGTAGGGAACGAAGCTGTCTTAATATTAGGATACCAGGTTCCCTCTGCCTACTCTGCTATATGCGAGATACAATGTGGAACTAAAAAAGTGTTATCATAGTATATATAATACATAAAAGTGGAAAATCAGAATGATTGGTCACAAAGTTTTTTTCTGTTTGAAACTTTAAAACATTTGTATAATACAAAGATATTTTGCGAATAATTTTCTTAAAACGTAGAGGTTATTGCTCCTCAACTAATTTGTTTCACAATATATTTTACTTCAACTAAACAAAGAAAACAACAGACTATTTTTAAAACAAAAGAAGAGCAACAAAGACTCTATATTTTGTTTGATATGAACTAACAATAAGTTAGTGATGTCTTTCATCATCATCATCATCATCATCGACAGCCATCGATTGTCCACTGCTGGACATAGGCCTTCCCCAATTCCCGCCACCACACTCGATCCTCAGCTCTTCGGACCCACCCGCTTCCCGCCAACCACTTGAGTGATGTCTTTACTGACTTTTAACTCAGATATTGTTAAAGTATAAAGAATACTATATTATTTTATATTTATTTTATTGGCTTCGCGCTATATCCCGTACACAGCACGGTAGGCAGAGGGAACCTGATGTTAAGACATTCCTTTTCCACTGCCGAATTCTGGAGGCATTGAGCGTTCAGTAATTTAAAATAAAATATTTAAGGGAACCCACAACCTGTCGTATTTCGTATTTCATTTCATCTGAAATTGTCTAGGCAATTTAATTTAATGATATATTATAATAAGTTATTACAATATAAATAATAATCAACGTTCGCAGACAAAATACTTTCACTTGACGCATACAGGCGAGTGAAAACGCAAGTTTAGAGAGCGCGATTATAGTGACGATTTTTGATATTAATGTAGCGGAAGAGATAAGGAATGTTAATTTTTTCTCATTTAAACCCTTTATAAATGAATGTATTAAATGGAGAATTTCATTTTTTATCACATAATTCATAAAATATGATATATTATACACGATACGATATTCCTTGTTTTGGATAGGAATCTATTCTCTAAATAATTAATCTTATGAGAGAGCTCTCTCTCTCAATTTTATACTCAACAAATTTGTAACGTACAGCGTTGTTGAGTATTACTCTTGTCAAAATTATAAAATATTAGTTTTTTTATGTTCTGTTTGTTATGCAATCGGGTTTTTTTTTGTTTAACTAACTAATTTTACTTTGTTGGACGAATATAAATAGAAGTTGCAAGCAGGCAACACCTACCAGTACATTTTATTTTAAATTAGCTCTCGAGGTGTGAGTGGGTGCGTTCACCCATTTAATATTTATGGGACGTTTCGGGTAAAACAGATTACATTTTATAAATATAAATAATTATTTAACACATTTTGAAAGCAAAAAAGATTTTGTCTCCACTAAGTGCGACTGTAAGCGCGACAGGTTGTGGGTTCGATACCCAGTCGAGGAAATAAAATTTTCTCTAAGCTTAATGCTGTATCTCTAGAGCAGGGTAGCCAAAAAATAAATATTTAATATTTTAACTTACTTGCTCTGGTAACGAGGTAAAGCCGAGTTACGCCAATAAGCAATGCCTCCAGAATTCGGCAGAAAGTGAGAGAGAGACCGGAAGTGTCTTTATGGGAACAGAGTGTCTTAAAGCCTCAAACAAAATTCCCTCTGCCTATCTTACTTCAGTGATACAGCGTGAAGATAGTACATAATGTTATTAAAAAAAATAATTTTAAATTATATTTCTTTGATGCAAATAAGGTCATATCAAATATAGAATAGTGATTAAAATTAAAATTTAAACTTGCCATGAGAAAAACAAAATTTAAAAGTTATTACACATTTCTTTGTTATTTATAGTTTTGGTATAATTTCCTTCAAACCAAATATCAATTTCCTTCTTGCGTCCTATAATACAATCTGTCGACCATTTAGTACCGAGTTTGTGTTTGTTTGCTTACAAAGGGTTCGGTCCCTGAGGGTTTGCGAATAGAAATTCCTTGTTGTTGGAATCCTTTGTCCTCCATACATTTTGTCTTTAGAGGCTTCTTGGAGACTTTTCTCGATATAAAACAATTTTTGTCTTGGGCAATATTTCTACTAAAATATCCGGATATTTCATATCTTGTCTTAACCTCATTTTTATACTTAAAACTAATAGATAGATTTAAGTATATTTAACATAAGCAGCACACGAAAAGAAATTATGATAGTGAAAACTTTTTTAATATAAATAACATTCCCGTGAATGTAAGATTAAATCTCGAATCCAACATAAAAAAACCGGACAAGCTCGAATCGGGCTCGCCTACCGACGGTTCTGTACAAAAATTGGAGGTTCGAGCTCCAGCTGCTCAAGCAGTTTCCGAAATTCAAGTTTATCTTAGCCAGAGCCCTTTTATATGACTCATTGATACTTTAAGGCTTTTATTTTTTAGGACTTAACCACAAATGTATACGGAACCTTGAAATATGTTTTATATTTTTTCTTTTAAATTACGCTAATAATTTATGTAATGATAGTAGGATAGCTTAAACCAAACTTGACAATCTACAGTTAGGTTAACCACAGCTAACCGCTAATACCGCAATACAAAGGCTTTTAGAACAGCCCAAATAATACCAGAGTTTAAAGACATTAATAGCTAATTAAATAATACCAGAGTTTAAAAACTATAACTTTTGAGATCTATTTAGTATTTCATATAAGTTGACAGTTTCCCGAAGTAGGTAGCCAACACATTAAAATTGAAGGGCTCCTCGGGCGATATGCACCTTCTCATATGAAGAGTCTCGACGGTAACAATCAACGTCTTCAGTTGCAGTGCTTGACCCGGTTCCGTAGTCTTGCACCAAGCAAAAGTTTTAACCTCTTTTCTAACTTCTATTTTTATATCTATTCTATCACATTGTTCCTTCTAAAATGTGTCTTCAGTGAAAGTGGTTTGACCGTGAATCGATTATGTAATAGTCAACTTCATGCTGTTAGCGTTTAAAGTATTTTTCTTTTAGTTTTAACAAATTTCATTATTTATGCCTTTTTATTTCGAAATCTTTCAATTACGTACAAAAATATGTTTTACTATATAGTCATACTTTAATAAATACAAAAAAATATTTAGGCAACTACGTTATTTAAGTCCCACAAAAACATGAAAAATATGTGATGACGAACAAATAAACGAAAAAAAAGCAATTATAATATTAATTGCATATATTATATTGAACCAAAACCATTATATAGGTACCTACTGGGGAATTACGTACGAATTAGGCGCACGCGCAACTATGATTTCATTTGTTGTGCGCATCCGTTACGGGGTCGACGACCTGTCCATTGATGCGCTGGGAAAATTACTCGTTAACTGTTGTGCTGGGTAAATAGTAAAGTCGTAAATTTTCCTTTTTCTTTCTATCTTTTATTATTAAATATGTATTTCTTAGTTATGTACTTTGCGTCCTTTAAATTTGGTGTATATTTCATTTAAAAACAATAATTATGTTTTTCTTATGTAATTTTAAATGTGATATTGGACAGTTTCTAATCAACATTAAATTTTGTATGAGCTCAGGCTCAGTTTAGTTTATTTTTTACAAAAGAAGCGCATAAGGCCACAAACTTAAGTTTGTCAATTTACTTGAAAAGCTTTTCTAATATAGATACATTGTTCTGTTCTGCCGCCTCTCAACACTTAATACCACGAGAATTCGGGGAATGGAAGTGTATTATTGGGAACGGAGTGTCTTAACACTAACCCAGGTTCCCAATGCCTACTCCGCTAGGTGCAGCATACAACATGAAGCTAACAAAGAGGAAAATCAATATGTATATCTATATATTCTTACAACGCAGTATAATCATGTGATAGATTAATAATTTCCATTATAATTATAAAGCTCGTTTACCACTACAGCGATCGACATGGATCATTGACACATTTATTTTCCGCTTGCATATTTATTATTACCTACTATAATTTAAATATTGGTGCAAATTATTTCAGCCACTTACTTGTTCGGGATAAGAGCTCTTTGGTGTTTTAATATCGTTCTACTTTTTGATATACGTAGTATTTTTGTTCCTGAAGCAATATTTACCTGCAAAGAAAAAAATATTAAATTTTCTGTCTAAATATTTTTATAATAAAATTCTTTAGTTCAGTTATTTGATTATGGCCTTAGTACAAAATTCTTTAATGATCAGGCTTTTTTTATAGTAAAATTATAAGTTCACCATTATGCAAACGATGGTATTTGAAGTGAAGTTTTATTAGAAAAAATTGGAATCAACGATTTCGAATTACCATAATATAATAAATGGCGACATTTGTATTAATTAGGAGGCGTGTTTCAAATAAATTTTACTTTATTGTTAAATTCATAGTTATTTGAACATTTTACATTTTATATGAAAGTTAAAAATCATTTACTAGATAAAGATATCGATGCCACCTTTTTTGGCAACAGTATACATTTAGGTCAAGCGAAGAATAACATAAAGACGCAGAGCAGTCAATATAATAAATATATATTTTAAAATATCTTCAGTTTGTTGTTGGGATCTTTATTTTTCGTTTAATAAATTAATTAGTTTTTCGTAAATGAAATTAATACTTTTAAAAAATATCCAAATCAAAATCATGTATGTAGAATTGTACTCGTACACCTTTAAATTACTTTCTTAAGTTTGCTTAGTATTATTGATAAGATATTAAATATTTCTGGCAAATCTATTTTAAGCTTCAAATTTTGCTTTGTCGTTTTTAGTTTAAATTTATTGAAATTTTATAAAAAACTTATTCTTAGAAAACACCCACAAAGTTTATTTTTATTGCCTGTTATACAATACAATGAGATTAATCTTAATCTAAGTCTAAATTTACGAAAGGCACGTAACTGTAGATTCAAATTATAATAATTTTATAGGACAGCAAAACAGCGGTAGTTGCGAGAAAATTTAAGTGCGAATACTTAAAAATTTATCTCTTCAGAATGGCATCCAACCCGCAAACACGTTACCCTCGTTTTATTAAGCAAATGTAGCTATAAAGTTCCGTCGAGACCAGTCGTGGCGTTAGGGGCACAAAGTGTGACTGTTTACGCAACTGGTTGTGGGTTCGATCCCCATTCGAGGACATTAAATATTTATTTAAATTTATTTTTTCATTTCTTCGCTCTAGTGTCAGGTCAGTGGGTGTAAGTTCGATCCCCATTCGAGGAAATTAAATATTTAGTTAAATTTATATTTCCATTTCTTCGCTCTAGTGTGGAGGCAAAGCCCGGCTATAGTTCCGCCACTCAACACGCAATGCCTCCAGAATTCGGCGGAAAGTGAGGAACGTAGTGTCTTAACACTAGATTCCCTCTGCCTTGCTCTATTGTGTAGGGAATGCAGCATGAAAATAATTTGTTTTATTATGTAGCTATAAAAATAATAGGGGTCGGTCAACCTTCGCTTGCAATGCGGTTAGTGCTGCGCGGTTATATTGGGCCTGAGATGTGCTGTTAGCGGTACAATGTGGGTACACTGGTCTATATTAGAGAAACTAGATTCGAATTAAGTGAGATATCTTATACCTTATATTATATAAATGTTATATAGATATCTTATATCTTAAAAATTTAATATTTATATTTATTTTTTTAGCTTCAATTGTATATCGCTTATAGCAGGGTATATAGGGGCAGGGAACATGAGAACCTTGTGTTAAGATAAATTCTTCATTAAGATACTTAGTTCTCCACTTTCCGCCGAATTCGTAAGGTATTGCGTGTTAAGTGATAGTGGCATACGTTTTCTGTCCAGATTTTTTATTCCATACGAAAAATACTTTTTTTTTTATTTATAAAAATTTTGAACCTAGTAATTTATATTTGTATGTGCGCCTCTTGGAAACCTTCTCTCTTTTCCCAGCGTCTCTTGGACGGTTTCCAAAAGCGCGGTTTCAAATCCCGCTACGTTAAAAAAAAAATAAACGACTTCCCAAAAAATTAGTTTATAATCTTACGCTAATACATATTTACTTAAAAATAAAAAAAAAATGTTTATCAGTAAAATATATGGTTAGTTGGATACGCTCTCCTTAGCGTCTTGCACTGGTTTCAAGCTAGACTGGACCAGTAGACCAGACCGTTACCACGGTACTGCGGGGTGGTCGTGCGGTCCATTGCTATATCAAATGTATTACGTAGGTAAGGTAACGGTTCTAGGAATATAATATCACGTTATTAGGAATTACGATTTTATATTATTTACGGTTTACGATGTAAATTATTATTGCTTTTTTTATAATAATTAGCTTCACGCTGTATCCCACGGCAGAGAAGGCAGAGGGATCCTAGTGGTAAGGAACTCTGCTACCCAATTTCCACCGATTTCTGGAGGCATTTCGGGGAACTCAATGCCGCGCTTTGCCTCGACATCAAAGCAAAAAAAATAAAATAAATATTTGGGTTCCTCGAGTGGGACTCGAACCCACCACCGGTCACGTTCACAGTCACAATTTAAGAAATATAATGAAGATATATCTAAATGATTGTACCCAACAATGTTTGTATCTAAGAAAAAAGGAAGGTGAAGAGAGAAATATGTCACTAAGTACTTCCTTAATTAATGTAATTGCGAGGCTTCTAGTGTAAATAAAATATAATAATAACTAAATAAAACAATAATCTATTATATAGTTAAATAACGAAATTTATTTGCACTTTTAGTGGTTAATTGAAAAGCCAAATACAATAGCTTATATCGCAATTTGGTGTACAAATTAATTTTATTGACTCTATTGTGGTGCAGTTCTTACTAACTGCAAGCGAAAGTTACGAATTCGAATCCGATTATTAATAATGTGCTGTACCTTAAAGCGGAAAGAAGCTCTACAGCGAGGAATTAAGCATTGCGTGACTAGATACTTAAGTAGGATCTGTAAAATCGACTGCTTTATATTTTTTTTATTTATATTGAATAAAAAATTGACAATTTATTGACAATTTTCATATATTTATTTTAGATGCAGGTATAAGATGCATATTCTTTATAAACTCCCACCTTTTGTCAAAAGATCGACAATCTTCAGCTATTTTGCTAAAATTAAAAGAGATACCTATTATTATTTTATATATTTTTTTATTTTAATTAAAAAAAAACATCTTGTCTATGTATCCCAATATAACAGACTAGACTTAGGGAACCTAGTGTTAAGATACTCCGTTTCCCACATACCGCCTAATTTTCGAGACATTGTCTGTTAAGTAACGGAGAGCGACTTACACGAGTGATGAAAAGACATTAATTGATCCCCCTGATTGAGAATCAAACCCACAAACGTAGCCTCTACGCACCAGGACAGCCTTTAAGTTATTATATATAAATGTATGAGCAAGCAATTTAGTTAAACCCATTTACTAATAGCAATGTAGAACAGTTCCGTAATATTTTAGCTAGAAGCTAATAAGAATAACCAATTTATAACGTCGTTTCATAATATATTAGAAAATAGGTAAAAACAAATAAACTTTTTATACGATTAAAAAATCGTAATATTTTTTTGTTTAACTCTGTAACCTGCTTATATGGTGAACTTAAGACACTTAAATCCCCATGTACCGCCCAATATTGGAAATATTGCGTATTAACTGGCGGAACTTAACGCCGCGCTTAGACGATTTAATCATATTTCCGAATGGGGATCAAACCCAAAACAGTGAGCTGTTCCACTGCATATCTCCATTTGTAATATAAATATTAACATATAACGTTCGCTGGAATCAAATTTCCGTCCCACACTATTTGATAAATATACTTTTTCCAACGGCGTCCAATAACAATAAATGATTTTTTTTTATGAAATGAAAATAGATATCGATGAAATATTAAAACAATTCTCAGGACCAATATCTCATTTTATATTTTCTTCAGTTTATTACAGTGTTTTGATCACGCTCCAACCCGAAATAGCAGGATAAGCAGAGAGGGCCTAAGTGTTAAGGTGTGTTTTAAAAAGTGATTGTTTTCTTTTCGTGTTGTCATAATTATATTTTTCAAGCTTGACAAATGTAATAGTAACTGTACGCTGTGCCGGCTCAGTGACACAAGTGTTTAAGCGATTGTCGGTTCGATTCCCACTCGGGGGAATTGTTTTAATTAATATTTTCATTTCTTCGTTTTAGTGTCGAGGCAAACCTTGCCGGAGAGTTCCACCACTTAACACACAATGCCTCCAGAATTCAACGGAAAATGGGGAACGGAGTATTTTAACACTAGGTTCTCTCTGACATCTCTATGTACAGCGTGAAGCTGATATTTGGTTTATTCAAAGCAAAATAAATCCTCTCGAATCTAGAAGCTAGATAGTGTTAGTTGGGTAAATTTATTAATTTAAGCAATGGCTGCTAAGCAAAGCGCGCACCGCATCTGTAATTAAGCACAAGTTGAGTAAGACTAGAGATTCAGCATTGCTAAATTGTTGCCCACCTTAAAAAAGGGGTATAAAATGTTATATTTATTCATATTTAATACGATATTCGTTTCATGCCAGTCGTGGCATGTCACACAAACGTGTGGCTATAAGCGAGATAAATTGTAGGTTCAATTTCCATTCGAAGAAATTAAATATTAAATATTTTTATTACTTCGCCCTGGTGTCGACAAATCGCGTTTAGTTCCGCCGCTCAACAAGATTTTCAGAATTCGTAGGAAAGTGGGGAGTAGAGTATCTTAGCACTAGGCTCCCTCTGCCTACCCTGCTACATGCGGGATACAGCGTGAAGCAGAAAATAATTATAGTTTCTAGTTATATTGGTACTATGATCTTTATGAATAATGAAATAAGTGTAATATAAAACTAATTGTAAACTAATTCTCTTTACTCTCTTCTATTCTACTATTCTCTCTTCTCTCTTTAATCTTTACATCTATGTATAAATGATAAGGAAAACGTACGTGTCTCTGGAAGATTTGTACCATCGATTCATTTCGAAGTTTTATATATTGGGTACCGCTAAGGCTAATATTGTAACTAACATTGAAAAATATTTCGAATTAATCGCATACTTCCATAGAAGCTAAGGTCTTATTATAACCAGGTGACCAGAGCACTCATAAATTTTAATAGAAATCTTAAGTTTGTCACAGAACATGTTCCAGTTAACTTCACGCTGTATCCCTCACATAGCAAGGTAAACCGAGGGAACCTAGTCTTATTTGTATTATGCGGGAAGCACCTTAAAAGCCGTACCGTAAAAAAATTTAAAAGTTCAACTCATAGATAAGTTTTATTATCCGGAATATATGACTGGAAATATTTTTTTTATTTTTCGGGGCAATTTTTCTGTTACTAAAATTTCTGGGGGGGGCACTCACCCTCTCCCCCTTCCTATGTCCACGCTTAAATGCCTACAAATTATAACTTTAAGTCATAAACGAAACCCAAATTTGGAAAAACACATCTTGCATAATGGCGAACAGCACACGACACGCGAAACGGAATTGGGTCGGTTATAAATTTTTATAATACGTGGATGTCATCCCCAACGTATACTTTTCATTCCTCTGTACTTTATTCTTTTTCTTTTTTTACTTCTATTTCACATTTCTAATTTGTATTCCTTTGAAATGAATGTGAAAAGCAGAAAGACGGTTCTTGGTTGTCACTAGAAATATTTAATGTTTATTTTTTGTTAAATTTTATTAAAAGATTTATAATAATTATAAAAAAAATAAACTTGCTCCAGTTTTTGGCGACATGGACATTGTATGCAATATTCGATTTCCATTTTACTTTAAAAAATGTTAGATACATTTCTAAGAAAATGGTTTAAATTCAATAAAATAACATATACATTTATAGTTTATAATTTTATTCAGAAATACCCTCTTCTTTTCGAATCTTTTTTAGAGCAGTAATAACTGTGACGCCAAATTGTGCCAAGCGACAAAGTGTTTTTTTTATAATAAATTAATTTAAGTGTTTTGTGTTATTTTGTAAACTGCAAACGAAAAAATATTTAAGAAAAATAATATACATATCTGTCTTTGAAATAAATACAGTAAAAACCTCAATAAAATAATTTCTATTCATGCCTAAGTATCATAAAATTGTAAATCTATCTTAAATGAAAAATGTATCTATATAAAATAATATAAATCTTACCTCAGATGTGGCGAACGTATTATAAAGAACTCGTCTATTGTCAAGATTGTTGTGATTTTGACGCTGACACGGGCACGGGCAAAGACCCTTTTGTTAAAGATTTTTATCTGGTTGTGACATATGAGGGAAAAAAACTGTCACCCGGTACGTTGTAACGAGGTTTTCCGCAACAAGCGGAAATATTTTTTTTCAGCTTCACGCTGTATCCTATAGTTGAGACACTCAGCTCTCCACTTTCCACAAGTTCTGGAGGCGGAACTCAAGGCCACGGTTTGCCTTGACATCAGAACAAAGAAATTAAAATATTAAATATTTCGTTTTTTCAAGCCGAAATCAAACCAACACCATGTCGCGTTTACAGGCACATTTTGTGCCCCTGTGCCACGAGCCCACGACTGACCTCTAAATAAGTTAACTTAATAAATAATAAAATATCTTTTAATTTTTATGTTGGTCCGCCATTATGACAAAATTAACGATTCTGCTCCAAATAATCACAATCAATAGTTTCGAGTTACAATTTACGATATGGCACAAAAATTATTTAAATTTTGTCAAAATAAGAAAAAAACAATATCCATATAATAATTCAGCAAGCATAAGCAATATATTTTAAAAGTTTTCTTGCATATCTTTACACATTTCTTTTCCAAATCCATTTACCATAGCACAAACGCCAAAAAGTGGACAAAGGAGTCCTTGGACGGCGGCCAGTGAATACATTAGACGTAACAAGCTGTTAAAATATTTATGTAAATACCTATACAATATATATTTCATGATATTGAGCTTTTATCATAACAAAGAATTGAAGAATTTTAAAATACACAATAGCTTTTAGAGAGTTATTTGATACTGTTTGAAAGTTGCAAGTGTTTTAGTTCAAGCTTCTAAAGCGAATGCAGTAGCCAGTATCTAATATAAAAATATATTTCTAATAATGAGCATAGGTAGTGGTTAGAAAATTAAATTGCATAAAAATACTTTAACGAATTTTAAGTGTAGTTTTCTTTATATAAATAGAGTAAATCTAGAGACAATTAACTTTTTTTTACCTTTTTAACAGTTTGCTTTATGTGAAACATAATTCAGATCCAGCTTCTTTTACAACTATTACATATTTACAAAAAGTAGGTAAAGTCAAATGATACTACTTTTAAAGAGTTCATGTTTTTTCCAGAATTCGGCAGAAAGTGGGGAACGGAGTGTCTTAACACTAGGTTCCCTCTGCCTACCCTGCTGTGTGCGGGATCCAGCGTGAAGCTGATTTATTTTTGGAGTTTATTTTTTTATTTACTGGCTTCCTTCGTAACATATCCATTGCGATACAGTTGTTTATTTAATACGTATTTGGAGAAAAATAAATATTATGAATTGAATGAAATTTCCGCTCTCCAAGTCTAAACAGAAAAAATGGATCATTAAATTCCGCCACCCAACACTCTACAAGAAAACGAAAATGGAAGTAGTAAATACATTGTGTATTTAACTTATAAATAGTTTAAATTAAAGGCGCTATTTATTACATTTTCCTCCAATAACGTATAGAAACCGGATAGCTGTAATCTGATATGCAAGCTTGTTTCTCCAGGTCAGTAGGCCACACGGATACGAGGGAAACCAGTCTGAAAACACTAACTTATAATGTTTTAGAAACCAGAGTAGTTTCTAAAATTACTTATAAGTATAAGAAATCTCCTAGATTCGCCTTTTACCAAAATCTTTCAAAATAAATTATATACTATATAACAAAATACTTGTATATAATAACAAAACTGACAATATGATGGATTAGCTCCACATTTTAGCTTTGCTTATTTATTTTAGTTTCATACTATTATTTTCACCATAAATAAATCTTTTAAATTTGTGATACAATAGCAGGGTATACAGAGGGAACCTAGTATCGGTTCTTGTATACTGGGTTGCCACGGAGTTCAACGCCGCACTTTTTTATCAGTACTGGTAACTGAAAATAATAATTACAGGAGTAAAGATCGTGCCCACAGCATTGGATTTCTAAAATAAATCGGCACACATTTCCACTGAGCTGCGATAGCTACAATTACATATGTATTTATATTACAACTAGTGGGCCCGTGCGAGACTACGCCCGCTTGAAATAGAAATATTAATAAAGAAATTGAAAACTAAAGATTCTGTCAATTCAATAAAACAGTTTTGCCGAACTAAGTATTTTAAATTGACATTACTTTTTTATTTATGAACTGATTATGAGATTAGCGAAAACAAACGCATAGACAAACAGACAAACATTTTAAAAATAATTGTTTTGGGTTCTGTTAGGTTAATAAAGGTTCCCAATAACATTTTTTTTTAAATATCTTCCAAGTACAGACACCTACCCTAAGTACAGATTACTTGCATTTATGACTGAAACATGGTGTATGGATCCATATCGACTTTACATATAAAACTATATATAAAGACCACTTGGATCCACCATGAAGAACTTTCAAAGGTTTTCGTTAATTCTTCTTTGGCAATACATTTTAGCTGTATTAAACGCAAACACTTCCGATATATTCGCACTGTACACAAGGAGAGACGCAAGTTGCATTTCATTTGTTATAGTGAAAGCGTGATAGTGAGTTTCCATTTTAATAAATGTCAAAGTAGAAGTTTCAATATTTATGATTAAATACTTTTTTTTATATTAATAGCCTGGTAGCTTAATTAACAGACATGTGACGTCATTACTGGTTTTATTTAAAAATACTATACATTTCATTATATATGCTCCTAGAATTCGGAGGTAAGAAAAATTAGAAAGTGGGGAACGGAGTGTGTTAACACTAGTCTTCCCTCTGCCTACCTGCTGTGTGCGGGATACAGCGTGAAGCTGTTTTTTTCTAAATTATATATTAATGGCAGTGAGAAATACCTATTTATAAAGATATGAGATAATAAATGACTCCTTAGACCTGTAATATTATCCATGAAGTGAGGAACGTTAAATTTAATTTAAAATTATATGTATAAACTAAAAAAATATAAATATATTATTTTAATTAGTGTATATAATATAATTATATATATAATAAAATAAATTAATTAGTAATTCAAAATGGTAGCTATTATAGTCGAACTGTCGTAAAGTTCTCTAACAAGCACGTTTTACTATCACCCTACTAGTGCACTTCACTCGTATATGGAACATGCATACCCACCTAAGTATCTATACGAGTACTTTGAACTAACGAACTGAATAAAACATAAATTAAGATAAATATGTCTGAATCCATATATGCTATTGAGAATTCAATTCTTAGATTGAATCCTCAAAAGGCCTAGTATCCATTTCGTAATAGATAAACCAACGCATTCCTTAGAATTGTTATAATAATAAATATCTATCTATATTTGAGTTACGAAAATGAAATACAACTAAAATTTTATATCTTATATATTTCGATTATAGAGAGAGTGAGAGAGTCAATTACTTTCATCTCCCAGCTTTGGATTAAACAAAATGCAGCGTTTAGTACCGCCGCTCAACACACAATACCATAAATTCGGGCGGAAAATGCAGACGTGTCTTGACTCTTGGTAATTTTTTGTTCTGTCTGTCTGTCATAGAAAAACTGTGCGATTTAGCTTATTTTCTTTCTTTCTTAATTAAGGACAAATTGGTGCAGCAGGAACGAACGATGAATGTTTCTAATTACATTCCTGTATGGATCGAATACAGTCATATGAGCTGGTGTGAAAATGTGACCTGCTTTTAATGTATAAGTTAGCATTACATACGAATCTAGATCATTTATGGTAGATTAGGTTACTTAGAAACCTATTGTCTAACGTCCTTTATATAATTTTGTATTTAAAGTCTCATTTGTTTCTTTTCGCAAACATTTTAGTCTCAGTAATTTCTTTTTTGAAATGTATGTTCTCACATCACAACGGGGAAGTGATAATAAATTTAATCATTCCCTTGAATGGAGATCGAACCTACAATCGTCGAGTTTAGTTTCAGACCTTCTACCACTGTGCCACTACAAGCGCAGTATGTAGAGTCATTTGAAATAATTTATACAATTATAATTTTATGTCGCAATGAAATGTGCATTAGTAGCGTTCTTTTCTCTATACGACAGAGAGAGCGATAAAGTTGAATGAACATGAAAAAAAGATATCTGGCAAAGCACGGCGTTGAGCTCCGCCCCGTAACACGCAATGCCTTCAGGATTTTGGAAAATGAGAAACGAAGTGTCTTAACACTAGGTTCCCTCTGCTTACCCAGCTGTGTGAATTTAGATAAATAAAGGATATCTGTTCCGGAAAGCGCTTTAATTCAGCTTTAATTCCTAAATCATCCAGTATGAATTACAAACACTGCATTAGAACAGAAATTATAGGGGTTTACTGTATTGTGTTATATAGGGGTGCACTCTATTAATTATTTAATATAAAATATTTTACATTTGAATTCATTTCTATTACTTATATTACAAGGTTTTAAGCGTTGTGAAATCTATATTATATTAAATGTGATGCCTTTTAATTACATATTTATGAAAAATCAACAATGGAATGATAACGTAGAAAATAAAAATATAAAAAAAAACTAGACAGATTTATATTTCTCTAAAAAAAAACTAGATAGATTTATATTTCTCTCTTTTAGAAAATGAAAATTAAAAATGAAAACCTTTTAGAGAATTTAAACGAATTTTACTTTAGACAAATATTAGTATCTTTCTAAGTATTAATATAAATGTGGAATGACAGTTTTTATACGTTAAAATTAGGTAATTTAATAGTCAACTAACTCCAAACACCAACTTGGTTTTCTAACTAAAAAGTTGATATATATGTTTTGGTTTTAATCATTTAGCTGTTACAAGTTTCAGTAAATTATAGCAGCAAGAAATAACGGAGTCCCGTCGGGTAGCGGGCACCAAAGTTCATAGCTAACTTCTTGCTACTTTTCCTTTGATTACAGATAGGGTTACCACAATATTTGTAACACTTGCTAGATTAATTTAATATGTAATGCAAATTTTTTATCTTATTCACTTCTTTTCACGCAGTACCAAGCAGATAGCAGAGTAGGCAAGGTAGGGAACCTGGGAACTACTATAAAGACTGTTCTGTTCTGTTCTTTCTAATATGGCGTTCAGAGCGTGCCAGTTGAGCACAAAATCACACTATAAAGACACTCCGTTCTCATTTAGACACTTCTACACAACCTGTTGCGTTTACAGTCACACGCTCATACCCCTGCCTCAGATATTTCCGAAATGTTCTAAAATTATTATCGAAAATGATAACGTATTTTTTTCCTTACAAGTGAAATGAAAGTGTTTTATTATTCCATATTATTAATATACTTAGTGTTATAATTTTTCTATAAAATAATAATAAAATAATTGTAAATAATTATAACCATTTCCCATACCTAGAGTTAGAGTTAAATTATGTGAACCCTACATTGAACAAACGCCATGGATTCATGTCGGTGTCTCACGCGATAGTTTAGGAGTTAATGTCTAAAGTAAATTTACGACAACCAAAGGTCAGAACAGATTTATAGTTTATATGTATAACCTAATAAGTTATAATACGTTGATAAGCTTAATGCTTTCACCTTTAATTTAAATTTGTTTTTGTAGCTTAAGTACAATGTTACACGCATAGGTAAACTGGGTATCTAGTGTTAACTCCGTTCCCCACTTTTAATCGAATTCTGAAGGCATTCCGTATTGAATGGCGGCGCTCAACACCGTACAGCGAATCTATTTACAAATATTCTTGTTATAATTTGGGCTATTATTTTTGGTGCATATATACATATATTAAGGTATAAGTTCGAATATACGTTCATATTTTTTCATAAAAGTTTAACAGACATTTTGGAGGTTTTCGTCAAAAGAAATAAAAACATAAGCCCATTAGTTCGCTAAAACCTGTTTCGCGAGAGAAATGTGAGTTATGTTTTACGCGAGCACGCAACGGCAACGCGACGCTCGCGCTATTCACGACGAAAGTAAGCCTTTTTACGCCAAATTTACATTTTTCTCTCATATTTTAATATATTTTAAAAATTCTATGTTAATATGTTGTATATTTGGTAAAAATAAGGATTAAAAATATTATGTTTATCTCAACAATTTTACCTTGTAAAAATAAAAACTCTCTGTATCCCACATACACCTGGTAGAGGGAATCTAGCGTTTCCCGTTTTCTGAAGAATTTTGGAGTCATTGGTTCAATTTCACGCTTAGCCTCAATACCAGGACAAATAAACGAAAATATACTTTTAACTAAATATTTAATTTCCTCGAGTAGGGATCGAACCCACAACCAGTCGTGTTTACAGTCACACACTTGAACCCCTGCGCCATTACTGGCCTGGCTTATATATTTAACACGCCACCGCCGCGTCGCGTCGTACAAAATTTTAACTTTAATAAAATTTACATAATAAACTTTGTTCAATAACGGCCATTGAAATGTTTTCGTCAATTAATTACTCGCTGGAGCGTACAAAATTAATGGCTGATATAAAAACAGTCCATTGGGTTTCTGTTGTTTTCTATATTTATTATACTTTTTAAAGTTTTCAGGGAATTGAGCTTAAAAGTAGACAAAAAGCTACCCTGCCAACTTTATTATGACAACTTATACAATTATACATATTGTCCATACAACTTATACATATTATCATAGCCCAGTTGGACTAGGATGAAATGTAAGCAGATGTTTTAAAATAAGCTTCACGTTTTATCCCGCACACACTAGGCTATCACGCTGTCAATACACGCTGTCTTTTATTTTTAATCCGATTTTGGAACATAGCGTGGTATATGACAGAATTCAATATCGTATAACTAACTGTATAACTAAATTTAACTTAATCTTTTCATGTTTAAAGGTACTTGCTAACCTAGTGCTAAGACACTCCGCTCCCGTCGAGACAGTTCCGTTCCCCACTTTCCACCGTATAAATAATAATATAGTACTTTAACCTATGAAATATTAATAATAAAATCCATTTAACTTAATATTTCTTTTTTCAAAAAAAAAAAGCTATAATAGATATCTCTACCTTGACCGATTTAATCAGGTTTCAATAGACTAGAAACACGCGATTCAGTTTTGTACTAATTCCATTAGATAGTTCCTTGTTTTGCTTTACTCTATATAAATATATATTCTGATAAAATACCTAAAGGCACGGTGGCCCAGGGGTACATGAGTGTGACTGTAACGCAATGGGTGTGGGTTCGATCCTTACACTAGGGAATTAATTATTATTTAATATTTTTTTCATATTTCTGCTCTGGCAACAAGGAAAAAGCCTGGCGTTAAGTTCCGCCACTGAATAATGCCTCGAAAAAATTGGTGAAAAGTCGGGAACGGAGTGTCTTAACACTAGGTTCCCTCTGCCTACCCTGCTGGGATATAACACGAAACTGGTTTTAAAATATCTGTATAAGGAAATACTCCAAAAACTCTTGTTCTTGTTAGCAGCAATGAAGGTACTAACGAAAGCTCAAATTGCACTATCTAACGAGGTCGAAGATCTTGTTATTTCTTATCAATACATTGGTGTTGATTTAGCAGTCGCACTCAGATATGTCAATTAGTGTATAACTGACATTAAATTATATAATTTATTTATTTGTATCGTTTTAATATCAGGTAAATAAGTAATTGATATACATATGTATGGCTGCAACTGTGAAATATAATAGATATAGCTCTAATATATATGTATATTATATTAATCTATATATATAAAATCGAAAGGTGACTCACTCATCACGAAGTCTCAGAAACTACAAGTGCTAGGAATCTGAAATTTTGCATAGTAGTTACTTATAGGACGTAGGTACTCGCTAAGACGGGAATTTGCAATATTCGATTTCTAAGGGGGTGTTTTTGGGGTAGAAAGTTTGTATGAAACTTAGTTATTTCAAATGCTAGGAGTCTCAAATTTTGCATAGACGTCACTAGGACGTAGTCATGGAGACAGAAATTAATAATAACATAGTTAACGCGGGTGTAACCGCGAGCGGGCCGCTAGTATACTATATATGTTCTAAAAATTCTCAATAATTATACAACCTAATTAATTATTTCTCTCACGTCCCAATATTGTGCAAAGTATATAAACTTAGAACAAAGGAATATTAAGTAGGGCCGTTTCGTGAGACCCTTTCTCACCGGACAACATCTCAAAAGCCTAGTTTAATAAGCAGACAGGCCTCGTTAAGCATTAGCCAAACTTGAAAATGCTTTTTGTTTCAATTATAAAAACAATTGGTATACAATCGAGTAAAAAAAGAAAAAAATGTAATTTATCTAGGTTTCACGTGACCCTACCCACGTATAGCCTAAAATATAGAATAAACTAGTGGACCCGAACGCGGCTACGCTCGCTTGAACTATACGAATATTTATACGTTAAGCAAACTCATTTTGGGTGACGTTTTCTAACAACAAACTTTGCAAATCATTGCTTAGCAACGGCGGTTGTTATTAACATGGCGGAATAAATTGCACGTCAAATTAATAAGTATTTTAATATATTGGTATATATCGAAAATATTACAAATATGAGAAAAAAAAAGTATCCTATGTTCATCCCGGGACCCTCAAGTATCTCTATATGAGTATTTTATCACAATTAAATTAGCGGTTTGGGCCTGATTGCGTAAAAGACAGACAGACAGAGTTACTTTCGAATTTATAATATAGGTATGGATAATAGCATAGCATTGAAAATTGAACTAAATCCAAAACTAAAATAACTCAAATCCCCTTTATCTATAACGGATGTGACAAATCGTGGGCGTATCAAAGGTAACAATGCTGGTAGAAGACAACATGAACAATGCAAGTCTTATATACCGATTCCCACGCCACGTGTCTCTTTATATTCAGGTCGTTGATAATGTCTCTATGATATTCTTTATCTATACTAAGTTAATTTATACATATATAAGTATATATACTTGTTTAAAATATATTAATATTATAAAAGTGAATTATTGATACCAGTCGTGACGCACAAAAAAGGGGAAAAGCGCGGCGTTGAGTTCCGCCACTAAGCACGCAATTTCCAGTATTCGGCGAAAACTGAGTGCGTGAAGCTGCATTTCCATTTATTTAATTAATTAACAGATTTCATGTCATGTACTTTATGCTCAATTTACTTATTGCACCGCAATTATTTAATACGAATTTAGTTAAATCCGTATAGAGTAATTGGCTTCATTATAATTGATATATCTATGTGTATCTATCCATAAATTAATTTGTATATATATACCTATATGAAACCAGTCGTGGTGCTAGGAACGAGCGTATGACTAAATGCGACATTGTGGGTTCGATTCCCACTCGAGGAAATTTCATTTAAACATTTTATTTTTTCATTTAAAAATTCCGTGGAAAGTTTGAAACGGATGTGACTTAATGGAAACGGAGTTAACACTAAGTTGTGCGAAATAAGAAATATATATTTGTATATAAATGTGCAATTGTGCATTGTAACCGTTTCTGGGACAAGAGGTACTCTCTGTGAAAGCTGTAACAAAGAAATTGTAATATTCTATAGCAGTGGTAATAGTGAAACGACTTACTATTTTTTTATTTATTCTTATTTTATACAATTCAATGGAATATTATTGTAATAAAAGAATTCACATACATAAATAAGTCAAATATGTTGCAGAAGTAACGTAACGTAACCATTCTAAAAAGATTATATTTACGAATAAATAATCATAAACTATATTTATCTTCTACTTAGATTTATAAAAGAACATATTTTTAAAACTTATAATTGACACCATTAATTAAAAGTTTTTGCAAAAAAAATCCCTTTCACCAGTTCCAGGAACGAAAAGAAAAAATAAATTTATTTTATTTTATATTTTAAATGCGCACAATCTTCCTATAATCATTACTGCGTTTAATGACAGTGACACCCAAGTAGATACGAATAGAATATACGTTAAATTGGTGCCATTAGTATCTGGATTCCTTCTAAATGTTTAATTACTTCATTTCCAGAAATTCCAGAGTAAATCGCACGTCGTTCGAAGCCACAATTCCATTTATCAACGTGATATTATGCTATCACGAGTAGGTATTTTATGTCTTTTTATTCAGTGGCTTACGTTCGCTTGTTGTTGACGGTCGTTTGGAACCGGTTCTGTCTAAGCGTACGCGTATTTGTTACTTTATAGATTGCGATGTTTCATTTACTTTGTGGCTATGGATAGTGTTCATTCGTTACACGTAGACCAAGGGGATGAAGTAGATGTTTTGTTGGACGAGATAACTGTAAATAACCGTGTCGACAATAGTTCAATTTTTTGTGGACAAATGGAAAGTAGCCGAGCAGAGAAGAGAATTCGAGTGCCAGATGAGGAAGAAGTTTGGGCAGAAATTGGGAGAAGAGGAAAAGTGATAGTGCGCAGTGCATCCACAGATGATATGGTTAGAATACCGAAGGACGAAGTCGAAATAAGTATGACATCGAAGAATGAGAAGTTACCTAAACAATTAGGACTAGCCCGTATACTCAAGCAGGAGAATATTTTAGATATTATTGAAGTGAAATATATTAATGCCTTTAAAGTGATGTTAAAGTTCAGTAATAGCGAAAGCGCAGAGAAGTTGATGCAGTGCAGATTTTTTATTGATAAAGAGTATAGATGCCAAAAACCTTATGAAGTTGGTGCCTCTTATGGAGTCATCAGAAATATTGATATAGGAATAGATGAATCGGATATTTTAGAAGATTTAGAAAGCCCTATTCAAATCTTAAATGTGAAACGTTTAAAACGCCGCAACTACGACAATGGTGGATTTGAGGATAGTGAATGTGTAAGGATATGTTTTAAGGGGTCGTCCTTGCCACCATACATATATACGTTTGGAACTCGAATAAAAGTAGATCCATTTGTTTTTCCCGTTACGCAATGCTCTAAGTGCTGGCGCTTTGGTCATAATTATAAAGAATGTTCAAGAAATAAGATCATATGTCCTAAGTGTGGGCAATTTCATAATAATTGCGAAACTACAAAATTTAGATGTGTGAATTGTAAAGGTCAGCACATGGCTTTAGCGAAGATTTGTCCTCATTATAAAAAGGAAAGGAGAATAAGGGAATTGATGGCCGATTATAATTGTACTTATAAAAAAGCTCTTACAATTTATGTACAGCCTTCTCCTCAGTATGAAGTGCGTCAAGAGGAATATATTAATGATAATGAATTTGGAAGAACTTACTCTAATACTGGTACAACGTACGCGGAAGTGTTAAAAACTACAGCTGAAGTATATAAAACAAAAGACGTTAATTTAAATCCCACTAATTCGACTGTAAAGAAAGCGAGGAAAAATCCCAAAGAAAATAAAGGAAGAGTCCAATCGGATGAAGATTCTTCCGTAGAATTTGACTCTGATATTGATTTAGAAATGCCGGCACGCGATGAAATCAATGGCGAAGAAAGAGAAAAATTTAATAAATTTGATGTTCACCAGTTGTTAAAAAAAATCAAGGACATTATATTCATGAGAAAAATTAATTTTTTAAAAAAACTCAAATTGTGTGGAAAGGTTATTTACAACTGGCTTATTGACTCAATTGTAGAATATATACCACAGTGGTCTAACTTTATAAATTTATTTCAAAATGGATAGTGATTTTGTCCGTTCTGTTAATATTATTCAATGGAATTGTCAAAGTATATGCCCAAAGTTATCTGAGTTAGAGCTATTTCTCTGTCAGGAGAAAGTACATATCGCAATATTATGTGAAACTTGGCTAAATCCTAATATTGTCATTAGAATTTCTGGCTATAATACGATACGCAAAGATAGAAACGAGGGATATGGTGGAGTAGCAATTTTGGTACACTCTTCTATTAAATATATAGATTCTTTTATATGTAGCTCAAATCCTGGAATCGAACTTTTACACCTAAAATTATTAAATTGCTTCTCAATTGAAAACATTATCGCTGTTTACTGTCCATCATCTGTGCGAACTACAGATAGTGACTGGGATTACATTTTTAGTTGTTTTAATAATAAAACTCTGATTGCTGGAGATTTTAACGCTCATCATAGTAACTGGTCTTACAAGACCGACACTAGGGGTTGCCAGATTTTTGATGTAATATTAGAGAAAAATTACGTATCGCTAAATGACGGTTCACCTACAAGAATGAAATTAGTTAATAGCAATCTTCAAAAGTCATCTCCTGATATCACATTTGCAACAAGTGATATATCATTAAAATTTTCTTGGAAAGTTTCAAATGAATCGCTCGGGAGTGATCATCTTATCATAAAGCATTCCTTGTATAATGAATATAATCATAGTCCTACTTTCCTCAAAAAGAGGAATTTTAAAGAAGCTAATTGGAATGAGTATAAAAATTTTCTTCATCATGTTTTTTCTCACTTGATATTGGCAGTTAGCCCTCAGGATGCATATAATCAATTCATTGATATTATTGAATCCGCTGCTAATTTATATATACCTTTAGTAAATATATGTCAGGACCCGATGCGACTTAAAAAATTTGTTCCTAAGCCATATTGGACTGTAGACATATCTCGATCTATAGCAGAACGGAGACTTGCATTAGCTATTTTTAGGAAAAATCCTACGCCTCATAATTTATGTATTCTTCAATCCAAAATTTCTGCTGCACGAAGAATTATCCGCAATGCTAAGAGAGAAGCTTGGAGAAAGTTTTGCGATAGTATAAACGAAGTTTTGTCTCTGGGCGAAATGTGTCGTCGAATGCGATGGTTGAAAGGATATCGCTTACCAAAAATTAATATTGATAACGCCTCTGCTGAAAGTCTTTTGTGTAGTTTAACTCCAGATTATGTTTTACCAAGTTGTCCGTCATTTAATTCCAATAACCCTTCTCTCGAAGGTTTATTTTCCTTACATGAATTAAATAGAGCTATAAAAGATAAAGATACTGCTCCTGGGGAGGATTCTATTTCTTTTTCTATGATTAAACACCTTCCTCTGAATGGGAAACAGGTTTTGATTAAAATTTATAACATGTTTCTTTCTTCTGGATATGTCCCAGTTCAGTGGAGGAAGACTTCTATAGTACCTATTCCTAAGCCTGGACGACAGACATCCCTGGATGTAAGACCTATTGCTCTTTTATCGTGTCCGTGTAAAATTTTTCATACAATGTTAAAAAATCGCTTAGAATGGTTTTTCGAAAAGTCAGACTGTTTTTCTAGGAATACTATAGGTTTTAGAAGAGGCCACTCATGTCTGGATAGTCTGACTAGCTTGGTTTCTCAAATACAATTAGGATTTGGGAACAATTTGTTTACTGTGGGATGTTTTGTGGATATTGAGAACGCGTACAATAATGTTGACATCACAATTTTATTGGCAAAATTGGATAGTCTTGGTGTTGGGTCAAAAATTTGTTCTTATCTCTGGGAATTTATGAAATCAAGAGAATTGAGTATACGTTATTCTAATAATAGTACTATTTCAAGAAATGCAGGTCGTGGGCTTGCTCAAGGAGATCCTTTGTCTCCGTTGCTATTTAATGTGGTCACGATGATTATATGTCAAGAGATAGATAATGTTTGGATCTCTCAGTATGCTGATGATTTTGTTTTGTATTGTTCTTACAAGTCTTTGGAGGAGTGTTCATCAAAATTACAATTAGCTTTAGACAAATTTAGTAATTTAATAGAATCTTTAGGTCTGAATATATCTAATAAAAAGACTAAAGTCTGCATTTTTAGAAAAGGAAAGAATAAAAATCCGGTAAATCTTAATTTAGAGTTGAAAGGAAATCAGTTGCAAGTAGTCGAATGTGTAAGGTATTTAGGTCTTTGGTTGGATAGAGGTCTTAAATGGACTAGACATGTTAATGAAATTTTACTCAAATCAGAAAGATGTTTGAATATTTTCAAAATTTTGGCAGGTTCAGTTTGGGGCCTTCATCCTAAACACTTAAGAAGATTGTATGTTTCTATGATTCGGAGCCGTATAGACTATGCCTGTTTTCTGTACGACAATAGCTCTAAAATAAATTTATATAAAATTGACAAAATTCAAAATCAAAGTATGCGTATTATTGGTGGCTTCATCAAAACGACTCCTTTGCATGTCATGGAAAGTGAACTTTATTTACATCCACTCTCTCTTCGAAGGTTATTTTTAGGAGGAAAATTTTGGCTTAGAAGTCTGGCATTACGTAATAATAGAAATGTTGAGTTAGTTAATCAGTTATATTCTCAATGTATTCGTAATGGATATTGGAAGGTTAAAAAGAAGCCTATACTAGTGGATATTTATAACCTTTTCAAATCTTTACCTATTCATTCTTCAAACAAATTAGATATGTTTAGTCTTGATACGTGGGTACAAAATATAAATTTGGAAAATAATATATTCTGCTTCATTGATGGCATTATTGAATCAAAAAAATATGTAGAACTTAATAGCTGCAAATATAAGTGCTTAGAACTGATCAACACCAAATACCAGGATTATTACAAAATTTATACAGATGGATCCAAAGGAGTTAATGGTTTGGGGGCAGCTATTTTAGACCAACAGCAGAGAAATTGTTTCAAATTTAAAATTGAAACTAGTGTTTCCATTATGTACATTGAGTTGTTTGCCATAGCATATGCACTTTCCTATATTAGTACAATAGGTCATAACAAAATTGTTATTTTGACCGATGCTAGAAGTGCGCTTCAACATGTAGCTCGGTGCACCTCGAATTTTCGAGGCACACCGATAGCTTATAATATTTTGAAAATAATTCAGAAGTTGAAACAAGTAAATAAACACGTGATACTTCAGTGGATTCCATCCCATGTAGGAATTGCAGGCAATGAAATCGTGGACAACCTTGCAAGGGAGGCTGCATATGACGGAGTGCCCCTTAGCATAGCGCCATTTTTTAATGATTTGCTTCCGGTTTTGAGAGTTCATGTGCGTAAAATGTGGGTGCAGCACTATGGAGAGATATCGCGGGATAAAGGAGTTTGGTATAGGACCTTCTGTCCTGAGCCTTCTCGCTTTCCTTGGTTTGGTTCATGTAATCTTAGTAGAAAGACTCTTGTGCTAGCTTTTAGAATTCGGTCCGGGCACATTCCACTCAATCTTTTTGCTTTTACAATGAATGGAATTGCGTCGCCAATGTGTACGGTATGTGGGGAAAAAAAAGAAGATGTATATCATATGTTGATGGAATGTGCTCGGAACGAATCTTTGAGGAAACTTACATTTATTGATGACACTATGAATGTTGGTATTTGTAATAGTATGCTAGTTTACCCTAGTTCTAGTGCTGCTGTTAGCTTGTATAAATTAGTAAATTTAGGTTTGGATAAGAGAATTGTTGAATTGTAATAGTTTTTTTTTTTTCTTTTATGTTTAGTTGTTGTCTTTTGTTTAGTTAGTTTAGTTTTTGTGATTTTTTTTTTAATGTTCAATGTCAGAGTTTAAGTTTTTATATAGATAAGGTGCATGTATAGTAGTTATAACAGGACGACATGTTACTTTTATGTGACAAGTCCTTTAAATAAAGATTAAAAAAAAAAAAAAAAAAAAAAAAAAAAAAAAATGTCTTTTTATTGCAATATGGCCTTTATTGCTAGAGTATTAGGGTATATAGATGGTGAGATCTGTATCTATACAGCATTCGGTGATCAAATGGGCTTACCATTATTAATCTGGCGAGGATTTGTCTTGGTACCGTCATCCTTATTACAGATTAAATAATATTTCTATATTTAAATCTGGTTATAATATTATTATTTTTTGAAAAATTTAATATTTTTTTAACTTTTTATGAAAACACTGTTTTTTGAGGAAAAAGATTAAATTACATTTAGCGCCTACGATTAAACATATTAATTATGTCACCGTAAAACATTGTCCAAATAAGTAAAAAAAAATCTCTTAAGATTAAAAATCTTACTTATTATAACCTTAAGAAACGGTTAAACAATACACGAACCACCGCTATTGACATATGCCAATAAATCGAATGTGCAGTGCATTGTGATGTAGATTGTTTAGATTTCGATGAAACGCGTGCCTTGTGTACTGACTTCATTTATTATTTCTTATTATTTGAATACTTTGCAAAGCTCAAATAAGTACATTGAAAACTACTTTAGAAGATGAGAATTGTAAAGTTTCGTGAAGTCAAGTTAACATTTAAATGGATTTTGATTCTGAGGAATATTCCTTAAACCTATGCTAATTGATTTTTTCTTATTATAAGGCATTTTCAATATTATTTTCAAATAGTACAAAAAGAAAATACCAGCAGTAAATAAAAAAATATGTATTTTCATGTTAATGCAGCCGCGCTAGTGATTTACATAACAAATATTTTTCAATATGGTTATTCAATTATACTAAAAAGAAAATGCCAGTGGGTGAGTTTTACTTAGTTTCTACGAAATTTAAAAGAAACATAATAAATTATGAACATCCCAAGGCAAACAATTTCAAAATAAAAAAATGGCTAGTTGTAAAGATGAATTTCAAGATTAAATATTTTGCAATACCACGTATCTACTAAATACTTTCAATTTGCAATAGTTTAGTATGTCACTAACACAACACAAGCCGGTCTGAGTCAGGTGTTACACCATGCTTTTACGTATGTTGAACGTCCAATGCAAGTTTAGAGGTATTTTAAAATTAAAACAATTGTTTCTAAAGAGTATGTGAATTTGCATTCTTCATTTCATTGAAATATTTATTTACATTTCTTCGCTCTGGTATCGAGGCAAAGCGCGGCGTTGAGTTCTGCCACTCAACACGCAATGCCTCCTGAATCCGGCAGAAAGTGGGGAACGGAGTGTCTTAACAGTAAGTTCCCTCTGCCTACGTTGCTGTGTGCGGGATACAGCGTGAAGCTGACATTCTTCATTCTAATATTATATTTTATTAAATAATAAATTATATTTTTAATATATTTAACTTCAAGACTAAATTGACGCCTATATGGTACAGTTCTGACATTCTTTTGACTAAACGTGTCAATTGTTAACATAACCAATAAAGGCGCAGCATTGACTTCAGTAACCAATTATTAAATGATAAAAAAATCTTTGATTGACTAAAAAAATCGATTCTTTAATCTTTTAAAGGGTAGCCTGGGGGCTAATTTAGTTTGCCATTACAAAAAAAAAACTTTTAATCAAACTAATTGCTTGTAAACTGCATTACACTGATTAGAAATAAGAAAAAAGATTTTCAATTCAATTTGCTAATTTATTTTCAAACTAGAACAAGCACTTAATTGAACGCCTGAAAATTACCGCAAACTTTCCCCGAACGTAGTCTTTGGAATGAAAAATTGATTTGATAAAACTTTGTCGAAATAAATGAGAATTGTACGTAAAGTCGCGGACTTTAATATTTTTAAAGCTATTTGTTTAATAATTCGAAAGAAAATTAATTTAATTTTTTTTTTCTATTATACTGAATAAGTAGAATAATTAAAAGAATAAAAAAGTAAAAAAAAAATTTTAAGTTAAACGGTTTTATATTTCAGATAAATGTACTAAAAGCTAAAAAATAATTTCATAGAAATTATGATTACTAAAATAAAATCGTGGGGCACGTCCAATATCTACAATTGAAAGACATAGCGTGAGACTTCACCCACCTAGTAGCAAGTGTCCCCACGATTTTATTTTAGTAATCATAATTTCTATGAAATTATTTTTTAGCTTTTAGTACATTTATCTGCAATATAAAACCGTTTAACTTAAAATATTTTTTTTACTTTTTTATTTTTAAGTTTTTAGTTTTTATTTCTCATGCTATTCAATTCGTTGAAATGAGGCTCGATGCCTCATTATTGCAAGGTTAATGGAGAATGTTACGAACGACCCCCCCAGAGGTCCAATAGAGGGACAAGGCTATGTACAACAAGATGTGCCTGAATCTTGAGGGGAAAACGCTAACGACATATCATTTTTATCCACCTAGTGCCATACAGTTCTCGGCGCGCTTTTACCTTTTACCTTGGGTGGTACCCCTAGCGACGTATCATTTTTAGGCACCCTATAGCCACACAGTCCTCGACAGGATACCAGATCTTGACTTAGGTGGGAGATTCATATTGTAATTGTGTATAGTATACTGTATTATACTTACCAAGCCCTTTATTTTGATACCCATATTGATGGGATTGAAAACTACATTATCCGCCATTTTGTAGCAGTGGCCATCTTTGATTTTGATTTTGTATAGTGCACTGAATTCTACTTGACAAGCCCTTTCATTTGATACCCATATTGATGGGATCGAAAAAACTAACTTGTCCGCCATCTTGTAGCGGCGGCCATCTTGGATTTTGATTTTGTATAGTCCACTGAATTCTGCTTGACAAGCCCTTTCATTTGATACCCGTATTGATAGGATTGAAAAAAACTAACTTGTCCGCCATCTTGTAGTGGCGGCCATCTTGGATTTTGATTTTGTATAGTCCACTGAATTCTACTTGACAAGCCCTTTCATTTGATATCCATATTGATGGGATTGAAAAAAACTAAGTTGTCCGCCATCTTGTAGCGGCGGCCATCTTGGATTCACAATAATATTGAATATGGATAATTGTATTGTCACCAGAATCAAAGGCGTATACCAAATTTCAGATCAATCGGTTAACGGGAAGAGGGTTAAATTTCAATTACTAAATTTGACCCAAACAAACAAATAAACAAACGGGGTGAGCTAAATAAAACCGTTTAAAAACCGTTTAAAAAATGTTCTTGTCAGTGGACGTTCCCAAAAAGGATTATTATACCTTTGTATTTGCTGGCAGTTAGAAGGATTTTTAATCGATGTCATTTTAAGAAAAGCGAATACAATAACTGAAATAAAAACTTTAAATTTATTTTACTTAAGCTTTTAATATTTTTTTCATATAGTTCAACATATTCGACTTAAGTAAGTTTTGTTAGATTATTTAGTCATGTTTCAGTAGCGAAAAAACCCTCGTAAAAGCTTTGAGCTAGCTCTCGCATTGGCTATTGGAGTATTTATCAATAGAGAGCAAAAAGAGGGCTTCACTGTAAATGCATACGAACTTGAATTACGTACACGCGTCGAACGAAAATAATAAATAAAGTAAAACTATCAACACGTGTAGAAGCACTTATAATTTAGTTAACTGGTTTGTTTATTATTTTTTATGAACTTCACGCTATATAACGTATTAGGGTAGGCAGAGAGAACCTAGTGTTAACACACTCCGTTCTCTACTATCTGTCGAATTCCCGAGACATTGCGTGTGTGGCGGAAATCGTTCCCACGCTTTGTCTTACCAGAACGAAGAAATGTAAATATTAATAAGTAATAATTCATTTTCCCGAGTGGGAATCGAACCCATTACCATTGTCCCACTGCTCCACGACTGCCTATTTTATATATAAAAGATTTATAGTTATGAAAAGAACAGATAAATTTAATATTAAATGTTTCCTTTAAAAAAGCCATAAATTTTCTTCAAACAGAAAAATATGAAACAATTTCAAATCTCTGCTATGAAATAGCGCAATAAGGAAACTTTGGTATACTTAGCTTTCTGTTATTCACTTTTCACTATTTAAATAGTCTACTTTTGAAATTTAAAAAGCAGAAATGAATATTCGTGTTGAGGCAAAAGATCAAGCGCAAATTTCGACTATTTTTATTTAAGCTCAATCTTAGTTAGGGTTATTAATAAAAATGTCGTTATTAATAAAAAAAATACAGCCGAATTGATAACCTCCTTTTCTTACAGAAGTCGGTTAAATACGGTAAAACGTTTGGTTTTTTTTTTAACGTACTTTCTACTTACATATGTGCTTGATAGCTGGATTGATAATTTTTAACATAATATGTTTTAATGTCTCTTTAAAGATAGTATTTAATTTGGTTTTTTAGAAACGTATAAAAATTTTATTGTAGCAGGATCAGTATCCGCACCTCTTGGAAACCGACTGCGTAGAAATTCTTATACGCTTGTTGCAATTTATTTATGTTGTTTGTCTTTGTAGGGAGATGAGAGCGTACGACTTAGTGCTCAGAGTGCTTCGACTGATTCCAAGAGAAGCGGGTTCAAATTCAGCTATGTTTATTTTTTTATACGTTTCTAAAAAAAATATTCTGAATACAATTAGATATTTTCTAACCACACTAAACGAAACTTACTAACTTACTCTAAATGAAAAGTGATTTAGTAAATTCAAATACAATTGAAAGTAAAACAAATTGAGTCAATCGACAAAGTCAACAACAGCCTTTGGTTGCTCTGAGTGGTTTTTGTTTTCCTTCCGTAATTTTTCTTGAAGAACGAACATTTACTTACTGGAACTGGTAATGAGTGCCCAGAGCCGACTCTAGTACCCTCAATCTCTCTTTGTCTACCAAAAAGGAAATATGGAACCATTTATTATCAGTCATTTTATTCAGACAAGTGAAATATTCTTAGTTTGATATAAAAATATATATATTTATTTCGTCTAGAAAAGAAAAATAGTAGTATCACAGTGTCTGTTATATGTATATTTCTGGAATAAATGTATTCAAAATCACTAAGAAGTCAAGTTTAATGCTAAATAATACTAGAGATAAGTAAGTAAAGAAAGAAAAAGTAATAACAGAAACAAAATTATTAAATCAGCTTTACGTTGTATCCTGCTTGCAGCATGGTAGGAAGGATGAATCTAGAGTTAAGACACTTCGTTCTCCACTTTCTATCAAATTTTTCGAGGCCATAATGCCTCGAAAAACATGGCGAAGAAATGAAAATAATAATAAAAATTAATTAATTTCCTCGAGTGAGGATCGAACCCACAACCGTCGAGTTAAATTAACACCCTTGTGCCCTTGCGCCACGAATGGCCTCGAATTCTCATTACTTGGATTATCTCGAAAGAATATAATAACTAAACAAAGCATCATTTTAAAAAGAACCAATATCGAATGTAAGCATATTGGTCTTATTCACTTTAATAAATATATAATAAATCTCTGCAAGAATATCGCAATAGAAGTATTCTTTAGAGATTTATTCTGTATATAGAGAGATAACAATGTTG
This sequence comes from Heliconius numata, assembly GCA_016802625.1. Lineage (NCBI taxonomy): Eukaryota > Metazoa > Arthropoda > Insecta > Lepidoptera > Nymphalidae > Heliconius > Heliconius numata. Next base: position 3,990,832 of record JAEBDU010013284.1, on the reverse strand, counting down.
CCAGAATGTGACTTATTGCGTCGTTCTATCTTACAAAGGCACAATTTCTCATCTCATTCCTGATTTCATTTTTATAAATTTAAATTATAGAATGATCCAGGTCGTCTAGATATAAAATGATCTAGACGTCTAATAGCGAGACTGAATAAAAATTTAATAAAGATTTTCTGATTATTTTTTATATTGAGAAGAACTATATATATTTTAGGCGAGAAAATAGAAAAGTATTGTATGAAAGATATGCTAATGTCTAAATTAATTAAAAAAGGTAGCATAAAAGGTTTTTTTTTAATTCGAAGATGAGGTTAATGCTGTTAGCCCTATTGGCTTTTACACCGACACCAGTTGAGTAGGAAAGAGAGTACTCTATCCCTGAAGAAATGCAAGCACTAAGTGGCTGCCTGTGAGGAGATAAAATGATAATAATGATAAATGAAGGTGAATTAATTAAGCATAGTCAATTTGTAAAATGTGGAGATTGATATATCAATTACAATTTCAAACATCAATCTTTTCCTCATCTTACGCAACAAAGATGTTAACCTAATATATCAACATTAACAAAAAAATATGAGCCTGTTCAATTTAAATTTTATATTCTCATTTCTTCGCTCTGGTGTGCTCTGTGCCTCCAAAAGTGGGAAACGGAGTGTCTTAACACTAGGTTCCCTCTGCCTATTCTGCTGTGTGCGGGATACAGCGTGAAGCTGATTTATTTAGTTATTTACTTTATTTATCAATTCAAAGTAAAAATAACAAATGCTCCGTATAAAACAACTTTCTTCCAGCCGTAAATAATAATGTCTGAAATGTCGGCCATTAATTAAGAAAAACTTATTACGAAAAGTTGTTTACAAAGGTATGACGTGTCCCGAATTCAATGTAATTAGCAATTTCCTAAGGGATAAATTCTTTGGAACGATCCTTTGTCCTTTCTGTAGATCCTTTCGCAATACCTTTGGATTATCTTCTAAAGAAATTACTCAATGGATTTCTGTATAATATTGTGATCGAAATAAGGTTGTTATGTACAATTTGCTATGTATTTTAGATTAGGTAAATTAAAAAAAATATTTAATTGCTTAATTATACAATATATTGTTATACAAAAAAATAAATAATCAAATTTGAAAAATAACTAAGAAACGAAAAAAAGAACTATAAAATTTATAATTATTTTCTTATAAAAAGTTACTTATATAAATAATTACCAAAGTTTTTTTATTCAGATATTTCTTTATATACATATATTTTTTTTAGCTTTACGCTATATCTTGAACACATTTGCCTACCGTGCGGCAAAGGAGAACCTAGTGTTAAGACACTCCGTTCCCATTAAGACACTAATGTGGAAACGCACATTGTTATATAATTAACTATGAAACAAACATAAATAACATATGACTATATTATAGGAACTACATATGAACATTTACATACATATTTCAATATTAAAATATTAATACATAAACGTATTCTATGGTCCATTAGCAGCTGTGTAGTACGATCAATACAAAACAGATGCTTGTAAATTTTGAATTGGAGATATGTGGTAGTGGGGTTTATCTGATATTTAGAAGCTAGAACCATCCTAGCTTTATTGTAGCTACGGATTTGCATTTCAGTTACCCAGTTACTCAACTGGTAAATTTAACTTGTATTCAATATTTAGTCGAAATGTTCCTTCAATTTAGTTTGCTATGATTTTGCTGTCCTTTTGTCGATATTTTTTACTAAAATTAGTGAGCCCTGGCTTTTCATATTTTATTTATAAATTATATATGTCTTCTGTGATTTATATCATTTATATTTTATAACTAGCGGCCCGCCCGCGGCTTCGCCTGCGTGAACTACGTTATTATTAATTTCTGTCTCCATGAGTACCTACGTCCTATAAGTGACGTCCATGCAAAATTTGAGACTCCTAGCATTTGTAGTAATGAAGTTTCATACAAACTTTCAACCCCAAAAACAACCCCTTAGAAGTCGAATATTGCAAATTCCCGTCTTAGCGAGTACCTACGTCCTATAAGTAACTCCTATGCAAAATTTGAGATTCCTACAACATATAGTTTCTGAGATTTCGTGATGAGTGAGTGACTTTTCGATTTTATATATATAGATATAGATGTCTTCTATGATTTATATCACTTATATTTAATAATATACATCTTCATACTTGGAATTTGAATCTACCACCTTTTTATCCCAATTTAGCCTTATAACGTTATTTATTAAAATTAATAAATACTGTATAATTAAACAGAAATTAGAAGAACGTTAAGTTACGTCAAGCCTGAGTTAAGTAATATCAGGATTTACAGCCTAATTGGAAGATTACTTAGTTTGATTTACTGCAGATCTTCTCTCGATTAAAGCTATATGCCTATCTTAAGTCGCGTTAGTCATTAGTTTAATGTCAGTTAGTTTGTAATATGTAATTTTATCGTTTAATTATTTTGTCTTAACTATTTGGCTGTAAGGAAGGTTAAGCATATTTAGAATGATAGAAGACAATATTAAAGAAAAATGAATATGAAAAAATAATATTGAGGCCTTCGTAGTGCAGCGGCATAATGGTGTGACTGTAACGCGACGGTTGTAGGTTCGATCCCCACACGAGGAAGTGAAATATTCGCTCTGGTGTCGAGGCAAAACGCGACGTTGAGTTCTGCCACTCAACACGCAATGCCTCCAGAATTAGGCAGAAATTGGGGGGCAGAGTGTCTTAACACTAGGTTCCCTCTGCCTAAGCTGCTGAGTGCGGGATACAGCATGAAGCTGATTTTGAAAAATGAATATTATAAATGAAAACAGAATATTTTGTCGTTGATCTTTTATTATTTAAAAAAAGAAATAAAATAATTTGTTTCTTATTTTCCTCGCAATAACGATTTTAGCTATTTAATCGTTGCATGCAAATACAAATTATAAAAAAATGTTTTAATTGTAAATATTATATACTATAATATTACAATGCTTATATTTCTTGACCTTCGTTGTGGACTCGCCACCAAGTAATTAATGAGCAAACTAAAACCTGCTTAAACAGTACTTATATTTATTTATTTATGTACTTGACTTTCAATGGTAAATCGCAAGTCTTTAGTACTTTCAAGTACCGAATGTTGATATTCAACTAGTCTATATCCTTATTTTTTATCCTGATTGACTGAAGTCTCCAGTTTTAGTATCTAGTTAAAAATGGGGGGAAATATATAAAGTATATGAAAAACGATATAAAAGGGTAAGCAGAAATTATTTATCCTTTGTCAGGCTCCAAACATTGAAAAGAGGGCTCAGTTAAAAGCATATAGCTTTGTTTGAAACAGGGAAAATATTTATCTAAATATGCCTTTATTTATTTTTTTTATTCCAAGACAGAGCTACAGGGATTTTAATTAATAATGTCATTATTACTTGTTATATTTCCAAAATAAAAAAAAAACATTGTTTATCTCTAAACAAAAATCCTCTTATTAAATTCGAATATGTATGTACCTTACTTTTACTTCCATATATAGATTTTTAGAAACTAAACGATAAATGGACCTGTAATATTACCTATGAGAAAGTTTTCTAATAAGAAAGTATCGAAAACGTCGCATCAGCCGTAAATTAATAAAATACACGTTATAAAGTAACGCAATAAATCATACTACACAATCAAGGCAGCTGGCGTGACCATTGCGAAAAAAAAACTAACATATCTCGTTGGACTTTCACATTTTTTTACTTAAAACGAAATCTCCTTTAATATTCATATGAATATAGAATAAAATAAATAACATTTTAAGCACGAACCTTATTAAAAAAACGTTTGGCTCCAGATTTATTGATATCCAAAACAATTTTCACAGCACAGCACAACACTCGCGTTTATTTTCGCGCCGACCACGAGTTCTGGCAACACGGTATATCCGTCCAACAGCCTGACGAAGACTGGCTCGAGCTCGCGGTGGAACAAGGCCATGCGAAACGTTGCTCCCATTTCCAGTGGAAAGTGGTATCCGTGATCGGCAGGTGTGGGAGAAAGCACCCGAATTATAAAAAAAATATTCACAAGTGACTCATTCGGTGATGTTAGGTGACATGGAAAGTGACCGGACCGGTTTCGTTTGGAAATAAGACTAAAAAATATAGCTTTTTTTAGTGTTGTGGATTGTTGTTTTTAAGTGTAAGATATTAAAGTATGTATATAAATTTTAAAAGCTCTGTACTTTATTTTAAACTTTTTAGCTTCACAATATCCGCATATACCTAGAAGTTAGCGTTAAGACACTCCGTTCCCTACTTTCTGGTACGTTTTATTTTGTTATTAGTAGGAAGAAAAGGAATGGGGATCGAACCTACAACCGTAGGACTTATAGTACTTAGCAGCTGCGCCATTATGTCCTCTATATTAATTAATTTACGAATTCTATTTGTGTGTCTAGCAAAAATAATCGTTTACTTTTTGCACTGAAATTAAATCTCTTATATAAAAGCTTTGTAAGCTTACAAAATTAATAACTAGCAATGTATTAAATATCAAAAGGGTTAATTTAGCGTTATGCTTCACAAGATGAAAAATTTTACGGCTAAACCTTTTGCCACGTTTTTATCTTGAAAATAAAATTATTTCGTCGAGAAAATCACAAACCCACGCGAATCCCTGTTCCTTGGAGATTTCGATGAAATATACCTGAAATATATTATACTGTAAGGATTTATTTTTGTCGTTATATTTTTAGGTTTTGTAATATAATTATTTTTTTTCATATCCCCCATATAATATATAGCTGGCAGAGTAGAATTATTGTGAAGACACTCCGCTCCCCACTTTCCGCGGAATTCTGAAAGCACTGGGTTTTTAGTGGCAGAACCGCGAACGCCACGCTTTGAATCTATACCAGAGTGCAAAAATGAAAATATTAATATTTAATTTCCTCAAATGGGAATCGAACCCACATTGCTTCCCGTTTAGAGTCACACGCTTGTGACCAGAAAACTATATGTAAGTTTATTTTTCAGTAAAATAGTGTTTTAATATTCCGGTTTTAGTATCCTCAAAGGTATACGAGTACAGCGCCACAGGTCGCTGATCTGTCTGTCAGGCGCAGTACAGACCACTGGACGAGCGGAAATTTGGATTGTAAATGGCTGTGACCGAGAAGTATGACAACAAAGGATTTATGAAATTCCGTTTAAGGGTGAGATATGGAATATTAAATTTTATGTAAAGAAATTATGCATAATAAAAGCTATGTTTTGTGTGTGAATTCTCTTAAATTGTTGTTTATGTTTGCCTTTAAGCTATTCATATTTTTAACTTTACGCTGTATCCCGCATATAATATTGGGTAGAGGGTGGGTAGTGTTAAAACACTCCGTCCACTCTCATAGTGTAAAAACACTCGCATTACATGCCACCCAATTTTCGAATTTATTGAGCAGTGAAACTAAATGCGAAAATACTGCGCACCAGAGTTAAAAAATGAAAATAAGTCATTCCCCCGAATGGGAATCGAACCTAGAACCATTATAATATTTGGAGTCTCAACGGCCTTTTATATACATATAATATAAAGCCAATAATTGGCAAATATACCATTCTTTTATAATAATTTTACACGCATTATAATTGCGGTAATTTTATCCTTGCCCTCGTTAATGTTACACAATAAAACTATTATACAATATAAATATACCTACTTACTTATAAGAACTGAATGGCGGTTAATTACCATTGCAAAGTAATAAATATTTAAGTATTCAAATATTTTATTGGTTGTAAGGAACCAGAGGGAACCTAGTGTTAAGACACTCCGCTCCCCACTTTCCGCCAAATTCTGGAAGCATTGCGTACTCAGTGGCGGAACTTAACGCTGCGTTTTGCTTCGTCAGAGCGAAGGAATGAAAATATTAAATATATTATTTCATTGAGTGGGGATCGAACTCACTACCTGTCGCGTTGACAGTCACATGCTTGAGCCTTTGCGCCACGACTGGCCTAAATTATCTTTGCGATAGTAAAATTAATACACATTTTCTTTATTTGTTATCCTAATAGACTATGAGAAAAATGTGTTTTTTTTCTATGAAAATTATTTCAAGGCTTAAACAATAATAATTACCCGCATACATATTTTTGAAGGCAATAAGTAATTTTTCAATTCTTATCTATTTATTTTGATCTATATATCTTTATACTCTTATTTATTTCTTATTTTTTTTAAATTATTAAATACAAATAAGCCTTAATTAATAAAAAACAAAAATTAATCAACGAATGACGTTAGACGTGACGAAGAATAACGCAACATTTTCCAAGGAAATCGAGAAGCTAAGCGGCACGTGGAGAAATTGCAAGAGCCGCCTCACCTCCATGTCCTGGATCCGGTTTGCGGTATTATATGGTGAATGGGTCATTGTCACTGATATACGTTTTAGATATTTTTAGTTGAATTTACTTGATTGTGATATTGATATTTGTATGACTATAATTTGGTATTGTATTTGGACATATGTATCTTCGTTCTATTTTTATATAGAAGATTTTTTTTAAAAATATTTTCAGTTTCCCATTACATCCCCATGTAGGCAGAGGGAACCTGGGAATATTAAAACAGGTATGTTTCACAATTGTCACTGAGTTCTATAGGCGTAGCGTGTTGGGTGGCGGAACTCAACGCCGCGCTTTGCCTCGACATCACAGCAAAATATGATAATAGTAAATATTTCATTTTCCCAAGCGGAATTGAACCCTCAACCTGTTCCGTTCACAATCACGTTTCTGTGGTCTGATAAAAAATATATTTATTATTATATTTTACTAAATTCGATATCTAATATTTATTTATTTATGCACAGAGTCAAATATCTAACATATAAAAAGACGAGGCCTACTGAACAAATTGAATAGGCTTCTCATGTTGAGGAAATAAAGAACATTATTAAAACTAACCTACATTCATAATAAAGCATTTTAAATATGAACCTATCCCCAAATAGGAATAGAACCCACAATTATCGTTTGTCAGGTTACATATAAACAAGAGTGGTCTAAAGACCAATTGCTATAGGTACTCTATCCGTTCCAATAACAAATACACAATACCTTTTAGAAGGCGGTACTTACCGACGCGCCAAGCTATTATCAAATGGGACAAGTGAAATACGGTCAATACAACCGAGAGGTTCCATTGGATATTGTTCCTCTACCAACTATTTCTGAGGTCAGATTAAGGCCAGACGTGATGCATGGGCACAGGCGACAGGTTGTGGGTTCGATTCTCACTCGAGGAAATGTATTGTTTAATATATAATTGTTTTGCTAAAGTAACAAGGTAAAGCGCGGCATTGACTTCTGCCACTTAATATCCTATGTCTCCAGAATTCGGCAGAAAGTGAGGACCGGGAGAGTTTAGTGTAGTGTCTTAACACTAGATTCCCAAGGGCCCTCTGCCACCCCTGCTATATCAGAGGGGGGGTACCTAGTAAAATGTCTCTGCGGTTAAATTTTTTCGCTTTTTCTTTCAAAATTTTTCATTATATCTTTACTTTGCATTTTATCTAGCCAGATAAAAAAAAAAGAAATAGAGATTGAAACCAACTATAATCTACATGAAAAGGCAAACCCAGATTATACTGCAATAGTTTTTTTAATTAATTTAATATAAATAATTACAATTTCTTATTCAATTCACTGCTTCGACAAAATTCAATTCTATTCTGTCTACCGACATAGGCTTGACCACGACATGAATTGATGAAGCCCTAGTGATCTTACCGCCGTAGATAATTTATCAATGACATTCTTTCACGAGCTACTCGAGTACCACGCTAGGTTTTACCAATTTTATTGTTAATGCTAAGGAAAAACCTAGTAAATGTAGAATAAATTATTGTGTTGACTTGAATTATTGTCAACAACTTTGTATTTAGATCTCGCGTAGTTATAATTTATATTGTAAAATATTGTAAAAATCGGAATTCATTATAGTGCACTGATACTGCAAACATTTGATTTTTTTTTAATTTCTAAATTGGGCATCATATTATTCTGGAGTGGGCACAGCCTACCCGGACCCCCCCTATTTCTACCACCATGCACGCAATGCCTCCAAAATTCGGCGAAGAGCGGGAAGAGAGTGTATCAACACTAGACGTCCTCAGCCTACACTGTGAGGGATACAGCGTGACGCTGAAAAAAATAGTTTCTACGTTATATGAAAATCAAGCAAATATACATGTTACATGTAGATCTACATGTTATATGTATTTCTACATGTTACATGTATTTTGATATTCGTGTATAGTGATTACGCTCAACTTCACAGAACTTCGTCCAAGCGTGCACCGGCAGAAAAACTTTTCCTGTTCCACTATTATCTATTATACTAAAACGAACCTTCTAACAAGAGTTGTTTGTATTAAACTTCATGATTAAAAAATATATATTGGTGATTTTTTCAGTATATTTTTGAGTGGGTAACTAATTTTGAAGCCGTTGTAGCGCAGTGGTATAAGCGTGTGACTGTAAACGCGACTATTGTAGGTTCGATTCCCATTCGGGGGAATTACATATAATTAGTGATTTTTTTTTATATTTTTCGCTCTGGTAACAAGACGCAGCGCGGCGTTGAGTTCTGCCACTCGACACGCAATGCCTAAACATTTGGCGGTAAGTGGGGAACGGAGTACCTTAAAACTAGGTTCCCTCTGCCTACCTCGCTATATGCGGGACATAGCGTGAAACTAATAATAATAAATAAAATATATATTCCAATATTTTCAGTATTAAAAAAGAGACGCGGTTTAGAATCGTCTGACTCAGGTGTGGTTCAGGCGACGACTGTGGGTGAAAAATGTTGTATAGCTCCGTCAATATACAATATTTCCAAAATTGGTTGTAAAAGGTATATTAGTTCTAAAAATGAATTAATATAACCACTAAATTTTATACTGGTTTATTATATAGCCTTAATAATGTATACTTTATTTCAACTTTAAATATATTAACTTTCAAAATTTATACATACGTAGACGCAATCAGAATAAAATCTCACTTTAAATCTAACTCTTTTATTACTTAACAAATAAAACAATTTTAAATTAAAGAAAAAAATAAACATAAGTTACCTAAGATACAACTAAGTATACATACAAATACAACACAAGGCAAAAACATTATGCAAATATCTACTTTCTACCCTTCAGAATAATTATTATAGTATTCCGTAATATAAACATTGCTTATGTAAAAAATTATGTAAATCAGGAAGAATATGTTTTGCAAAGAGTTACAAAATATTTCAAATCATTATGTAATTATATGTTTGGTTGAGGCCAGTCGGCGCAGGGCCACTAGCGTGTGTAAGGTGTCAGGTTCGATTCCCACTCGAGGAAATTAAATATTTTTTTCTCATTTCTTCGCTCTGGGGTCGAGGCAAAACGCAGCTTTCAGTTTCACCACTCAATACGCAATGCTTCCAGAAGTAGGCGGAAAGTGAGGAACGAAGAACGTAGAGGTGACTGTATTTGTGATTGACCTGGGTTCAATCCTATATTGGCAAAATGCGGCTTTAAATTCTTCTATCATTCAACACCCAACGTGTTGAAATCTGCCAAAAACGAAGAACAGAATATCTTAATATACTCCGATATACACTATCCGGTGGAGAGAATATAATTTTTTTTTTTAAATCCGCACTACATTTCTAATTGTTTCACTTTTAAAATTAAAATTCCTGTAAATACTAATACCTATTTTAAATTTAATTTAATTGTAAATTCAATACCTATTTCATATTTTCGGGTTCGGGCTCTGGTAACGAAACAACGCGCGGCTTTGAGTTTTACTACTCAACATGCATTGCCTCAAGAATTACGCGTAAAGTGGGGAACAGAAATGTCTCAATGGGAGGCGAAATGTCTTAATACTAGATTCCCAGGTTCCTTCTGCCTACCCTATCCCTCATATATGAGGGATACTGCGAGAAGCTAAAGAAAAACAATATATAGAAATAATTTGTTTTAGTAAATGTCAATTTACAATACTTCCGTGGCATGTACATAAATAACTTAATTTGTAACGCGAGCATAATACCTATATCAGGTGCTGGGGTACTGAACTCACGACCACAGGCTAAATGGTCAGACCCACTAATCCGGTAGGTGTAGCCGGCCAATAACCTCCAGGTATATAGACCAGATAGTCTATAATCTATGCTTAAACGCTTAGCCGCGGTTTGACCCTGATAGCTTGCGGGTAGCCCTACAAGCTGACTCATCTGCATTACTAAATTCATTAGAAGTAGCATCGTTATAAAAAAAAATCTAAACTTATTTTATAGTTAGTAAATACATGAGTTTTAAACGTTTCCTTCATTATTCAATTCGCAATATGTCATAATAGCATCGTACTCCTAAGTATTTAAATATTTTTTTATTCACGTTTCACGCTCTTTCCCGCAAACAACACGCTAGAAAAGAGATCCCAGGGAAGCTGAAGCTGAAAATGTACATTTGTTTTAAAGTTTCCTTTGTTGTTTAAACGTAAGTATTCTTTTTCTTTCTAAATCTTCTGTTCTATGACGCGTCCTCTATTTAGGGCGTTGTAATTTCCTCACCACTAACACCTATCAATCAGGGAGACTGGTTGGAATTCCACGTCATGCTATTAAGAAAAAAATATATATAATACCAACATAATATTTTGCTAAATAGCTTAAGAAGAGAAAGAAAATTACAATTAAAAACCTTTAATTTAGATATGTTAAAAATAGTTAGGTTGAAATAAAAAAATATTAAATAAAAAAAAATACTTTTACGGTTTTTTTTTCTTAAATGTAGAATAACAAAAAATGCTTAAAATACTTTTAGATAGCTAGTACGTTGAGTCACGTAATAAAATTTGCGAAATTATCTTTTCCTAAAAAATAAGGTCCTGTTAATTAAAAAGCAACCCATTTTTTGCTCTATATACAAATTACAAACAAAATGTATTTGCACGAAGCCTTTGTGTAAAACCGTAGGAAGTTTACAGTACCTACATTATAATTAAATATGTGGTAAAATGTGTCTACCCTGCAGTAGGTTTCCTGTATTATTTTAGCTTCACGCTGTATCCCGCACATAGCTGGATACGCAGAGGGTACCTAGTGTTAAGACACTCCGTTCTCATCAAGAAACAGTTCTCACAAAATATAACAAAAATTTTAGCTGGGAAACACACCGGACTTAAAAATAGTGTCACGACTTCGATTGCAATACAGACCTTGTGAGATGGACCGTAGCGAACAATGAATGAACGACATTGAGCAATGGGTGTTCCCTAGCTGCATGGGCAAGTTGAGTAATACTTGAATACTATTAACAGGATATTCTGCAATACAATTTTCTTTATTCGGGTTTATTTTGATGAAGGAGACTGTTAAAAAAATATTTAAAATAATATTTTAAAATAAATAATACAAAATATTTGACAATTGTAGAAAAATAATCAGATATTATCACAGAAAAAAGTTGTTTGTCTAATTTCATAAAAAACTGGCATCCCCGGCGCGACTTCGCCCGCTTGAACTGAACGAATATTTATTTAAGATTATTTAAGTATATTTATTGAAAATGTATTATTATTTTAGTATAGCTACACTGTTATACATATTTCAATTGATTTTGCGCACAAAAATGTCGTTTTAGACAATAGTTTCTTTTTTTCATATCGAACTAGCACACCTATACGAAAAGTTTCGACATAAGAGTTGCTTGAGTTGAAGGTATAAATCTGTTCTGTTCTGTTCTTTCTAATATCGCGTTCCGAGCGTGCCAGTTGAGCACAAAAAAAGTATAAATCATAAGAACCTTCAGACGGAACAGGATTTTGGATGACAATGATAATGATAATGTCATTGTCATCCAAAATCCTGTTCCATCGTTCGTATGTGGTAAGTCTAATATTATGCGTATAATAAATTTGTGCTCCACAGCAGCGATCATGGACCTTATACCCTCATAAATAAACGCTATCCCTGACATTAGCCTCGTTTTATAAGGAATTTGCAAGATGATAAAACCAGTAACCAGTATTTATTTGTTATTATAATTTTTATTAGTTACTTGGAAATGCCTTGGAAACCCTTCGGTTATGTTAGGCAAAGGGAATCTATTGTTAAAACACTCCGTTCCACACTTTCCGCCAATTTTACAGGCACTGTGTGTTGAGTTCCGCTACCAGAGTAAATAAATAATGTTTGATTTATATAATTTATTATAATTATGTATAACGTGTTATTCTAATTTTAATTTATGTCTATATGCTGCGTCGTTGATACAAATAAATAACTTGCTTTACAATATAAACAAATATTATTTGGGCATAAGTAACAAAAATTATAAAAACCAAGTAAATGTATGAAATTTCATAGTGGAATGTGAACGTATAGCTTAATTGGCTTTCGCTTGAACTATTTAGAATTTTCCATATACTAAAGACGCAGACGTAAAGTCAACATTAAGTGTAAAATTATTTACAGTTTCACTCTTTATTCTACATGCAGCAGGATAATCTATTGTGATTGGATTTCTTCAACAGCGAGTCCAGCCTACAACATCACGTTTTACGGCCAGACACTGCTCCGCTGTGCCAATCTGTTTTTAACCGACTTCTGTAAGAAAAGGAGGTTATAAATTCGACTGTATTTTTTTTTATTTTTGTTACCTCATAACTTTTGACTGGCTGGAACCGATTTTGATATTTTTTTTTATTTGAAAGGTAGTGCTTCCCGAATGGTCCCTTTTTTTTTCTACTTCATGCTGTATCTATCTGGTATCCTCCTCACTTTCCACCGAAATCTGATGGCATTGCGTATTAATTGGCGAAACTCAACGCTGTCATTTGCCTCCATATCAGAGCGAAGCGAAAAATGTTAAACATTTTATTTCCAAACCACAACCTGTTTCTTACATTCACACGCTTATGCCCCCTTCGTCACAATTGACACAATTTTTTTTAACATATTGAAAAAATTAAGAGAAACAAATTTAAATATATTTAAAATTATATTTTTTTTTATAATACGAAATAAACTTCATATAACATGTACCAACAGTATGAATACACCTCATTAGGCTGAGTCAACTATAACGCTAATGTTGTGAAAGGTTGTGGCATTCCGGGTAAGCTACGGAAATTAATATCGCTTCTAATTCAGTACCATAATGCCCACGGATTATTACCTATGGATTATTAGTGGTTTATTTGTTCTAGCTACGACAGGTTGTGGGTTCGATTCCCACTCGAGAAAATGTAATAAATATTTGTCTGTATAATGTCATAACGTCGCTGTGATAAAGAGGCAAAGCGCGGCGTTCAGTTTCGCCACTCAACATGCAATGCTTAATACTAGATTCCTCTGATTACCCTCCTATGTGTGAGATACAGCGTGAAGACAATAATGAAAAAAAACAACAATGATAAATATAAAGTAGAGAGAGCCTGCTGTTAGGTTACTCCTTTTTTTTTTAATCATTGTAATTAAGATTCGGAACTTAACACCACGAATTATCTGCAGAGATTGGAAAAATAATAATAGTTTCACTCATAATCGTGTAATGGAGGATGGATGGAGTCTTCCAATCTCTCGTTTCCATTTAAATTCCGCTGGTATATTTTATATCACAGCAAATATAAATCCCATCACTTACCAGTGGGCTTGCAGCCAAGTCGTTATAACAACGCCTGTACGGCGCCTTTCACTGTGGAACATTGATTTCGTCTCGTCAATTTTACATATTCTATTATAAATATACGAATTCTAGCAGCCCGCCCGCGGCTTCGCCTGCGTGAACTACGTTATTATTAATATCTGTTTCCATGAATACCTACTTCCTATAAGTGATCTGAAAATTTGACACTCCTAGCATTTGTAGTAACGAAGTTTCATACAAACTTTCAACCCCAAAAACAACCCCTTAGAAGTCGAATATTGCAAATTCCCGTCTTAGCGAGCACCTACGTCCTATAAATAACGCATATGCAAAATTTGAGATTCCTAGCACATGTAGTTTCTGTGATTTCGTGACGAGTGAGTGACCTTTCGATTTTATATATATAGATTTTGTTTATATTTTAGCATTTATTGTTGAGTACTTCTACATCTACAGACCGATAAGAAAATTTAACCGTATAAAAATGCCAGCAAATCACAATTGAAAATTCGATTTGTTAAAGAATATCTATTTAATTTGTTGAGACCAAAGAATAAATTTTAAAAAATGTTAATATCATGCTGAGAAGCAGGAACTCATCATTTTTCAGCAGAATATATGTAGGTCTATGCTATTTAGCCTGAAAAAAGACCAGAATTCAGATAAAATCTAGTAGTAGATCTAGATTTCAGGTTTGAATTTCAACACGATATCTCCAAGTGTCCCTGACATAAAGGCTCTTGACAGATACACAGGCAGACAGACGGACAACAAAGTAAGATTACTTTGTTGTCCGTCTGAATAAGATTATAAGGGTTCCTTTTTTTCCTTAAAAGGCACGGAACCCAAAAAACATAGTTATTTGGAAATTACGATTTTATTTATATATGTAGATGCAAAATTCTCATTACGCCTATTAAAATTTGTTAAGGCGGCATTTTATTACCTCTTATAGTTTAGCTGAGTTGTTATGGTTGTTCATCAGATGTTCCAGATCTTCAATTTTTAAATATTATTATTTTTTTATTTTTTTTTATTTTTTTTAATTAAATATTAAATTATATTAAATATTAATTTACAATTTAACAATATTTGTTTAAGTGGATTTTTTTCTTATAATTTAGATCTTTATACAGAGTGGAAGAGGCAGCGCTTCTTTTACTGAAACGGCATATAGGGTAAAATATTTCAAACCCAGAATTAAAAAAAATAATCAAGGTAGCTCAACGGTTTGGACGTAGGATTTTTTTTACATTTCACGATTTTTATCCATACCTGTATTTCGTGTCACGCACACTTACGTATGCGACGTTGCCGCTTTGACAGGTAAGTGTGTGCGTGCCTATGTTATACTTTACAAATGGCGTTTTATTTTAAAACGATAATTTTATTATTTATTTTGTTTGAAAAAAAAACTTTTTCATTTTTGAGAATAATTTTTTTCCGAATTATATTAGGCTTTTATAGAGTAGTTAAAACTGTGGTTTCATTTAAAGTGGCGCTGACAATTCCACCCTGTATATTTACACACTTTGACCACTAGCAATGGTTCTTTCAGTAATTTAAACACCGCCTTTTAAATTACATCTATTGAGAACGTACCGCAGTAGTCTGTCCGTCTCGAATCTGGCCGGTTTCCTTTCAGCTTTTAAAGGAAGCTTACGTTTAACAAAATTAATATTATTTAAAAATGAAAGAACTTTTATCGTTTTTGGCGGTCGTTTCCACGGCATGTGGTATGTATTTTTTTTATTTTGTGTTTAATCTTATTTTATGTACGACGCATCTCTATGAAGAGTATAGACACTCATTTTTTGAGCAAATTCAGTGACATAACACTTATTTGTAAATAAAGTATATATATATTTTTAAGATGAAATCTAACATTAAAATGTTGATTATTATTTTAATATTTAACTTTTGTATATTTTGAAATTCAATAATACATTGATGTTTTATACCACAATCCTATAAGTCCCTTCAATATTCCTTCAATATTATAAGACACCGGTTGAGAAAAGGTATAAAAATACAAGTGAAAAAATAAAAGAATATTGCTCTCGAATAATTTTGCCATAAACACAATAAAAAGACATAACAACTAAAATTGTTTACTTTATCGTAGTAAAGACTTAAATAAAAATTGCTTTGTCTATCCACATAAAATCAGTCCATTTAATTTTTTGAAGTACATGAGAATATAAGATAAGATACTTTTACTTACTTGTAAGTTTTAACAGAATGTAAATAAATAACAAAAATGTTTTAAGCATTTTATATTGTTTATATATTGAGTAGGCATTAAGAATTTAGTACCAAGACACTCCGCTCTTCACTTTGCTAGCAAATTCGAGACATTGCGTATTAAGTGGCAGAGCTCAACGCCATGCTTATCAAAGCGTAGAGTTAAAAATAATTCATGGGTACGTGGGGTGATTCGACCTTGACATTGTCGACGCCATATTTTATGCTTTATTCCATTGTTTTCTCAGTCATTTCTTAATATTATTGTAATTGTCGTGTTCTCTTTTATATATATGTTTGTATAAGCTGATCGTGATTTACTGTTTCTATTCAAACTATGTATGTACTTTAAGGTGGTCGTGAGTAGACTTTTTATTATTAACTTGTGATCTATAATAATAATAATAATAACCAGAATTTATATTAAAAAACTGGTCAAATGTGAGTCGAACCCGCAGACCGAGGGTTCCGTACTAATGTCACGGTGAACGGGAAGTACAATTTATAAAAGTTGACGTTTTGTGCCTTTATTGCACAGGATTTAAAATTAAAATAAATAAATAAATAAAATTTAATACCAAAAAAAGGGAATGTAATGTTACAACACTCTACTACATAGTTTTTGCCGAATTCTGGAGGCATTGCGTCTTGGACGGCGGCGGAATAAATGAAAATATTAAATATTTCATTTCCTCGAGTGGAAATCGAATCCACAACCTGTCGCATTTACAGTCACACACTTGTGCCACTGCTTCACGACTGACACTATTTTTTTATATTGGAAAAAATTAAAAGAAACAATCTTAAAAATATTAAATTACCACGACGGCCTCAACCCATTGATCACGTTATTAATTATCATTGCAATCGACAATGATACTTATAGTACTCGTATAATATATAATTTTGTGATTAGTCATTTAAGAAATATCTTAGATTACAGAATTAATCATAATCCTGTTATCTGAGATATCTACAGAAATTACCTATCACATTGTCCCCTTTGCACCTCATGATAACAAATATATCTCTAACAATAAAGTTTCAATTAACGGTTCAAAGGTTCAAAAACAGAGTTTTACCTATCGCTACAACGATTACTAAGAAATAATCTTGTTTGCCTTACATTAGGTTTCTGCGAGGTAAGAAATTATTTGTCACAGATCAACGATAGGTAGACGTCACATCCAGGAGAAATAGAAAGAAGAAAAAGAGAAATTCATGTATTAAGTAATATAATAAAAAAAAAACAGAAAAAATAGCCGAATGTTACAGTAAAACTGACACGCAACCCAATGTCAAATTACTTTCTCAAATAGCAAATAAGGCTTCAAATAACAAATAAATGGAAAAAAAAATATTTCATACATCAAATTCAATCCATGATGAAATTTAAAAAAAACATTTCCTTTTGGTTTCACTTATTTTATTAATTTCTATCTACGCGATTACTTGCAAAAAATAATATTATAAAAATATAGGTATAATAATAATATATATCTACATAACTAAGTAAATTAAAATAAACTTAGTAAACTAAAAAACGAAAAAAATCTGCACACAAATAAAAAACCGAACAAGCGCGAGTTGGACTCGCCTACAGAGGGTACCGTACAAAAATTATTTCGAAGGTGGTCTCGAACTTTTGCTGAAATTAAGGCTTAGCTTAGCCAGAACCTTTTCACCTGATACCTCACTTGAACTAGTGGCTTTAATATAAAATTTTGTCCCCAATTTTAAGGCTATAATTTTTTAGGATTTAACCACAAATGTATAATTTTTAGATTTTTTCCTGAACTAATACTACCTATAGACATTAGCTGCAAAATTTCATAATTCTAGGTCTAGTAATATTGATTCCTTTTATAGTGTCGAAATACGAGGTTATTGCCATATAAACGGCCATATCTTTTTTAAGCAAATGTAGAAATACTTTTTTTTTCAGGAAATTATGGGGCCGTAGATCAAACTAAATACGTACGTATTACACGCACGTATTTGGTTTGAATTTTGACTCGATATCTCCAAGCATACCTAAGATAAAGGCTCTTGACAGACAGACGGACGGAAAACAAAATGATCTTTTAAGGGCTCTTTTTTTCCTTAAAAGTTACGGAACCCTAAAAACTCTCACTAACAATTTACGTTGGAAAGTATATACGTATCTAGAATATATTATCGTATTTTAAAGATTTGGAAAAACCATATTTTAAAATTTTAATTAGTACCCAATAACACAGACTGTTAGGTATAGATTACGTTTCTTGTTTTCCTTTTTATGTATCAGCGACTAAAAGTTATTAGTTTTTATCAAATCTACAATCTTCAGCTTACTTAAAATCCTACAGGAAAATATGATAAGACGGATATACAAAATACGATAAATAGCAAAGTTAATTCCAACATTAATCACAATATTGACCAACCATGAGAGATTTACTGGTGTTTTTTGGGCTTGTCTTGGCTTGCGGTGAGATCATTAATTATTATTTGTTTATTATCAATTATTTTTATAAATTTCACGCAGTGATCAATAATAAATTAATTAACACATATATTAATTTTCATAAATTTAATTAAAATATCGAACTATATTCTTATGAAAACAAAATTTATTTAATCTTTTTACATTATTTAGTTTTTTTTATTTTTTGTGTAAAATTAATAAAATAACACAACAGAATAGAATGGTATGTACAAAATGTATTTTTTTACTTATAATTTTAGTACAAATAGATAAGTAGGTATATGAAAAACACAAGACAATAATCAAAAATAATAATAACAAATAATAATTATTAATAAAATTTTTAAATATAATTTTAATTTTTTTTCAGCCACTGCGCACGACCCTGGACTACGAGGTATGTACGCGTAACGCAGTTATGTCTCATACCTTCCATTTTTCTTTGAATTGTTTTTTTAAATCAGTTATAAAAAAAATATGCTTATTGATTCCTTAAATTAAAAGGTCTTTGATAGTTAAAAATATTTATTCCAGTCCGGTTTGACGTTGGACTTGGGGTGGGCTCCAACTTCTTCATTGAAATCCCCTACAATATGAGGACCGCGGTCCAACAGAGATGGACTCTTACTGAACGTGTTCCTGGACCTCGCGCTTCTCTCATCCTGTTCTGTCCAGCTGACCGCGCCGTCTGTGCATACTACGACGACAACGGCTACGTTACTGGCTTACAAGTTGCAGTAAGTAATTTTTCTAAGATCTTTTATATCTTTCATATCGAATCTCTCAGTTCTTTACCTGTAATACTATCCGTGATCATAAACATAAAAAAACAGCTCTTTACAATTATTATTTTCCAATAACTTTATATGCATTTATTAGCATATTTCATGCATTAACATCATTGTAGTATTATTGAATAAATAAATCAGCTTCACGCTGTATCCCGCACACAGCAGGGTAGGTAGAGGGAACCTAGTATTAAGACACTCCGTTCCTCACTTTCTGCCATATTCTGGAGGCATTGCGTGTTGAGTGGCAGAACTCAACGCCGCGGATTGCTTCGGCACCAAACGACTACGATTAGCGACTTGTTATCCTTCTTCATCTGAATTAAGTCATTTGAATTTTTAGGTGCGTCAAGACGAGTTCACCGACGCCATCTACGACTGGTCAGTACAAGGATTCTACGAATGGGAACCCAAACCAAGAAGCGGTCCATATGTCAAATACTGGGCCATTCAGCAGTTCTTCGTCTCTGAGGGTATGTTTAATTATTAGGCACATATAGATAGAAGAGCACCAGAATACCTTAAAATATCTACAATATATAATGAGATTAGAAATTAGTACTGGTTAAATTAAAACTGGTTGTGATTAATAATTACATTATATTAAAAGTATATATATTTTTATCAATTTTATAAAGAAACTAGCGACCCGCTCGCGGCTTCGCCTGCGTGAACTATGTTATTATTAATTTCTGTCTCCATGACTACATCCTAGTGACGTCTATGCAAAATTTGAGACTTCTAGCATCTGTAGTAACGAAGTTTCATACAAACTTTCGACCCCAAAAACAACCCCTTAGAAGTCGAATATTGCAAATTCCCGTCTTAGCGAGCACCTACGTCCTATAAATAACTCCTATGCAAAATTTGAGATTCCTAGCACTTGTAGTTTCTGAGATTTCGTGATGAGTGAGTGACCTTTCGATTATATATATATAGATATAAACTAATAGATTTTTTTTTCATTAGCTTACCTACAGATGACTGCTGAGCAACGTCGCGCTAGCTACAATGACAGAAAGCTGTTACAAGAACACTCTGTTTGGGTTAATGGTTTCAATGGACGAATAGATCGAATTAACGACAAACGAAGCGAAATTGCTAACAGTATCTACACGGAACAATCTTGTATTCTTTGGATGGGTAAGAATATTTATATTGTTTTTTAGATACTAGAGTATTAACATAAAATAATAATAACAGTATTTTTCTATCTCTTTAAGTGTCAATTTATGAAACTTTAGGTAATAATAATCATTATAATTAACTAGCGGCCCGCACGCGGCTTCGCCTGTGTGAACTACGTTATTAATAATTTCTGTCTCCATGAGTACCTACGTCCTATAAGTGACGACCATGTGAAATTTGAGACTCCTAGCATTTGTAGTAACGAAGTTTCATACAAACTTTCAACCCCAAAAACAACGACTTAGAAGTCGAATATTGCAAATTCCCATTATAAATAACTCCTATGCAAAATTTGGGATTCCTAGCACATGTAGTTTCTGAGATTTCGTGATGAGTGAGTGACCTTTCGATTTTATATATATAGATTTACATACATTAATAAATATCTAACGATTGTCAGTGTATATATCTTTTTTTAATTTTTTCTCAAATCATCCTAAAGTCCAATATTTATATCCATAGGTCGTCACTACTACTATAACATGACCGCACAACTGCCGTGTGCAGCTGACACCCTATACCCCTGGTTCCCGTTAGTGCACAATCAAGAAATGGTTGGGACTGGACTCATCATCTTCGGAAAGCTCCCAATCAAGGAAGGTCAACGTAACTGGTTTGAGAGACCGCCCAGGCTAGCAGTTCGGGTAAAGCTATATTTATTTAAATGGGAGAGTACCTAGTAGAGAAATCTTCTACTGAGTATATTTATTTAAGGAGGGGTTTTTAAGTTTCCATACTTCTAAAAGAAAAACGGTACTTTATAGGATCCCTTTAAGGCCTGTCTATCCGTCTGTCAAGACTGTTTATATCGTTTATCTCGAGGTCGCGTTGAGGTATCAAGCTTAAACTAATATCAAATATTCAGCAAAGAGCATTTCTACATTGTTTTGCTAATTTTTGTATGAAATTCGCCGCGTAAGCAAAATCTGTGGAGTACTTTGACACAAAGTGAGTAAGAATTTACAATACAAAAAATGGAAAAATCCGAAAGGTATACATTTATAGGTGTTTCATGGTAAAAAATGATCACAAATTTGTAGCTTATTTCATACAAAATGAATGCAAAGTTAAATTAGTCAACTTTTATAAGTTGTACTTCCCATTAACCTACAATTATGAAATTGGTACCCTCAGTGAGCGATTCACTCATGACCTTTTTTTTATTAGAAGTTCAAAAAGTGTACCAAATGGCCTGTGTTATATAACATTATACATATATCCGTATATATTTTCATATTTACGGTAAAATAAATAAATGTTTTATGTATCGTTTAGGCAATCGTACCTCATGGACCACAATGTCTGTATGAACTAGCTGACAGCCCTGGACTTGTCACTCTCCACATCTACTACATCAGGAGACCTTGGGCACTCAACTGTCTATTTCAATAAATATATTATAGAATATTTTCGAACTAATATATTCGCTAAAAAGAAGTAATGGACATGTTAAAAAATTAATAAAAAAATTGTAACTCTTTTTTTATCAATAATTTTCAGTAGACCGATGACTAATAAAATTTACGAAGATATAAATGATTACATTATCTGTCTTATATACGGAAATTATGACAAAAAATACAAAGATAAAGATAACACTGTAAATATATAATTATATATGTACATACTATTTTTTTATTTTTTATTTTGTTACTCACCAACCCACATGAACAATATTAATTAAATTGCGTTCACTAAAAAACCCAATCCTAAATGTAACTTTTCTATAATTCAAGGAAAAAGTTTATAAATTTAAGTTAATAGATATTTTTAAAAATCAGCATCACACTATATCCCGTAGGAGGGTAGGCTGAGGGAACCTAGTGTTAAGACACTCCGTTCCCTACTTTCTGCCGAATTTTAGAGGTAACGCCGCACTTTCCTCGACACTAGAGCGAAAAAATTTAAGTACCTATACAATTTAAATAAATATTTCATTTTCTCAATTGATCTCAGTCGCGTTTACAGTCACACTTTTTGGACTGAATTATAAAGCTCATTTTTTAATATTTTCTTAGCAATAATATTAGTAAAAAGTGTAAAAACGTTGTCCATTGCGAGACTTAGCATGGTTTTAACAAAGATTTTTTTCTCCGCCTGTAAACATATTAGGAGCAAATAATACTTCTTACACACTAGTTAATTAAAACTATTAATAAATTGTTCTTGTTTGTTGTTCATACTACATATGAATTTAGTATATTATACATTACATTCATAGGCGCGCTCTAATATTATTCGTAAGAAAATATTAAAAAAATTACCTTTATAATTTAACGAAAGTTATTTTTTGCATCTTAGTTGACTAGTAACACCCAAAATCCGTATTCCCTAATAGTATACCTTGGCAGTTTTGAGTGTATGCGCGCAGAAACTTTTAAGCTTTATAAAATAACGAAGGTTTGGACTGGTTTGGCTCTAGTCATAAAGTTTGCTTTTGGAATACTATAAATAATAGCAGCAAATAATACTGCAGATAAATATTCAACTTGCACATTGATTTTATAAGGCGCACTTGTTTTAAGCTATAAATTGATAATAGAAAGATTGTACTTCTTAATAAATTAATATATTTTTTTCAGAAGGGAACTTCTTTGTTCGAATCGTAAATAAAAAAATATAAGACTATGCTCCGACGAAAGAACTCTTCGTTTCCTTACAAAATATGGACAATTCTATTATAAAGAACTTATAACAAAACCTAACCAGAACTCGTATAAATTTAAAAAAATTTTACTATCATGCTGAGAAGCGGGAACTCATCATTTTTCAGCAGAATATATGTAGGTCTATGATATTTAGCCTGAAAAAAGACCAGAATTCAGATAAAATCTAGTAGTAGATCTAGGTTTCTGGTTTGAATTTCAACACGATATCTCTAGGCGTTCTTGACAGATAGACAGACAGACGGACAACAAAGCGATCTTATACTTCTTTTAAAAAGGAGAAAAAGCAAAAACCCTAAAAAACACAGTTATTTGGAAATTACGAACGGACACTTCAATTTTATTTATATAATATGTACATGCAAAACTCTGATTACGCTTAACAAAATTTGTTAAGGCGGCATTTTATTATCTCTTATAGTTTAGCTAAGTTGTTATGGTTGTTCATCAGATGTTCCAGATCTTCAATTTTAAATATCAAATGAAAATGCTGATCACGTTTAACATTATTTGTTAAAGTAGGATTTCATAATTTAGATCTACCGCTAGCTGTTATTCATCAGGTGCTCCAGAACTTCAATTTTTATATATCTACATACTTCGACCACTAATGGTTTTTTAAGTAACTCAAACACAAAATAGTCGCGAGGCCGAGACTTACAATCGCCTTTTAAATTACTTCTATTGAGAACGTACCGCAGTTGTCTGTCCATCTCGAATCTGGCCGGTTTCCTTTCAGCCTTTAAAGGAAGCTTACGTTCAACAAAATTAATATTATTTAAAAATGAAAGAACTTTTATTGTTTTTGGTGGTCGTTTCAACGGTATGTGGTATGTATTTTTTTTATTTTCTATTTAATTTTTTTCTGTTGTGTACGACGCATCTCTATTAAGAGAATAGAAACTCATTTTGTGGAGCAAATTCAGTGAAATAACATTTATTTGTAAGTAAAATATATTTTTTTATAAGATGAAATTTAGCGTTGAATAATTGATTATTATTGAACACTGAATTGAATTGAATTCTTGATATATGGCGTTTTGAGCGTGTCAGTTGAGCCAATGTCACGTTGCGTTGTATGGAAAACACACGAAAGAAATTGACCGGTAATAAAAAAGAATATACACAATTATAGAATACATGTAAAAAAAAAGACATCCAGTATTATTGAATACTTAACCTTAGTGTAATTTGTCAGTTCAATGACAATCACAATCCTACCTTCAATATTTTAAGAAACCGGTTGAGAAAAGGTATAAAAATACAAGTGAAAAAATAAAAGAACATTGCTCTCGAATAATTTTAGTATAAGCATAATAAAAAGAGAGATAACAACTAAAATAGTTTACTTTATCGTAGTAAAGAATTAAATACAAATTGTCTTTACTCTCCACATACAATCAGTTCATTAAAATTTTTAGATAAATGAGAAAATAAGGTGAACAAGATAAGATACTTTAAGCTTGTAAGTTTTAACTGAATGTAAATAAATAACAAAAATGTTTTAAGCAATTTTACTGATTTATTTATTATGCTATTTATTTATTATGTTTATATATTGAAAATTGAGAATTTGGTACTAAGACACTCCGCTCTTCAGTTTGCTAGCAAATTCGAGACATTGCGTATTAAGTGGCAGAGCTCAACGCTCATGCTTATCAAAGCGTAAAGCTAAAAATAATACATGCTCCAGTGGAATCGAACTCACAACCAATGCGCTTAAATTCAAATGGTCAAACTACCTGCGTGGTGGCATCAATATTAAATAGTATATATATGTCTGTAGGGAACTATTATTTATATTTATAGTTTAGTTAGTAGGTATGTGTCATTTATATATTTCAATATTTTAATTTATTTATTTATTTATCAAGTAACAGTCGACGTTTGCCACTCGATGTGCTTTATATCGTTTCATTGTTTTCTCATTCATTTGTTAATATTATTACAATTAATAATAATAATAATATAATAATATTCGTGCTTTCTTTTATATATATGTTTGTGGTGGACTTTTGTATGAGTTGTGTCGTGATTTACTGTTTCTATTCAAACTATATATGTACTTTAAAGACTCTTTATTATTCACCAATAACACTACATATCTATTAGATACATAAACAAACATTCACCATTCAACAAAAAAAAAGAATTTCTACTTAACTTGTGACCTATAATAATAATAACCAGAGTTTATATTAAAAATTGGTCAAATCGGAGTCGGACCCGCATACCGAGGGTTCCGTACTAATGTCATGGGAACCTGAGGTGGGTGCTGAGACACTCCGTTACTCATTCGCCGAATTCTGGAGGCATTGCGTGTTGAGTGGCTGAACTCAACGCCTCTAATCTACAACCAGTCGCGTTTACAGTCACACACTGGTGACCCCCGCGCCATGATTGGCCTTAAGTGATAGGTATTAAATAAAAAAGCTCAGAGTACGTCTCGATGATATTATAAAATTACTTCGCTAGCATCATTTTTAATCGACTTCTGTAAGAAAAGGAGGTTATCAATTCGACTGTATTTTTTGTTTTTCTTTTTTAAAAACCGGTAAATGGAAGTAACGTAGCAGGGGTCATAAGTGTCAAAAACGTGCAAATGCAAATGGAGTTACTGATGGCAACTAGCCTATATATAATATGTTGATCAGAAAGCCAATCTATTATCTTATCAAATTGTTTTACATCACGCCACATCGTTCATGAATTGCAATTTCTTCAATTATGAGATAACTTAAAATTAATTATGGCCGTCGTGGAGCAGTAGCACGATGCCTGACTATAAACACGATGGTTTTGGTTCGATTCTCGCAGCGTCAAGTTCTGTCAATGAACACACAATATCTTGCATGTGAAGTGTTACCTGCCTGCTTGATGTGGGAAACAGCGTGGAGCTTAATTTTTTAAATGGATTCAATGTTGTTACATACTTATTTTAAAAATAATTGTAATTTTCAACCATTATTAGGTATATATAATAAATAATAATAATATTAGTAATTATATTTTCATAATGTTATTTAATTAAACGATTTTTTTTATTCCAGGTATCCAGTACAGTGGACTGAGAGGTAAAGTAGATTTTTGACGAAAGTGTTTTTTTTATTGTAAGCATCTACTAAAACATAGTTTTATAATTAATAAATTATGATAATATTATAACGGACACAGACTATTAAATATATATTTTTTTAAATGACACGGAACACTTATTAAAAAATATCAGAATGATTTAAAACACCACTCTAAATGCTTTTATTTTTTTTTAAAAACCTTCCTTGTTTTTTAAGTAAGCAATTAAAGTAATTCTTATATTTTGATTTTTAATGTACAATAAACTTGCGACAGATTAATTTAATACATTATAGGTCCCTTTTCAATACTAACTGATGCAATAAATTGTTTAAGCTTATTAATAATGGTTAATTTAATACTAATAGTTCATTTTTTACTTTTTATACAAAGAGAAAAAATAAAGCTTATATAAAAAGCCCAAAATGTCCATAATATATTTCATACATAAATTTTACTAAACTTGTCTGTTCTCGAACATTTGAATATTAAAAATTACAAAACTTTACCAAGGTAACTATAAATCTCCATAGGAATGAACTTGCACATTGTTTGTTTTGCGGGTTAATAATTATTTGAATATATTCATGTATGAATAATAAAAAATCATGTATGAATAATTTAATTATGTATGAAAAACATAATTAAATTTAATTTTATTATAATATAAAATTAATATAGGCACTATAATTAATAACGTCAAATTTAATTCGCAGTTAAAAAAAACTATAAAACACAAATAAATAACAACAAATAAATTTTAAAGCAACTCGTAAAAACATTTAATATTTTTATTCCATTAACTTTTGACATTATAAAAATTTTTTAAATGCAATCTAGTGCGAGTCGAATTCGCTCATCGAGGGTTTCTTAGTAAGTTCTAAGTTGTAATTATGAAATTTGGCCACTAGCAAAGCTATACGAGTATATTAGTGGTTAAATTCTAAAAAATAATAGCCTTAAAAGGGTAGCAAAATTTCATATTAAAGCCGCTACGTGAGGTATCACATGTCAGGGTTCTGGTTAAGATAAGCTTAAATTTCACAAAAAGCTCGGGACATCCAATTTTTGTACGGAACCCTCGGTGGGCGAACCCGACTCCCGTTCATTTCTACTCTAAGTTGCTAGTTTTTGCTAAATTTCATAATTCTAATTCCGAGGGAAGTACGCTATAGGATAATACTTTAAAAAAAAAAAAAATCAAAAAATAAATTCTAGTATCTTTATACTGCGTTGACTTTTAAAGAAACTTTTTTTTTAGAAGTTTTTTTTATCTGTGCTCCAGGGGATCATATACCTGTATTTGTTATTAATTTACGCACAGACAGACGGCTGACAAAGTGATCTTATATTTAGAGTTCTGTTTTTTTTCTTTTGAGGCATGGAACCCTAAAAATAATAAAAATAAGAATAAAATAAAAAGTAAAACTACGCAATTAATATACAAAAGCAAGCAAGATAAAAAGAAATCTTGAACATATTTTTTATAACGCACGAATACGTGTTTTGACCGTTCAAAGGAAGGTTGAATTTATTTTCTTTTTCTTTACATTAGTATATTGTTTAATAATAATTAAACACCAACAGTGAAATTCGGGTGGACAGACGCTTTGGCTGACAAGGAATATTTCTTTAAAATTCCTCGGACGATTGCCGCAGCTGAAAGTGAAGGGTGGCGAAGAACGGAACGACCTCCGGGACCTCTCGAAGAACTTAGGCTGTACTGTCCTCTTGGAAGAGCAGTTTGCCCTCTGTATGATCCTTCTGGCTTCGTTGCTGGTCTACAACTCGCTGTATGTATTTTTTTAAATTTTATGCTGCCTGCTATGTGCGTGATACAGCGTGAAGCTAAAAAGTAAATTATTTAAGCTAAATATATACCTAATAAAATTGAGGCCAGTCGTGGAGCAGAGGCTCCTTGTGAATTCAACTCCCTCTCGAGTTTAAATATTTAATTTATTTCTGGTTTCCAGGCAAAACGCGGCGTTGAGTTTCGCCACACAACATGCAATACCTCTAGAATTCGGCTGAAAGTAGGAGGCATTCCACTTACCCCGCTACACGCGGGATGCAGCGTGAAACGGAAAAAAAATATTTATATTTATTTATACTTCGTTATTTTTATCAGGGCAGAAGATATAAGATAATCTTTAAAGACAACAAGTGAATAATTAATTATATATTATCATTCAATTGACGTACATACTAAAAATAAAAGATACTTGTATCTTGTCAATTATGCACTTAAGCTTTTTCCCGACTGCTAAGGAAGGGTTATGTTTTTTGCGCGTATCTTGTATGTATGTATGTAATACTCTCTATTACATCATATCTCCAGAACCGCTGAACGGATTTACATAATTGAGGTAACGTTAGATTCGCTTTAGCAGCCCAAGTGTCCTTAGATAGGTGACGTTAAAAAAAATCATAGCGGCTGTGGGACGCTATTGGACTTAGTATTTTTTTTGTTTTCGAATACCACAATATGGTTATCAATTATGGTATCAATACAGTCGGGGTTTTTGTTTCTTAAAATATTTTTTTATTAATCAAAAGTTTATAATTTGTAGAAAAAAAATAAGGACAAAATTAGATAAACAGTTATTATTAAAGAGTTAAGAAGTTACTACAGTTTCTACTATTCTATATACATATTGTTCTTGAAGAAATAAATGAGCTTTGGCCATGTTCATCTTTTACCATATTAAATACTAATGTACCAACAGCTTCAATACATAATAATCTCGGAAGTCTCAATATTATTGGGAATAAATAATAGAGTTTTTGTCACCTATTAATATGTTTTTGTGGTTTTAGTATAGATAAGTTTTATTTATGAAATGTGGAATGCGTATTAAGACTAATACACCGATAACAACGACGTGAACTTTGAAACGAAATATTTAGGTCTGCTTAGAAGTAGTTCGCGTAAACAATTAAAGATTAGAAAAGTGTGCAGACTTGACATCAGTATGTACCTATTGATTAAAATTATATGAAATTAATTGAATAGAATAGTAATTATAAAAGCATGAATAGTTTTTAAAAGATAAATTGTAAATAGTTTTTAAAGGCAGGGCAAGTTCTTGAAATGAATTGGGTCATATGTTTTATGTCAACTTTAATAGGATTATCTAAAATATAATTAATTTATCGAAGCTTTGTATATTTAGAAATAAACCTCATTATTTGTTTATAGAATTGAAGTATATCCGAATATTAATTATTTAAAAACAAATAATGAATCAGTAGATATCTCCGTATGTACCTACT
Source organism: Heliconius numata (assembly GCA_016802625.1). Lineage (NCBI taxonomy): Eukaryota > Metazoa > Arthropoda > Insecta > Lepidoptera > Nymphalidae > Heliconius > Heliconius numata. Next base: position 3,961,440 of record JAEBDU010013284.1, on the reverse strand, counting down.
ATTTAATTTTAGATTAGTCATTACAATTATTAATGCGATTTCATTCAAAAAATAAAGCGATAATCGTATAAAGTCGTTGATTAAAAAAATAAAGTCAATATACGTAAAGATAGTAATAAAATGTTTAACGTATTTTTGAAGGAAATAATAAAAAAAATCTTTCATTACTTTTTAAAAATGTTAAGTAACTTGGATAAGGAAAATACTTGTTTGGAAAACGTATAAAAATCTTCCATTGTTCCAGTTCATAGTTCTTCTAGTTAACTGGAAGATTTTGTCTCAGATTGACATTATTACAAGCGTCATATGTTCATAGCACACGAAACAGCAATTTAATACTTTCGTCAACGGCCACGAGCTCACAATGCAGTCGTTTATCTAATTTATTTGAATTAACGAGATGATAGGGTCGAAGGCCGAACAAAAATCACTGTATTTTAGTTCTACAAATGTATGCTATACAGAAAGATCTCTGTAAAGTATTTCTTTTAAATCAGCTTCACGCTGTATCCCGCACACAGCAGGGTAGACACTCTGTTCTCCTCTTTCCGGCGAATTCTGGAGGCATTGCGTGTTGAGTGGAATATTTCTTTTGTTATTCAATAATAGATTTTACTTTTTACTTAAAAAATATATTATGATCTTTTTTTTATTTTTTTTTTATTTTTTTTTTATTGTTGATAGGCAAGCATTTGTCCGCTATCCCACCTGGTGGTAAGTGACGATGCGAACGAAGGTGGAGCATGCTTGCCTAGGTAGTACCTATTCACTCGTTCTTTAAAAAGGGCCAGGTTATACTTGTCGGGGAACAGTTCAGCAGGCTCTCTCAGGATCTAAGTCCATATTTCAATGTAGAGTTAGGATTAATCCACAGTTTAGGTTAATCATTTTTGCAATAATAATAAATTTTCAAAACAATTTAATACTTAGTACCTACTGATAAAATAAAATATTTTTTAGTTTCCCGTTGACGAGTTAATAAGTCCATCGTTCAAGCCTGAACAGAGATTCGTCAAGTGGAGTGTTCCATCCACAGAAGGAGAACCCGGACGAGATTATTGGTCGATCACTCAATATTTTGTATCTGAAGGTAATATGTGTCTTAAATATAAGATTAAACGTTATCAAATATATATTTATACTTAAGCTAGCGGCGCGCTCGCGGCTTCGCCCGCGTGAACTACTTTATTATTAATTTCTGTCTCCATGACTACGTCCTAGTGACGTCTATGCAATATTTGAGACTCCTAGCATTTGTAGTAACGAAGTTTCATACAAACTTTCGACCCCAAAAACAACCTCTTAGAAATCGAATATTGCAAATTGCCGTCTCAGCGAGCACCTACGTCCTATAAATAACTCCTAAGCAAAATTTGAAATTCCTAGCACTTGTAGTTTCTGAGATTTCGTGATGAGTGAGTGACCTTTCGATTTTATATATATAGATATTAAACATCTAATAAATTTATTCCAGAGTCTTTAAAAGCTGGTGCTGGTCCACAAGTCGAGAACGGCGCTACTTTGCAAGATGGTGGTGTTTGGGTTAACGATCTCGATGGCCAGCTTATGCGAATTCCTAGCACTGAAGCTGAGCTCAACACAACTCTGTTCAAGAAACAGAATTGCGTTCCTAACATGGGTATGAAGATGAACTACGTTCTTATGAACTACGTTCTTATTAACCAAAAAATATCTTTAGTAAAGATAAAATAAAATAATTAAAACATCTTCACGATGTATCCCGATCGCACTACCGCACTTGCTGTTAGGCATTCTGTTCCCCATTTACCGCCGAATTCTGTAGGCATGTTTTGGAGGCGGTTGAGTAGCATAACTCAACGCCGTAGTTTGCCTCGATACCAGAGCGAAGAAATGAAAATCAAAAATAAATCTATCAGCTTCACGCTGTATCCCGCACACAGCAGGGTAGGCAGAGGGAACCTAGTCTTAAGACACTCCGTTCTCCACTTCCTGACGATTTCTGGAGGTATTGCGTGTTGAGCGGCAGAACTCAACGCCGCGCTTTGCCTTGACAACAGAGTGAAGAAATGAAAATATAAATTTATCATTTCCTTGAATGGGGATCGAACCCACAACCAGTCGCGTTTACAGTCACACACTTTTGCACTTTGGCCTCTTCAATAAAATTAAACAAGGTAAATTCGTTGGCACAAAAAAACAAGACTCTAGCAGATATAATAATCAAAGGAAACTGTTCATAGATAAAGATCTAATATAATACTTACGTATCAACAAAAACATGTGAACCAGCATATCTGTTTATATACTTAGTTGATAATAAATTAAATATAAACATGTTTTGTATGAAATTAATATTATTAATTATGATAATTGATAACCATCCAAACATTAAATGTTATCAATGTCCAATATGTGATTAAATTTAGAGCCATGTTTTATTATTTTCTTTCGTACATAATCAAATATAAGTAGAATTGTTTACATGTTGTTGGAAAAACACCACTTCCCTACCTACCAATCAGCTTTACGCTGTATACCGCACACTACAGGGTAGGCACAGGGAACCTAGTGCTAAGATACTTCGTTCCCCACTTTCCGCCGAATTCTGGAGGCATCGTAGGTTGAGTGGCGGAACTCAACGCCGCGCTTTGTTCGGACGTTCGCTATTGTTGCGCATGTCCTCGAGTAGAAATCGATACCCACAACCAGTTTTACGGTCCCACTTTTTGGTTCTGCCATTTACCACAGTTTCTAAAATGAGCGGCAAATGGAAAAAGAAGTACCTACCTACATTCTGATATCTCATTAATAAAATTATTATATTATTAGAAAACGGAAGCGATTAAAGTTTTTAAAATAAACACGATAAAAACACATACCGTCTATGTTTTCAACGTACTCGGACAGAGGTTCCACGTAATTACAATAAGTGACATGTATCACAGTGACAAGAACAACACTACACACTAGATAGATACCTTCCAATCAGGGCTTCCGCACAAGCAACTGTGCCCGTTGACACAGTTCCACTGCATTTATTGTCTTTTTCACCTAAATCCTAAAAAGTGGGCACTTTTACACGAATATGCTAACAATATTATATATGGTAAACGATTATCTTTTAGTCTTCGTATATCTGACCTCTCCAAATAATTTTGTTATTTTCAGGTATTCACTACCACTATAATATGACTCGAGAAAAATCTTGTGACACCCTACTTCCATGGTTTGCAGTCACCACCAAAGGGTAACTTGATGCTTACTTGTATTGGCTCCTTCAGGTTCTTTATATCCGTATTAAGACACACAGTTCCCAATTTTCAGTCGAATTCTGGAAGCCTTAGGTATTGAGTTGCGCTTCACCTCGACATCAGAGAAAAAAAATGAAAATATTAAATGATAATATGAAATATTGACATTACTAATGTTGCATTATTTTTTACACCATTGAAACTATCACTTTATTTATCTTCTTTAAAATATCTATTTTCATTTTCATATATATTTAGATACCTTGTCGGCGTCGGCTTCCAAATCTTTGGCAAGCTAACAAAACCTCCTAAAGGCAGAGACTGGTTCGAAGTTTACAACGGGCGGACAATTGCAGAGGTACGGAAGTTTAAAAACAACAATAAAGATAATCTACTTGTGTGACAATTCGCAGACTAAAATAAGCCCTTCTTCCACCAAGAAACCTGATGTAATGGAAAAATGCTAAGACATTTATCTCAATCGTTTTCGTCATTCAATTCTTTATCTTGGAGCGATTACAAGATATTTTCCAAAAATTGATTTGCAGCAATGACTAGATATTTTCCATACTCATAAATACTTTCCATTCCATAGTATTTCACAGAGGAAGAATGGAAACCATAACCATATTGTGTACTACCACACAACGTTCTACACCTAGATAACTTTATCTAATTTAATTAAAACAGCAATATTATTTGAGAAAAAAAAACGTGAAAAACAAATACTAAAAGAGTTTTATTGTTATGTACGATTTACAATCGAAATTATGCACAAAAATTATACATATTTCATTAAGAAGATACATTATATAAATTCTGGGTGGTAATTGATTAAATACAATAATGCCCTATCTGATAGCTGCGGTCGAATGGAAACCAACTACCAGAAATATATATCATATATGTTGATAAGTATGTGACTTAATAGATATATATAATAGCCATAGTGGGGGTGTAGTTTCAAATATCATCATCATCATCAACAGCCATCTTTTGTCCACTGCTAGACATAGGCCTTCCCCAATTCTCGCCACCACACTCGATCCTCAGCTTTTCGGACCCATCCGCTTCCCGCCAACCTCTTTATGTCGTCGGTCCATCTGGCAGGGGGTCGTCCCACCGGTCGTTTTGTACGGAGTTTCAAATATAATATGCACAAATTATGTTTTTTTTTTGGCAGATTTTTTGTTAGTATATATCTATGATGGGTACCAGATTATTTTACATTAATCAAAATAGTTGTTGAGCATGATAAATATCATCTATTGATATATAAAAAATGAAAATCTGGATTTTCTGGAACTTCAAACCGCTATTGCCTTGCGCGCCTACCTAGCAAAAAGAACTCGATTGCCCGTAAATAATAATCAATAACTTAAATAATATTAATTAAATTAAACAAATAAGAAGCGGGCGAAGCCGCGCGGGGCCCACTAGTTCATAATAAATATTTAAAATTGTGATAATAAATATAATATTTTTTTAATATTTAGATGACAGTGCCCTTTGCACCAGAGTGTCTTTACAAGCTGGCTGAAAATCACCCGGTCCTCAGTCTTCATATCTATTACATCGACAACCCCTGGGATATCAAATGCCGGTATTTATTTACTTGAAAAACCTTTATTTATTTTAAAATAAGGATTCTCTCAATGTAATGTGAACTTATGAAAAATATGTAACAAAATCAAATGACGACATATTATAAGATTGTAATTTCTAGGGACGGAGACTCAGCCAAACCTGCCGGAGTCCTCAGCAGGCTTATATTAAATGGAGAACGCTACTCGTCCACCTTATGGGATTATACGAAAAAGATCCTTAATAGTTCAGGCTAGACGCCTGAAAATTAAAAAAAATTGTAAAATTACATTACATTTTATTTTAGGCTTTTTAAAATACCTTTTAAGTAAAGAGGAGGAATGAATTGTATTAAATAAATAATTTCATAATTCACAAAATTCTTTTTATTTTAAAGTACTTTATGTAAGTATCTTAAGATGTGGGAAGAGTAAAAAAAAGGTAAAAAAAATCAGACATGGCGGCTTTTCGACGCCATTAAACTTTGTGAAAAAGAATATTATATAATTATTGCATAATACACACACACATACACATAAACAAATACACATGAGAAAATGTTGAAGCTTCTCACCATTTTTACGGTTCAACGGATATTAAATCATAAATACTTATTAATTATTATTATAATCAATTGCTATCTTCGGATTAAGCAGATTCCTATGAAATATCTTTTAAAGATAAGACTTACGAATGGAAAATGATATAAATAGGTATGCTGAGGTAATTACCTTCACAGTCACGACAACCCAACCATGAAGGGGTTACTGGTGTTCCTCGGGCTTGCTCTAGCATGCGGTAAGATTGTATCAATTTAATTGAATTAATCTTCATCTATCATTGAAAATAACATTATTATTTATTTTATTACAATATTATTTTTAAATTATTTTTATTTTATTTGTTACAGTCTCTGCTCACGACCCGGGACTACGAGGTACGCTGTTCTGTTTCTTTGTTACTTTTAATTTTTATTTTTTAAATTATAGTAAAATAATAGTTATCAGATAAAAAGGAACGAAATTAATATATTCAATTATTTTACAGTCCGGTTCGATGTTGGGCTCGGAGTGGGTTCCACCTTCTTCTATGAAGTCCCCTATACCATGAGGTCTGCTGTCCAAGAGAGATGGGCTCTTACAGAACGTGTTCCTGGACCTCGCGCTTCCCTCGTCCTGTTATGTCCACCTGACCGCGCCGTCTGTGCATACTACGATGACAACGGTTATCCCGCTGGGTTACAAATCGCTGTAAGTACAATATGCTCAGGCAAAGGGAGTTTAAGTAATTCACTCACACTCTGTTCCCCACTTTCCACCGCCGACTTTTTTTTTGCCATTAATATTTCGAAATGGCTTATAGGTATAAGCTTATTTTTATTTCAAAGCACTTTAAATTTCATAACGATATCTGCAACAACTACAGAAAATAGAAACTTTAACGTTAAGAGCTGTTACTCCATAACTCCCTTTCTGTATGGGTTAAAAGCAAAAATATTGGCGTGTCGCTATTTCAGAAAATACCAATGCATTTATAGTAAAAACAATTAATTAGAATCCAATGCATCCTTCCCACGTTTATCCGGCTAGATATAATTTAGCATTTTTCAAACATTTTGAATATATTTTACGGTTGGGAAATTGGGATGTGTTATATATTTATATTTTAATTGTTCAGGTCCGTCAAGACGAGTTCACCGATGCTGTCTACGACTGGAAAGTACAAGGATTCTACGAATGGGTACCCGCACCCAGCAGCGGTGAAGTTATCAAATACTGGGCTATTCATCAATTCTATGTCTCTGAAGGTTAGTTTAATAATTAATACGTATAGACAAGTACATAGAAATACAATTATTTAAAAAAAATTAAAAATGAAATCAACTTTTCACTATATCCCGCACACAGCCGTATAGATAGAGGGAACGAAGTTTTAAGACTTTCTCACTTTCCGCCAAAATGTGGTGGTATTACGTGTTGAGAGGCGGAAATCAACGCCGCGCCGCGCGGCGTTGATTGATTCGAGGCTAAGCCTCGCGATGAACACCAGAGAGAAGAAATGAAAATATAAGCTTAAATCAATATTTCATTTCCTCAAGTGGGATAGAACCCAAAACCTCAACCAGTCTCGTTTTTTGTCACTCATTTGCGCGACGACTGGCCTCACAACTTAAAACTCAATATCAAAGAACTATTCTTTATTTATGCTTTATTTAGAGTACCTCCAGTTGAGCGCCGAGCAACGTCGCGCTAGCTACAACGAAAAGAAGCTGTTACAAGAGCACGCTGTCTGGGTAAATGGTTTCAATGGACAACTCGACCGCATCAACGACAAACAAAGCGAAATCGAAAACAGCATCTACACCAAGCAAGCCTGCATTCCTTGGATGGGTAAAAAATTTAAATCAATTATTATAATTTTCTCATTCCCTGTGCGTTTCTCCTATTCTAAATCTTATTATTAATTTTTCTCGTTTCATAATTAAGGATAACTCAAGATATGTGTGATTTGAAATTGGTCCTAAAAAATATTTATTATAATAATTTAAGTAATCGAGTGTTATTTAAATTAACTAAAAAATAAATCATCTTCACGCTGTATCCCGCACACAACAGAACCTAGGTAGGCAGAGGGAACCTAGTGTTAAGACACTTCGTTCCCCACTTTCTGCCGAATTCTGGAGGCATTGCGTATTGAGTGGCAGAACTGAACGCCACACTTTGCCTCGACACCGGAGCGAAGAAATGGAAATATAAACGTAAATAATTATTTCGCTTACTCGAGTGGGGATCGAACCCAAAACCGTCGCGTTACAGTCACACCCTTGTGCCGCTGCGCCACGACGGCTTTTAAGTGTCCTAACAGTAACTAAGTTTTCAATATATAGGTCGTCACTACTACTACAACATGTCGGCTGAACTCCCGTGCGCGGCTGACACCCTGTACCCATGGTTCCCGTTGGTGCACACCGAGGAGATGATGGGAAGTGGACTTATCATCTACGGAGTGCTTCCCATTAAGTCTGGCGTACGCAACTGGTTTGAGAGACCACCCAGGCTAGCAGTCCAGGTAAACATATAGTGTTTAATATTCAATTGAATAGTTTCTAAAATATAATTTATCTGATACGGATAATTTACAGCACTCGTTGCCTAAGTATTTTTATATCTTAATGTTAACTTATGAAAATACCTTATTCAACAAATCCAACTAACTAAATAAAGCCTATGCATATTTATGCTTAAATTAAAATATTTTTTTTCTTTTAGGCTATCGTACCTTATGGACCCCAGTGCCTGTATGACTTGGCCGACAAACCCGGTCTTGTGACCATCCACATTTACTACATCGCCAGACCTTGGGGACTCGGCTGCTTGTTTAACTAATTCAATACAATGTTGAAGTGATATTTTACAAAGTAGTCATTAATACCTACAGATATTTATCTACACCTGTTAAAAACATTAGATATAAAATAAATGGTTGAGACTATAATTTTTTTTTTATTATTATGCCTGTGTGGATAGGCGTACGAGATGGGTGCATTTCATGAGATTTGGTATCCTATTCGGAAGTAAGAATGATTTTCATATCCATTATACTAAATAATTATTGCATTTTTGCGTTCAATTTAGGATATTGTATATAAGAAAGCAAGATTGCAACTTGCGAGCAATTGCAAGTATAAGTATTATAAAAAAATGCAGCATAGTCCTTCAAATACATTGTTTTTATTACCGGAAGAAAAAAAATCAAAAGCAGAATTATTATGATCCATTACTCTTTGGTATGTAAATTTATGTAAATTTTTCCTAATCATTGAATCTGTGCAACAATCTTCGTAATTTCAACTATAACTTTTATATTTTTTTATGATGTGCAAATAATAAATAAGTGTTACTGTTAACAAAATATAAACTATTAAACCATAAATATTGAGAAAAAGAAAAACTTAATATTATAATAACTTATTTTAATCAACACTTAAAGGAGTCTTGAAAGATTTTTTTTTGATTTTTTGCTGTCTCCGTTTAAGATGTCTCTGAATACGACCCGTACCTTCCTTCTTTAATTCTTCATATTGTTTCACAAGAGACTCAACTCGTGATTCAGCTGTAATAAAACAATAAATATTTTAGTACAAAATATTTTTTTTTCATAACTATAACATATATTATATAATCTAGACCGGAATTGAGTAAAATGTAATAATATTAATGACCAAGGATTATGATTAAATTGTGTAGTTTTCAATCATGAAAGTAATTATATTTAATAGTAATTACTTATTAATGATCATTAATTAATCTGTAATCGTAATCTCATTGCTATTAAAAAAAACCTTTTCTGATAAATTAGGATTAACTTATACATAGAAGTCATATTATTCTGAAAGTATTATTATTATATTATAACATAGTTGAAACTAGTGAAACAATACCCAAGTACATACACTATACGCATTAAGCGTCAAGTGCAACACTCACCTGAATTTTTAGTGCTGTATTTGTGAGTAGAGTAGAAACTTTTTCATCATTAAGTTAAATTTGCTAAATATTTAAAATTATATTCCATACTTACATTTATTTTTAAAGTATGGTTGTCTGCCATGTCTAAATTCATCCTCCACCTCTAGTTTCATTTTTGCTTGTTTCTCTCTTTCTAATTTCTTTTTCTTGTTAGCTTTTTCTTTGTCATTTAATCTCTGCAATAATCTTCGTAATTTTATTTCTTTTTCTGGATCATTTGTTACTTTCAATTCTGCCCGAATTGCTTTTATGTCATTTGTTCGTATATTAGATAAGAAACCATAATTTTCAGAAAATTCTTTTTTATCAAATGTACCACATAATGGGTCAAATCTGAAAGTAATATTTAAAATAATTTATTCAGAGATCAGTATGTATATATGTAACAAAACTTTCAATATAAGATATATAACATGTACTCAATATATTATATTTATGTTCAGGCTGTTGTGACACAGGGACACAAAAAGCAACTGTAAATGTGACACCTAGTGCTTTTCCCACTCCAGGAAATCAAATATTTAACATTTTCATTTTCAAAAAAACTTTTATATATTTTTTTAACTAAAAGTATTAAAAGAGAATCTAGGTACATAACTATTTCAGAAATTATGAATTGCAATAAGATGCAATCCCATTGTAACATGATTCATACTAAAGCATAAATACCTAGGATCACGGATCTCTTTCTTTTTAACAGGAACAATATCTTGCAACATAGATACAGGTTTCTTGGAGCTCATCTCTCTTGGTCTGTTCTTGTTTTCTCTTCTGAAAACTTTTTTCTCATTTTGTACTTTCTCACTTTTACCAAATATAACTTCCTTGTACACTTTAGCACCAATTTTTTCTTTTAACTTCTGCAGATCCTCAAACGACAAGCTTGATAATTCCTGTTTAATTTCTATCTATAATAACAAAAACGTAGTACTTTTAATTATATACATAATAACACTAAAACATATGAATATTTTCATTTACTAATTTTGTATGTTATAATTTATATCACTTACTCGTTCTGCATCTTCATTTATCTCGGCATCTGTTTTAGAACTTTCATTACTACTATCCATTTTCGGAAAAATAAATATACTTGCACTTAATTATTTCTGTTCTTATAAATTTATAACCTCAAAATTCAAGTTTTAATTCAGCACACAACATAAATAAATAAATGTGTGAATGTGAATTAAATGTCAAATTCAAATGTCACAAAGACGGCAATGCCATGATTTCTTTTTTAAATAGTATCGTAGTATCTAAGAAAATATAGACGGTGGTAAAAATAGTTATAAATTTTATAATAATTTAAATTTAAGATTGCTTAATTATCGGTATGAATTATATAATGACTTAGAACGGTTTTTAATATTTAAATTACCTTTTATATATTTTCGCATCACTCATGCCCACAGAAGATATATGCGCAAAGAAAAAATGTTCATGTTATACTATGTCTGTGCTCTGTGGTACATTATGTCAATGAGTAATGTTGACAAATTCGAATTACGTGTAGAGAATTAGAGATAAACAAATGTTAATTTTAATTGTAAAAACTAAAAAAATCAAAGTTCAAATGTTCTGTTTTATTTGCGTTATATTTGACTTACACTAATTTTGTAAAACGAAAACCAAGAGGTTGAATTAATTAATGTTTTACATTAAGTATGAATATCAATAATGAACACATATTTGTAACTAAATTCAATATTAATGATGAATTATACTATGCTAAGATTAATTGTACACAAAATAAAACCGATTTATTTACTATAGAAATTTTAAGCCAAAACCAAAGTTGGTCCGGAAAATTTACACGCGACGCGGCAAAAACATTTGGTGAAAGTTTAGATGAAAATGAAGAAGAATATTTCGCTAACGTAATAGCTGCTTTAAAAAGGAAAGAACAAACTTATATATTTGATTTTACACTCGATAAAAATAATACGAATGTATCTAAATTTATATGGAAAAGGAAACTTTCTAAAGGTTTTTTAATACATGGGTATGTAATATTACGAAAGGATGTAGGTACAGTGACCAAAGATACCTTGATAGACTATTTATTGAATGAAAACGAAACACTTCAATCTTCTATAGAAATTTGTAATAAAGAAATTGATTCACTAAATAATCAGCTGCTACAATATAAAAGACAATTTGAAAACCTTATAGATATAAAGAACACAATAGAAGATAATTTGTATGGAAAATTTATTCAAGTTTTAAATTCAAAGAAAAAAAGAATAAAATTACTTGAAGATGAATTAAATAACATTGAACAAAGAGGACAAAGCAGATATCCTGACAGTGACTTTGATGATGATTAATTATTATTAGGAAAAAATATATTTATATTTTATTGTGTAAATAATATTTTAATAAAAACATTCTTTATAAAATATAATAAATCAGGTTTTATTATTCTGACATCAATTATGAAATAATATTAAGGTAATTGAGAAGTAGTGGGACTATTTGACTATTATTTTCATTTCTCTGCTCTATCTGCAAAGTATCAAATTCAAGCAAAAAGCTGGGAATAAAATATAACACTTGGTTCTCTTTGTCTACCATGCAATATCCTAACTTAATTAAAAAAAATACTTTTTTAAGTATTTAATTAAGAAATTTAATGGCGTCTATCTAATGTGGGTAAATTAGGGCTTGTTTTTTCATTATGGTTTTCCAATCATGCCAGTTGAGCACAAATCACTTTGCTGATGTTACATTGTATAGTGTACACATGGAGGTATATACAGTAAAATAAGAGATAATATTACAGTTACTATCTAGCTTCAATGTTGACAATCTGGCTAAACTTGTCAGGATTTAATGAAATAAAATAAAAACAAAACAATATTTATAAAGTATTCAATAATTTATTTTGTGAAAATATTGAAAGTTTATAAAAGTTTTAACATTTAAGTTAGTAACATAGAAGTTTAATAGCTTCTGCCAAATAATGTGATATATTTGGGTTTTTTGCTGCATGCTGGGTGGATACACTTGTCTTCAGCATTCAATTGCCGAGGGGGCTCAAAAGGAATACACAGTGACTTTGCACCCATAGCTGGCCCTTTAACTTCGGTTGATGGATCATCTTCAGTTCTATAATAAATATTTAAGATAAGAAATACATATATTATTTTTAATAAAGCAGAGTATAATATTTTTTTTATGAATCCATATTTTATTTAAATAACATTTATAACCTATAGTAATTATTATATTTTTAATGAAAATATTATTTTATTCAACAACAAAAATCTATTAATAATATATATTAATTATATAAATAGGAAATAATAATTGTGTCTTTATTAAAGGACAGCAATATAAAATAATAATGTATAGATAATAAATACCTTGCACTGTCATTCTTAATGCTGTCCTCGCAAGGTATTTCTCCGCAGAATGGCGCTAGAAGAATATGCTTCCTTTCCAATGCATCGATAAAGTCCTCCCACTTAGTTACAAGTGACAAACGTTCATCTCTTTCTTTAGTTGCTCTAAAGGAGAAAACAAAAAAATGTTAATTCTTTTTTTTTAATTTCGCTGTATCCTGCAGGGTAGGCAGCGGGAACCTAAAAACCTAGTTCTAGGCGGAACTCAACATCGTAACATTATGTTATGATTTATTTAAATAATATTAATATTTTTCAATATTATTAATAGGAGGAAAAGAAATAAACAAACATACATAGAGTACGGTCGACAAGATGTGGCCGCCGTGTTTTTTTAAGCTTTAAGCCAAGTCTGCACAGCTATAGGTAAAGTCGCGCAGTCGAGTAAAAAAAGAAAAACAAATGCATACTTATCCAACATATCCTGGTGTGTCTTTTCAAGCAAAGCCACGAGCTGTGCAGGTGCATCTCCTCGTTTTAGAGTAATCTTCTCTCCAGTGAGACGTCTCACTGCGACTACTTCGCCCTTGGCCATATCTTTGGGGCCTAATTCTACGCGGATTGGCACACCCTGTGTATAAAAGTTTAATGTTACTCTTTCTACACAAATTAGTTTTGTATGTAATATTGTATATACAAAAAAATGAAGCGATTGAAACAAAGTGCACTATTAAAAATAGCTGTAATGCTTTAAACTAGGTTCACCGTAACAAAACTCTGATATAAAAATTAACCATAAGCTTCAAATAGTTGAACTTCCAACCCGACAAGTAGTAGGTTGTCTTTCATCGCCATTATTTAAGCTGCTTTCATATTTTGCACTAACAATTAACAAAAGTCCATAAAACTTACGTTGTTCTAAACTGCTGGAAAAGTAACGTAACGTAATCACTTTGAATTTCGATACGACAGTTTCCGCCGTGAACAAACAAAACTACTGCCAAGATTATATCCTTTCTGCCTATCCTTTAAGAAAAAAACCTAACCTTAAGTTCCCAATGGTTGAACTTCCATCCCGGCGAGTAATTATCCCTATAATCTCCGTCAGCCCTTATGCCACCTGCTTCCAATTCTTCCACCAGCTGCTTACAGGAGTCTATTAGGCTTTTACGTTCTTCCGCACTGCTGGAAGCTGTTATACCGCAAGGGACCACTATGGTTTGGATGTCTGCGACTCTTGGAGGAAGGACGAGACCGCGGTTGTCACCGTGGACGAGGACCATCACACCTGGTTATTAATAAAGTATAGGATATATTATTTTTTTATGTTATATACATTTGTCTTAGAATAAAATATAGTCTATATTGCTATACTAGGACCAAATTTAAAAAAAGCTCGTCCGCTGCGATGTAGTGGACGTGATGGCACACATATCCAAACGTGCACATTCCAAAATGTGCCATAATTTTTTTTTTAAATATATTTTTACAAATATTTTGTTGGTTGGTAGAATGGTATTTTTAAAAAGAAAGAAGTCAAAGACCAGAAAACCTGCATGTGAAAAAACTAATAAAATCCTAGAGTCATCCTTAGATTTAAAACAACAAAGTCAAGTCAGAGATATTTTAAAAAACAAAGTGCATACCTATAGTTCTAGTGGTTAAACCCCATGAATTCTGAAAGACGTACTTCTTCTCCTGTGTGTCGGGATCGTCGTATACTATTTCAAACATTTTAGAAAAGTTCATGCCGAGGTGATGACTGGTCGCGCCCTGAATGTTATAAAAAATATTTCAACTGATTATAAAAGAAACTTTTTAAAATTATAAATAATATTATAAAGGATTACTGCTTTTTGTTATATTAGATTTAAAAAATAATAATTTGCAAACAATTAAAATTATTTTTTAATAGTAGTAAGTAGGCAAAGAAAACCTAGTGTGAAGACACTCTGTTGTTAGGTATTCTAGAAAACGGCCGAAGTTGTTTGGTTTTTAATACCGCGTGGTATTAAGTCCGGCTACTTTCAAAGATACGATTTTTATTATATTTTCATTTCTTCATACTGGTTACAAGACATAAGGCGGCAATGAGCTCCGTCATATGCATGCAACGCTGTGAAAATTTGGCGGAAAGTGGGGAACTTGTTGTGGTATAACGTCAAACTACCTGTATTCCCCTCCCACTAGCGGGTATGTAGGCCTCCACGGTGGTGGTGTAATCACCGCCTGCGAACTTCTCTTTCTCCGTCTTGCGCCCCTTGATCACGGGCACCGCCAGCAGCTCCTCGTACACTCGGGCATATAGCTCTGTGAAAATATTTCAAATTAGTGTAAATTTTATAAACAATATATTAGAATTGCAATGAACAAAAAAATATTACTGATCTTGCTAGTATATTGGGAAATGCTTTTCCCAGCAAGCAAAGCAAAAAAGATTGAATGGTTGTGTATAAATTTTTGTTAGTAATTCTAGAAGATTGTCGTAAAATCAAGAGGTTGAATGCTATCAGAATCACAACAATACTTCGTCGACTTCAATGTCATCAGAGAACGGTTTACATTAGAGAGACAACAAAGTCTTGAAGATATTAAGAAACAATCTAGGTTTGATTATTGAGAAATACACACAAAATAAGAAATCGGATAGAAGCATTCAAATAAACAAAATATAAATTATAACATAAAAAATCTACATATTTTGACGTACCTAATATCTGCAGGACTTCCTCATCCGCTTCTTCTTTAGTACGGAAGGCTGTGTGTCCCTCCTGCCAGAGAAACTCGCGAGTCCGCAAGAACGGCTGGGGCTGCTTAAACTCCCACCTCTAAATTAATAACGGAAAATATAAGCTTCAAAAAAATTCAGGAAGAAATCGAAAACATATGATGTTTATTTTAATTCGTCAGTAAACATTTTGTCTTAACATATAAATACGAATAAAAGCTCATTTCCCCGAGTGGATATCGAACTTACAATCATACACGCGAAGTCACTGCACAATAACGGTCTTAATATTTGCTATATTATTTAAATATATTTAGTATTTATTAAATTCCTTGCATTTACACTCAGACGCCCAAATGCATCACAGCTATAATACATACAAATCGTAGTAATATTATAAATCACACAAAAACTACTAGACCGATTTATTTTAAACTTTATAGTACCAATACTACTATACATCAGAATAACACAAAAGTAACAATTTACATTAAAAAATTATATAATTTGGCTGTAACAGTTTAAGTGGGCGAAGCCGCATTTCGGTTACTAATAAACTAAACTAACCACAACATTGTTCCACTGGTTAAGCTTATACGGGAGATCCCTGTGGCTCTGTATCCACTTGGCGTACGCTGGATACATGACGGTCTCAGAGGTGGGTCTGATGGCGATGTGCTCCGCCAGTTCTGAGGAACCAGAGTGGGTCACCCAGGCTACTTCTGGTGCGAAGTCGGCTATGTGCGTCTTTTCACGTTCTAGTGCTGCCTGTGAAGTTTTAGTTATATTAAAATTATTAATTATTTTTTAGGGTTCACGCTGTATCCTGCGTATATGTGAGGGAACTTAATGCTAACCTGCTAACCCAACTTTCGAGACAATGAGTGTAAAACAATAAAATCGCGTTTTCGTTTACAGTTCGACGTTGCTGCGCCACGAAGGCCTGTACTTAATTTAATACAAAATACAAAGCAAAGAAACCGTACCTTTGACACAAATATAGGGAAGTATCCATCTTTGACTCCCAATTTCCTAAAGTTTTTACTAAGGAACTTCCTGATAACGTCCCATATGCTGTATGACCAGGGGCGCAGGATGTAACAGCCGGAGATGTCGTAATAGTCTATCATTTCAGCTGTAATATGAAATTATTTTCATATAGTTATTTTTTTTTTAAATGGCATTCTTATCGTCTATGACCACAGACTATTTGCAAAGTGTTTGAAACGTGTTTACAAAATTGTATAAAACTAAAATATACGTGATCAATCCAGGCTTCATTAAAATGTGTCAAAATAGTGAAAATTAAATTCAATTAAATTTTATTATTATACTTAATACTATAATAAAAATATAGTAAACTTGAAAAATGAGTGAACTAGTAAGATAATCAAGGCATAACTCAGTATTTTAAAAAAAATATAACTAACTCATACTAACGTCATAGTAACAGATAGAATATATTAACAGAAGTAGTAGTGAAAAAATATAATACAAAAAAATATAAGTAATTTCAACTTGAATTTTTTTTTTATAATGTGTATGTTAGTATAATTCTTAGTGTTTGAATACAATTTGGAAAATGTTGGACCATAGAAACGACATCACGTTTTTTCCCGCACAGCAAGCTATGTTTCCCGCTTTGCCCAATTGTCGAGACATTTTTGTAGAACGACTCAACGCCGTTCTTTCTCTACTAGAGCTTTGTAATTAAGATAAACTCCATATTGAAGATCACAGGAGGGACACTGTTTCGTATATAAATTAAAAATATAATTAAATAGGACTTAAATGTGACTTACATTTAGAAATATGGTTAAATTTGACTTACATTTAGTAATAACTTGTGAGTACCATTCCGGCAAATCAGTTTCCTTGCATGCTTCCAGTCCTAAGCGTGTTACTTTCTTTACGCCCGACGACGAATCTTCTTTAGCTGGCTTTGGTGACTGGAATGTTCATTTTTTTTAGCTTCACGCTGTATCCCGCACACCACTTTCACCACTTTCCGCCGAATTCTGGAGGCATTGCGTGTTGAGTGGCGGAATTCAACGCTGCGCTTTTGCCTCGATATATGAGCGAAAAAACGGAAATATTAATTTAGGTAAATATTTCATTTTCTCGAGTGGGGATCGAACCCACAGTCCCTGCGCCACGACGGCCTCAATATATTCTTTTTAATAAGAAAGTAGTAAATATATACCTGCTCTTTAGGCTTGCTTTCCTTCTTAACTTCCTTTGGTTTCTCTTTCTTTTCCTTGGGCTTCTCCTTGGGTTTACTCTCTCTTGGCTGAGTTGGTGCTGCATAGGGAGTTCCAGTCTCGGCTTGATATTTAGCTTTTAATTCTAGAAGTTTCTTTACTTCGACGTCGATTGCCGCCTTGAATATGTTGTTTTCATAAATTAATAAATATATATTTTTTAAAAACATTTTATTCACTCTATAAAAATAATACGAATATTATTTGAAATATATTATATATCCATACATAAATAAAAGATTTAATATAACAAAACATATATCCAGCACAGTTTATATAATAATCAGATCCTAGAAACTTTCTGACTGAGACTGGCCTATAATACAACTAATGTATAAAAACGCACCTTATCTGCTTTTTTAGATTTAAGATCCCTTACGACTTCCCCTTGTTTAGCGACCTCGGCCGCGATGGCATCACCCTTCCCACTCATTGCTGGCTGTACCTAGAGAACACATAAAATTCTAAGTAAAATTTAAATAAATTTATTGCAAAAAAAATCATTTAATTTTTTTAAATTCTTTGTTTGGAACACTTAATATTTCTTTAAAATGATTTCACTAATAGTGTCAATATAATATTTTATATAAGTTAAAATTAATAACATAATTCTCCCTGCATTATCTACCTCTAACAAAATATGTTTCTATTAGTTGAAAATTTAAAGAACTGTTTGTTATATGTCAAATAGAACATAGTATTTTAATCGTTTATTTAAATTACCTCTTTAGCTGGTGCAGGTGCTTTTGGGGGAGCAACTTTTGGAGACCAGTCCGTTCCAGCGATAGATTTATATTGAGCTTTCAGATTCAATAAGTTTTTCACCTAAAATATAAAACAAAAAACGTAAACGTTATAACACATTCATAGTGGTAATACATTTCTTTACTATATAAAATAAAAAAATATCTAATTGATAAAAGTAAAATTAACTGTAATTTCTTGGTTTAATTTTGATTTTAAATAAAATATTTTATGATTTTATTTATATTACAATAATCTTAAATTTATATATCCTTGCCTAATGGTTTTTCTGCTAAAGCTTTAATAATTTTATTATTTTAATTTAAACAATAAAACATTAGTTTATGTTGTTACCTCAACATCAACAACACTCTTGTCCGCCTTAGCTGCCTTTATCTGCCTCACTTTGTCCCCTTGAGCGGCGATTTGGTTAAGAAGCTCAGCTATTTTAGCGTCATCACTCTTTTGTGTTGAACTTGATGGTGGCGGCTGTGATGATTGGGACTGGGCCTGGGACTTCCAATCCTAATGAAAAAATTATAAAAATACTAAAACGTTTAAAATAACAGCATAAATAATAGTGTATAGTAAAAAATATTATCTTTTGTAAGGATATGGTTTGAAACTAGTGGAAAGACATTCATTTTCATTATCGAGTACCTTTGTTAAAGAAAGCAAACTACTAAACCGAATTTATTTATTAATTAATTATAGTACGGTAGGGTAAGGTAAGATCCATGACGAGGCAAGATCATACTGATGAAATTACTGGCTTAGGGAGTATACACACTATAATTCCTCGGTTAGTTCTCGGTTATATATATTGATATAACCGATATCAGTCTGTTTAAATTTTCTTACTTATAAGAAACAATAAGAGCAATCTTATTATCGCTCCGGTCAAGTTCCGACCCAATCAGAAATAAAAGAATATTTCTTCTCTTCTCTTTCCTGGTCTTATCCCAACATACCTTATGCTAAATACTATGTTATAAAAAAAATACTGTTCATAAGATTAGCATTTATAAAAAAATATATGACAACTTAGTATTATTAGGTAGCTTTACAGAAGACATGTACGATTACAAATGAGACAATTGGCGATATAATCGATTATCATATTTACACAGCTGCCCATATAATTTTGACAAAATGTTTATTTTAGCTCATATTTTATTATTACATAGTAAAACAATACAATATATTTACTTAAAGATTATTTCATTTCAAATCCGTTCAACAGTTTCGATGTATGGTTATAGAAAAGAAAGTATCTAACATAAAATAATAAAATAAAACTTGTGTGATTCCCCAATGACTAATTGTGCGATGTTAGACAAAGGTTACGAATTGATAACTAGGCGTTATTTCGGTTCGCTTTTAATTCATTAGATGGTTATGTGATTTAGATTTATTTATAGTAGAATTAAATGCGACTGGCAACACTTACAAAAATAAAACAGTAATAAGCAATAGCGAATACTGTAGATACGATTGATTACTCATGCAAGTAATTATAATAACAATTGTATTAAGAACTTACTTACTTGACATTAAATTTATAAAAAAATTATAACATATTTTACTGTTTTAAAACAATTAAATGGGCAACACCTATATATTTTACCATCGTAAAATAATATTTTTAAAAAATAATATCATGTCAAAATAGCAACTAAATCGATTAGATTTCCACATATAGATACAAAATACAAAAAATACCTTTCCCGTAGCGTTCTTATATTGAGATTTCAAATTGGACAATATTTTGTTCGCGGAGTCAATCTTGTCTTTACCAGCATTGGCAGCTTTAAGAGATTTGAGCTCGTCGTCTTGTTTAATGATTTCCCCATTCAATTTTGAAATATCTGTCTTTGATGGTTTCGGGGCCGACGCAGGCGGTTTCCAGTCCTGTAAATAGTTTTAAATAGTTCAATATTTTATAAGTGGTAAATTAGTGGTTTTGGGTGGAGAATGCCCTTAAATTCGTATAACATTTTCCCGAAATCTTTTGGATGATTTGCAAAAGGGACTGTTGCATATCCATTTTTTTCGGTTTCGTTACAAAAAATATACCTATATAAAAACAAAAAACCTATAAATACTACTCGTGCACCTAAAAAATCTAAAAACGGTACTGAAAAATAATAAAACAGTCGTAAAAAAATCTATACTTAATCGCGCGTATCTTACGAAAACTCACTTAAAATCACTTATTTAACATGCCCAATATCTATACAGGGTTTACCGATAATGCTAAAATATAACCTACTACTTTTTACTTCTATTTATTTACTAATACTTTTCCCGTGATAATATTATATTTAGTCTTCAAATCAAGTAAGACTGCTTCGTCAATTTTAGATTTTTCAGCTTTGGTCGCTTTAAGTTCTCCGGCGACGGCAATCGAGGTGGAGCCCAAGGCTATAATTATTTTGTAAATTTGTTGCAAAAGTAATTAAATCAAGAACTATATAGAATGGTTATAAGTTAAAATTTAAGTTAGTTATTTTTATCCGCTTAAGCAGACCGGAGAAACATACCTATAAAATTTTCCAATCTAAACACATAGAGAAAACCATGACATATATAGAGAAACATAAATATAAACATCAGGCCGTCGTGGACTAGGAACACAAGTATGTGACTGTAACGTGACGGTTGTGGGTTCAATACCCACTCGAGGGTATAAATTATTATTTATTAATATTTTGATTTCTTCGCTCTGGTACCAAGGGAAAAGCCCGGCGTTGAGTTCCGTCACTCAACCCGCAATGCTTCGAAAAGTGGATAAAAAAAATCATTTTTGTTCTTTTTTTAAAGTAAAACATTTTTACACTTACTTTGCCAGCAATCGCCTTATATTCAGCTTTGAGTGCCAACAGCGCTCTAACAGCGTCCTCGATGATATTGTTATCGGCCTTCGCAGATTTTAGTGAGCGTACTATATCACCTTGGTTGGTGATGTCTTCTAACACCTTGGTGACGTCCTTTCCTGCTGCAGGAACTGCTGCAGGTTTGTCTTGCGATACTTGTGCTTGTACTGATTTTGGCTTAAATCAAAATATATGTATAGATAAGTTTATGCTATAATAAATAAAATTATGATTAAATTTATGAGATGATTAAAATATTTAAATTTTCTCCATGTAATTTTGAATGATGCCAAAATGATGCCAAGTAATTTTAGGGATATATCTTATTTTTTAACGATATTAGTTTAAACGACATATATTGTAATTTTTATATACAGGTGGAAGAGGCAGCGCTACTTTTAATGAAACTGCATGGAGGGTAATATATTTCAAACCCAAAACTAAAGAAATTAATCGAGATACCTCAACTGTTTGGACGTAGGATTTTTTTTTCATTTCACGATTTTAATCCATGCTGTATTTGGTGTGACGCATACATACGTGTGCCACGTTGCCGATTTGACAGGTAATTGTATGCGTGCTTATGTTATACTTTACAAATGGTGTTTTATTTGAAAACGATAATTTTATTATTTATTTTGTTTGAAAAAATAACTTTTTCACTTTTGACAATTATTTTTTTTCTGAATTATATTAGGCTTTTATAGAGTAGTTAAAACTGTGGTTTCATTTAAAGTGGTGCTGACAATTGTATATATTTTTAATTTTTGATTCTAGTGTAAACTAATATAGACACTTTATTTTTCAATTATAAAAATGTTAGGTAGGTACATAAAATAAATAATAGATAACTTAATTGTAGCAAAAAATATTCGGAAACAGAAATATCATTATTGTAGGATATTAAGAGGCATTGAGTAAAGAATGTACGTCTTCGAAATAAAAGAATAACATCAAATAAGTAATTATAAAATTATCACACAGCAGGATTTGAACCAAACGACTGAGCACTATGAAGATACTCAGATATTTGACACTGAGCCACAATGGTGTCAAATAGATTCCATATTAGAAAAGCTATAAATATTTACTTTACTTTTTACTATAAATACATTGTAATATAATAATAATATAACACATGTCACGTTTTACCTTCTCAAGAATTAAGTTGTCAGAACTATATAAATTAAATGTTCGTAGTATTTAGATTCAATATCACCCATATCTGTATTACAATTACAATAATTTAAAAATTCTTTCACAATAAATTTTTATTTAATTTTATAAAAAAAAAAACAAAAAACACATCTATTAACCAAAACAATAACGAGTGGACTGATTTTAGATGTGAGGTGGCGTGATTCGCTACGTGCCACTTTGGATTACTTTCACTTTATACCATAACATATTGTATCACCGAATCTGCCTCTATCTTTTTATATCATGAAATTTATTTATTTATTGATACTAATTAAAATTTCTTTTTAGTTTTAATTAAGAAACTATTTGACTACTTTAAATTTTACTATTTCATTAAAATTTTCTTATAACTTCGCCCGCTTGAACTATACAATTATTTGTTTACCAATTTGGATTTCTTCCGTGTTCTAATAGCATTATCATTTTAAAAAAATATCTAGGTATACAAGGAAGACTAAAGTTTTCCAATTTAATAATTATTTGGAACATGTTTATCGAGCGAAGTACTTTATATTGATTGGTAGAATTGATTAAATGTTTTAAAAGTTTTAAGTAGGTATCTATATTTGGCAACAGTGATAAGCACAATTCAAATGTCTCATATTTTACATTTCCAAGAATGTATACGCAGACTAAACCTAACGTTTTACGACAAGACGTTGCTAACATACATAAATAATATTGCACTGTTTCTTAATGTCTCACTCTATCACGTATATAAGATCTACTTTCTGAACTTAAATTTTGTCTGATTGTTCTATAATATACGAGGTATGTATGTATATCTCGTACATATATTATTTGTAGTAAAAACAATCATGAAAGAAATAATTTTTATTTTTTATTTATATTAATTAATATTTTATGCACAATACTAAAATTACTTAAATATAATTTTTTATCTAAATTATCTCAAAACCTAAACGCTTAGTGTTGCTTTTTGTTTAAAAAAAATAGTAATAAGTACATAAATACTAAAACGTCAAAATACTAAAGTGTCATGATTGTCAAGTCAATTCAAATAGATCGTTAAACAAAAACTTTAAAATATATCAAAAGTAATGCAATATAGCTTTCCACATATAAAGTGTTTAATATAAGATGCTATTTAAAATTAAGCTATAACATTTACGGCACATGTACACATATACTTAATTAATTATAAGCAGAACTTTAAAAATATTTTATCAGACTAACATCGACGCATAGCAAAAATGCCGAAGGTAAGCACTAAATATCATATTTTTGGAAAAAATATATATAAAATTAACGTTTCGTTATTTAATGCGATACATTCTTTAAAACAAGATTTTTCAAAAATTTGGCATTTAAGAATTACCTATCTTAATACTTTTCACAACAGGCCATTTTAGCATCATTTAATAATTAGTTTTGGATTTTGATTTAAAAATTTATACACACAAAGATTAATTAAAACAGATTTTTTATGAAGTTAAGTGGAAAAAGAATGTTAAATTTATTATAATTTCATTTTTGTAATTCATCTCTAATCACAGCTATCAGGTTCCTGCAATTAAAAACATGTGAAACATGACAACACAATATCATTATAAATTTACGAATTGTCATCCATGTTGTTATTTCAGGATTATATTTCTCATTATAAAAGTCCTAATATACAAATACAACCAACTGTTATTATACCTACACCACCATCTAAAAGAGCTAAAATTGATGGTTCACCAGTAAGTAGCCCAATCAAATATTTTTTAGCAATGACAAAGTTTATTTTTTGTGAAACTATTAGCTTTTACCTTCTAAAGCCGGTCGGCTTTACTGGGTATATGAAATGAACACAAGAATTGTGTATAGGTTGTAAATACCCTTAGTATCTGTGATCACATGTATAGTGAAAAAAAAACATGATGTAAACCATATGTATAGTGCTTAACATAAATCAAAATAAATCAACTTCACGCTGTATCCCACACACAGTAGGGTAGGCAGAGGGAGCCTAGTGTTAAGACACTCCGTTCCCCACTTTCTACTGAAATTTGGAGGCATAGCATGTTTAGTGGCAGAACTCAAGACGCTTTGCCTCAACACCAAAGTAAAGAAATAGAAATATAAGATACTTTATTGCACCAAATTAGCACATAATAAAACATACATTGTGAAAAGGCATACAAAATGGTAGAATTATCTCTGGAAGAGATCTCTTCCAGGCAACCCGTGGAAGTGGATAAGTGCAAAGTAGCGAGAAAGACCAGATAGTGCAGTGTATATATTTATTTATAGTATATATTTTTTATAATACAAACAATCAATCCCCGCAAGAAAAATTTTATAATTAGCCTGTTGAAGGAAATAATTATGCAACAATTAGGCTCTAGTGTGACATGATCTCTCTTTGTTATTATGAGATTGTGCCTGAGTGAGAGTGAGAGCATGTGTTATAAGATTTTTATTTATTTATTTTGTGCATAAATTTATTTTTTTATTTTTATAGATTATTTTCTTATATGGATTCATGTTTTCAAAAAAAAATCCTATCTTTAGTGCAACATAGCACTTTGCATTCCACCACTTCATGTATGTCTTTGTTAGCAATAAGAACGAAATGGGTTTCTTAATGTCATGGGATATATATATAATCTTTATATGCTTTTAGCAGATAAAACAATCACCGAAATATGTTGATATAAGTTTTCTTGATGATTTCAATATTGATGAAATTGTATCATGTTTGCCAAAATCTGACGGCATGCACAATAATTCAGAAAATCATAACAAAGTAAAAGGAACAAGTATCACTAAAAGGGATGTAAAATTAGATAATATATCAAATATTAAAATGTTTGAACAAAAATGTACTACAATAAATCATACTGCTAATAATCATATAAAAACAGAAGGTAATGAATTAGGTTTTTCAAAATTGATGAAAGAAAATGATAACCAAAAGAAAGATAAAAATAAAGTTAGTACTCCTGTAGAAAAATTAATGAATAATATTGAAACAAAAGTGTTGACACTAAACGAAGATGTAAATTCAACACTTTCATTTAAGTTTACAGAATATCCAGCAGCTAATATAAAAAGTTCTAACTATGATTTAAATAATGACTCGGAGAACTGTATTAGAATTAAAGTAAATGTTACCTTGGTGCCCAATAATAAATTAAAAACAACATGTGTCAAAGCTAAAATAAACAATAATTTAACAAGCGTTGAAGCAGAAAATAAAGAAATGTATAGTTCCCAAAAAAAAAATATATCTGCCTTAAATAATAAACTCTGTGAATTACATACAGGAGACAATTTTAAGACTGAGCTCAAAAGTATTGATGAAAGCAAGAAACTTTCTGCTAAAATCATTATACGAAATAGAGATGATATATTGCTAGCTACTTTAGAAAAATATATATTGAAAACTTTACATATGAAATGTTCTGTTCTTTCAATTATCCATTATGGCCAATATTCAAAGATCTTCAAGTGTAAAAATTTAGCAGGAGAAGAATATGCAATTAAAATGTTAAAGTAAATTATTTTAAAATTTTTTTTTTAATGTTATTTTTTAACTTCACCTCTGCTTATAGTAGAGTAAGCAGAGGTCGGCATATTTTCAAGACAGAGCGTGTTGAGCGGCGTAACTGGACGCCCGCAGTCTTTTTACCGTAATGAGGAAATAAATAATTAATTTAATAAATATTTAATTTAAATAATTCATTCCCTCAAGTTGGAATAGAATCATCAACAGCAGTTGTGTTTAAAGGCGCTACGCTTAGCTAAACGCGTTCAACATTTACTATATCATTTATATTTACTATTAATCATATTAGTTTAATATTTTTTATCAACCTTTACCAATTGAATAATAAATATATATTGTTTTTAGTTTAACAACACAGAAAAACTATAAAAGAGGAATTGAAAAGAAAATGATGCTAAAACAAATTCAATCTGACATTCCTAAAGAGAATTTGTTCTGTATATTTCTTCATGGCTTTTTTACAATGGAAAAACATGATTGTCTTGTAATGGAATTTTACCCAAACAATTTAAAAAAAGTAATTTACGAGTCCAGTAAACCTCTTAATTTAAACATTGTCCAAGACCTTGCTAGACAACTAATATCAGCTCTTATGCTATTAAGAAATAATAATATAGTTCACTCAGGTACTATAAAATGTATTATTATCAATGTTTATACCTTCTCGCATATAGCAGGATAAGTTGAAGAACCTACCCCACAATTTTCGAGACACTGGTAGAGGTGGAATTTATGAAATAATTCATTCCCTTGAGTTGGCATTGAGCCCACAACTGTAGTGATTAGTCAGATGCTGAGTTGCTATCATAGAAGTAAAAAAATTACCTTTTATGCATAACCTAAGTCTAAATAAAATCTTTAGTTTTTCATAAAATTATTTCAGATATAAAACCAAGTCATATATTGTTAAACTGCTCAAATGATAAATTAAAATTGTGTGGTTTTGACCAGGCATATTATAATGGACAACCTTGTATAACACAAAATATTGGTACATTGGAGTATCGGGCTCCGGAGGTCATTTTGGGATATTCAGCGGATTTTAGTATCGACGTATGGTCAACTGGCTTGGTTCTACATGAAATGGTTACAGGAAGAACATTATTTTCTGGATATAACAATGCGCATATATTATATCAGCAAATGTCAACTTTGGGTAATATGCCGCCTGATATGATAACCTTATCACGTTTTGGCGCCCAATACTTTATTGGAGACCGAATTACCCAAACATTTGGTTTTCGTAAAAAGGTGATTCTATCATTTATAATTATTTTATGACATCTACAGTGCGTTCGCTGAGTCGTGACGTCTCGGCGATAAAGTTCAAAGTTGCTTACTTTTGGTAGTGTTTTTGTAGTAGTAAGTGTTTACGTTATTGGTATCTTTGCGTAATGCGTCCCACGAAATACAGGCTGGATAAAAATCGTGAATCGCGAAAAAAAATCCTACGTCCAAACGGAGGCATCTTGATTAATTTCTTTAGGTATGGGTTTGAAATATTTTACCCTATATGCTGTTTCCGTAAATGGTTCACTGACACTTCCATCCCTGTATAATAAATTATATCGTAAAATATTGGGTTATTAGTAATTTAACATTTTATTCCAGGGAGCACAAGGAATGATACGTAATTTTAACAAAACCGACAAATTATATAGAACCGTTAGTGATGCTTATTTTGAACACTGGGCACCATTAAAAACGAAAAATCAAAGAAAATATGACATACAAAAAATAGATTCATTTGTAAATTTATTACAAAAAATAATTGTGCTTCATCCGAAGAGAAGGCTAACTGTCGAATTTGTATTCGCGAACCCTTTTATTTATAACATTTACGATTAACAGGATTTTTTGTTGGGTATTAGTGTATTTTCCCCAAGTTAGATATTAGATATCTTTTAAAAAAAGTATATGTACGGTAGTAGTTAATAATCAAAAAATATATGTACTATTACATAGTTTATTGTGCTTATAACAACTGTAGTTGTAAAAATTACAATAAACTATTTAATGTTATAAGAGTATATAATATAGTTATTAGTTGTTTATAGGAAATAAGAATTGGTAATAAAAACATTTATTTTTGTTCATAAGTGTTTTATTTATTTTTTAATATAACTATAATCTCCTTAATAAAAGAACTTTTTCTAATAAAACACAGACACATTTTTCTGAAATTTACTCAATAGATGATTGGACCAATTTGAAATAATTTAATACTTAGATTATTTTGCATAAGTGTCTATTTTCATTTGAACATGTAAAGGTATAATTGTATCAAATATTTTTTTATTTTTCGTCACCATTGAGTCACAGGCCGAACATATGCGAATATATATAGTAACAATATAAAGTACGGTCGACGAGTTGTGGCCATCAAAAACAAAAAAATCTTAAATCAAATCTATGGAACCAACTTAATTTTAAAAATATAAACGAATCATTATAATAATCAACTGCTATTTAATTATCATCTACTTCTGCTCCAGGGCGGCCGCGATTCGTTGATCTTACTATACACATGACAGACTCTTGAAGTAATGTTTAAATATAAAAGATTTTATTTCTATAGTCAAGACAAAGTGCGGCGTTAGTCTAAAATATCTCTATAATAAGCAGTAAATTGATAATGGAATATCTAACTAGGTTCTCCTTGGATCATTTGGATTGGATGGTGTAGTTACGTTCCGCCATATATTAAAATGCCACTTGACATCATTGTGGAGTGTAACACAGCGGGTAGCTGAATGCTATGGTTGTGAGTTCAATCTAAACTTAGAGGGAATAAACTATTCTCATTTACTGTTCTTAGTTTCACAATTAAGCAGCACAAAATTTTGGATCCTGGCTGTAATTGGTGTCTAGGCACTAGATTCTATCTACCTATGAAATACATATGAAAATAAAGAAAAGAATTCTTTCCGTGGTCAGCGTGCCACTTTAAGCGCGACTGTTATTTGTTTGATTCCCACTTAATAGTGGGTAAGGATTTCCTTAATTAGATCACTCAACAAGCAATGCCTCAAGAATGGAAAGACTGAATGGAAGAACAGAAGTGTTTTAACACTCCAGGTTCCCTTTGCCTACGCGACTATGGTCGTAATACAGCGTGAGCTAAAAAAAAGGAAATAAATTCCACTAACCTGTCCAGGCATTTCCTTTGTATGACCATCAGGTACATGGAATAGTATGAGTGGGGTTGATTTAGATGTATGAAGAGATGGTGGTGCAGGTGCTACGTCCACTCTGAAAAAACCTCTACGCTGCAACTGTATTATATCACCAACTTTCACGTTGTTTAACTCCGGTTCACCCAACATGGGGATTTCCCACTGTAAATGTATGTAATGTAATTATAGTAATCATACTTTTTAGGTATGGTACATGTGTATGTATATTACATATAAAACTAATAAGTTCAGTTCCTTATTTATGGCGTTTCGGAAGAGTCAAAAAGATAATATTTTTTTTATTTTTGAGATTGATTATAATTTGTCTATATATTAAATTTTGCAGCATTATATATACTTTAAAATGCAATAACTCACTCTAGTTTTGTGTCCGATATACTTCTTGAAATCTTCATCCTTTCCAAGCAGTGGTTTGGAAATTATATGATCAAAGTAAACGCAATATGTCTCTACCATGGGTGATTGAGGAGAATCGGCGAGCCATGTTAGTTTTAATGTCTTTTTGTAGTCTTTATTGTCTAGATTGGGTGTTGCATCTACACTTGTCACTGTGCCATCTGGAGCCCTATAACAAAATATTTTAATAATAATTTGGGTTCATTTTTCAGGTATATTCATCATATAGCAGAGTATAGAACCTAGTAAAACACACTGATTACATTTTCTGCCATATTTCTGAGACATTAGGTGTTGCTGCAAAACTGAAAATTATTAATTCTCGCAAGTGGAAATCGAACCCATAACAAACGCGTTTATAATCACTCGCTCTACTGCTGACTTGTTCTTTAAACAAAACAAAATCTATAAATAAAACTATAAAACTGACCATCTTGCTTTAATTAAAACAAAGCGTGAAGCTGACAAAAAAGGAATGACACAATTATATCTTTTTAGGTATTTTTAGGTATTAGCACAGAGTTTCTTTTTTTAAAACTTAAAATAAAATAAAAAATACCACAAAGTATTAAAAAAATTAATGGATACATACTTGTTAATTTTATCAATCAAAATATTTCCATAGTTAATGAATGTAGCATTCTCTCCTTCCTTTAAAATTTTCGCATCATTTTGATCTATGAGTAATTTCTTAGAGACCCACACAGTTTTTTGTCCCACATCTGCATTCTTTGGATGCAAAGCTACTTGGAAAGAGCTAACAGGCATAGCGCCTTTTAGATTGACTGGTACTGGGTTTGATTCCAAAGCTGTGTATCTAGGAGCTATAGGGTCGATAACCTAAAATATTTAAAAAAATAAAGGTAAGACACTCCATTCCCCACTTTCTGCCGAGTTCTAGAAGCATTGCGTGTGAGTGGCATAAAGAATATTTTGACATTAAAAAGGTTGCCAATATGGCTTTTTTTCTTATATGTTTTAATAATAATTATCTTTCTTAATCTTATTAACTCCACGTGGGCATTTAAATGAACAATACTTTTACGTAACTAGCTTATTATTCTTAAAGATTGATACCTTCTTATTAATAGCCCATATCTTGTCCCACTCCATGAACACGACGGAGCGACTGGAGCCCTGCGCCTGTATGAACTGGCGGAGCCCCTCCACTGTCATGCCGCGACGTAGAACACCGCGAACTGTGGGCATGCGGGGGTCATCCCTGAAAGATTAAACCATTTGTTTTATATTATTTTTTTACCTTCACGCTGTAACTCGTATAGCAGGGTAGGCAGTGGTAATCTAGTGTTAAAGGAAGGAAGTTCTTTTTAGGAAATAAAAATGTCATCAAGTGGGAATCATATCCATGATGAGTCGAACGCTGCGCCACTTTGCCACACTATTTTAATATTAAAAAATAATATGAAATGTACCTATTACGCAATATACATGTAATCTTTACAATACATTATTCTGAAAATAAGAAACAAAGAAATAAAATGGTTTATTGTGCTACTTATGTTTTTTTTTATAAAATGCTATTCAAAATCTTACTTACCATCCATCAACGTGACCTTGCTCCACAAACCAAGTTAGCTTCCTCTTTGACAGCACTGTGTTAGTCATACTCAGTCTATAAATAAAGTAAACAGTAAATTTATTTCAATTCAGTTTAAATATAAAGTAGCCCATATTATAGATTATTTATTAGGAATCAAATTTAATAAATTTTACAATTTACTCTCCAAATATACAAAAAAATATACTATTTTATCTTATGACATATAATTATAAACATAAATAATCTTAAAAATAAAGAATATTATATTAAAACTGTAATAACCTGCTATACTCCCAAATGTATGGTTTCCTCAATCCCAAAGCATCTATGAACCAGTAGAACTGAGGGTCCCTGTCATGATATTCCATGGTTCTTAAAACATGGGTCACACCTTCAATAGAATCAACTATGGGACAAGCAAAATCATATGTTGGATATACTCTGAAAGTAAATATTATATGTGAGTTGAAAATATGTTAGCAAAGTTAGTGTTAGCTCATGTAAAAGAGGGAAAAGGATTCAACGCATTGCATGTTGAATGCAAGAATACAACCTTTACATTCAATCTTTTTCTTGAAAAATTATTTAAATAAAAAAAAAAGGATTTAAATGTAATACATACTTATATTTATTCCCAGTCCTTGGATGAAACTCAGGCTTGCACCTGTATATTGTGGGATCTCTCAAGCATCCATTGGGTGATTGCATATCAATTTTAGCTCTGACACAATTTTGAATACCAACATCACTGCCCTTCTTCATCTCTTCCCATAACTGAAGATTCTTTTCAACAGCTGCAATATGTAAAAATATTAAATAATGTTTAAAGGTAAAAGTATTATTATAATTTTTATTTAATGTTTACTTGTTTTACATAAATATTGAAAATTTATCAAACAGAGGTTGTTGGCCCCCAACTTTCGACGTAGTTCATTCTCACATTTATATGTGATATATATTTATATTTATTATCCATAAATATTGTTCAAATTTTATATTTATAAATATGTGGTGTGGAATTCTGCAACAATAAAAACAAAATAAAAATAGGAATAACAATATGGACATACAGTTATTTCTATTCTTGCTTTCTTCTTTTTGCTCTCTTTCAGCCTTCATCTGCTCAGCGGGAGTATCATCAACAAATGC
The DNA here is from genome assembly GCA_016802625.1 of Heliconius numata. Taxonomy (NCBI): domain Eukaryota; kingdom Metazoa; phylum Arthropoda; class Insecta; order Lepidoptera; family Nymphalidae; genus Heliconius; species Heliconius numata. The sequence continues at coordinate 3,929,118 of JAEBDU010013284.1, read as the reverse complement.
TTTGCCCTCCTTAATGAGTTTCTCACAAAGTTCAAGCATCAGGTCAAAATATTGAGATGTATGAGTAAACAAGTCCGGCTTGATTTCTAACATCTTAACATCTTCTAGAATCACCTATTATGAAATAAATTTTACAGATGTAAAGGTAAGAAAATTATTTACTGGCATGCTGGGAACCATAATGAAATAAAAGAAAAAAATTTTATAGGTTAAGATTTAATAGGAAAATGTGGGTCTCTAACTGCAAATTTGATGGTTGTGGGTTCACTTTAACATTTCAGAGTTCCTTTAAGTTCTGCACCTCATCAACACACAATTCTCAAAATTAGCTAGAAACTAGGTAATAGAATCTTTTGACACTAGAGTTGTCCTGCTATTTGAAAAACATGCTTATTATATTAATTGTTAACAAAATATTGTAATAACTGAGAGTATTATGTAGTTTTTTCGTTTCATACCTTTTCAAAGTCAGCATTCTCCTTGGCAGGGTTGGTATCATCAAACCTCATGATTAATTTTCCCTCAAAAGCTTGTTGATAATATTGATTTAGAAGAGCTGCTTTAGCATGACCAATATGAAGAAATCTATATAAATTAAAAAAATATATAACAGTTATTTATTTTTAGATTATTAAATGTCAGATATAAATATTGACATTTTTTTTATTTTATATAGTATTTATAAAAAAATAAATTGCTAAATACCCAGATGCTTCAGGTGGAAAACGAACAACCACTTTGCCATGTTCAGCATGAGGTAATTCAACAAACTTTCCCTCTTGAAGGCGGGACCCTGCTTCTTTAGTTGCTGGTGGTGATCTCCTAAAGAGTATAAAAGGTGTATAATTAGTAAATAATAAGAATTTATAATACACACTTACTTTTTAATTCAACATATTATTCTTAGCTTAATCTGTCTATCTGCTATGACTCTTTTTCTTCTTTCCACTCAATTTTTGGGAACTTGCATTATGAGAGTTTGACTCAATAGCACATATTGTCTTGTTGTCAGAAGAATGAAATGAAAATTATTCATTCACCTGAATGGGAATCAAACCCTCAAACACAAACAAACACATGACAAAGTCTGATGAAAAAATAAATACATTGGTTATTGACGTTGACATCACAGATCATAAGCCTACATTTGCCAACATTGAGTGGGGTGAGTTAAACCCTAACCCTAAATTATACCGTACAATTATTAATTATCCTGCTGTCGTCAATGAAATCCTTTCAGTCGACTTTGAAGGAATCATGATAATTAAAAGTGCAAATTGCGCAGCAGAATCACTCGTTTCTACTATCGGCTGTATCATTAAGAAGCATTCTAAAACTGTTCAAATCAATTCCAAATATAGAACACTAAAACCATGGATAACTAATGGTCTACTACGGTGTATACGTAACAGAAATAATTTATCTCGTAAAACAAAGGCACATCCTGAAAATTATACACTTAAAATTACATATTTAAGGTACAGAAATTTTTGCAACAAACTTCTTAAAAATCTGAAGAGGAACTATGAGAAAATGGAACTCCATAATGCTCAAAATAACCCTAAGACCACATGGAAGGTCATTAAAAATTTAACATCTACACATAAGAATATTTCCCAACCCCTAGAACTCTTACATATTGCCCCCGATAGTAAAACTTCGATCAATAACGTTAATAACTTCTTTGCAAATGTAGGCAGGAGATTGGCGGAAACATTTAAACCTATACAGAGTTCACCAAATGCGACACCTGTTAACGCATCGTACACTGAACCTTTACATTCGTTTGTTTTATTACCCACCGATGAAGCCGAGGTAAAAAGTACTATTTTGGGACTGCGAATGGATGCAGCCGTTGGCTGGGACGGGATTTCAGCGAGGCTTTTAAGGGCTTGTCTACCTAAACTGGTACCTGTAATAACACACGTCTGCAATTCCGCTATATCCTCTGGATGTTTTCCGAATGTATTCAAAAAGGCAGTTGTTCATCCAATTCACAAGAGTGGGGATAAATACAGTGTCGATAATTATAGACCGATATCTATCCTGCCAATCATGTCTAAAATTCTAGAAAAAAATATCAACAAACGTTTGATGCACTATCTTGAAGCACAAAATGTCTTAGCATCCAACCAGTATGGTTTTAGACGTGGTAAGTCTACTGAAGATGCTGTTGCTTCGTTTGTTGACCATGTAGTTGCTTGTTTGGATAAAGGCACGAAATGCATGGGAGTATTTATTGACCTTTCTAAGGCCTTCGACACTGTTTTTATCCCTTACCTTATGTCTAAATTGAATACCATTGGTGTTAGAGGTATTCCTTATAAAATGCTGGAGGACTATATTAGCAATCGGAGTCAGTGCGTTAAAATAAATAACCTAATAAGTGACAGCCAGAAGATAAATTTCGGTGTACCCCAGGGGTCAATTTTGGGTCCAACGTTATTTTTGGTATATATTAACGACTTATGTAAACTATCGCTTACCAATTGCTCAATATTTACCTACGCCGATGACACGGCATTACTCATAAAAGGCAATAATTGGTCAGAAGTATTTATGCACGCAGAGAATGCACTTAGGTCTGTGACAAGCTGGTTTTCTGATAATTTACTGACTATTAACCTAGCTAAAACAGTGTACATGCCTTTCTCTTTGAAACCAAATACCTCACGTCCAGCTGATACTCTCCTTTTAAAAGTTCATGCCGCAAATTGCCCTGATAACGCCTCCGCTGCAATATGTAAATGTCCGCTGCTTAGAAAAACTAATACCGTAAGGTACCTTGGTGTATTAATTGACATGTCCCTGAACTGGAAGCCTCACATTGATAGCCTAACTGCTAGAGTACGTAAAATCCTTTTTATCTTTAAAAAACTGAGACCATCTGCAGATTATCCTGTTTTAAAGATAGTTTATTATGCCCTATGCCAGTCTATCATTAAATATTGCATTTCTATTTGGGGTGCAGCATCAAAGTCTCTTCTGTTACCCCTGGAACGGGCCCAGAGGGCTGTCCTAAAAGTCATGACCTTCAAACCTTTTAGATATCCTACATCTCAGCTATACATAGACTGCGCGGTTCTAACGGTGAGACAGCTTTTTGTCCTCCATACCATACTTCGTGTACATAGGAAAAAGGAATACAATAAAAATAACACAAAATCTCGTCGGTCATATAATGTTTGCCCCACTTACAAATGTAATACTGCCACTGCCCAACGACATTATCATTTTATCGGTGGTCATTTATATAATAAAATTAATAAAATATGCAACATATTTCCTCTTTCCCTTCATCTATGCAAGGCAAAAGTTAGTTTGTTTTTACAGGAGCAGGAATATAGTGAGACAGAGAGTTTTATGAAAATAAGTACCTAGAATAAGATATGTTTTCATTTGATGAGGTTTTTTCTACAAATGTGCATCCAGTTTTCTTACTTTTATTATTATTATTTAGTTTAGTTTAGTAGTTTAGTTTTTTTCTTACATTTGTATTCTGTTTTTCATACCAACCAGACACAAGATGTGTGATTGATCTACCGATTCCTAGATCATTTAAAAATTTGTAAGAGCACTGGTACCCATAACACAAGTTAAATCTTACAATGGGTACCAGAGTTCAGAAAACCAGAGTGAAATTATTTAATTGAATGCTGTAATAAATAGGATTGATTTGTTGTATCTGGTGACTGTATTCATACATTTTTGGCAATAAACTTTCATTTCATTTCATTTCAAACATTGTAAGTCACAGCTGTGACATGGTCAAATGCTATCCTCTGGTTTCACAGCAGCCTCAAATTTTAAAAAAACTTACATTTTAAAAAATACTATTAAGACATTATTAAATACCTTGATGAAGCTATGGATATATTTTCAACTATGTCAGCAGGCAATGCCCTTAGTAATTTGGCAACTGGTTCCTGTGCTTGCACAAGCTTCATCCACCGAGAGATGTTTTTAAAGGATTTTGTTTTAGAAATCTCTTTAAATTTGTTGGATGCTGAAACAAAATGTTAATATAAAAAAATATGATGTTGATGTTCTGATTAGTGTGTAAAAAAAATAATATTATAATAATATCATAATAACACTTGTTGTATTTACCATGGAGAATGCTAAAAACTGCTAAATCAGATGCAGATAATGATTCACCTACTAAATAGGTTAATGGTCCTAATATTTTGTCCAGATATTCAAGGGACTTAGGAATTTCTTCATCTAAAATCAGACTAAAAGACAGCCAGTGGTTCATTGTAACTCTTTGAAGAGGACTGACAGATTTATTAAAAAAAATTTCCACAATTCTTATCAAATCATTGCTAGTTCCATATGGCACTGATTTTTTAGAGTTTGGAAGAGTTATTGAAGATTCTCCGCCCCATATAATTTCTATATTATTAGCCTCTGCTCTGTAGAGTTCAGAAGCAAATAATCCGCCTGAAATATATTAGAAAATGCTATATTAAGATTTTTAATTTCTTAACTATACATAGAATGATTTAATATTTATAAGAGAAACTTATTTTACCAAGTGGCGGGTTTGTTTTATTACAAACTATTTTCATGGTGTAATAGGGATTTAGATATTTTATAAATTATTAGAGTATTCTTAGAGCAGTTTTATTTGCTCGCCGGAAATCGAACACGGTGGAGAGAACTGTCAGTGTCAAGTGGTGTCAAGTGTCAATGTGAAATGACATTTTCCATTTGAAATGATATGCAGTGTTGCCACCACGTCGTACGTATGATATCGTACGGTACGGGTATTTAAAGAACTGAATTGATTGTTTAAGCTCCTCTAATTATAAGGATGTGAAAAATATGCCCTGTGGCTCTGTGCCTTTGTATCTTTATATAATGGTATAGGTGTTCCGTGCTAAGCACTCTAGAGAGTCTAGAGTCTAGATCTAGAGTCTAGACTAGAGTTCTAGAATATAGAGTATACTGTATATGACGATAGCCATAGACACAGAACACATTTACTCTATTGGCCATAGATGTCTATGCGATAGACTATATAGGAACTGTCATACAATTAATTGAATTAATATTCGGCTGTTTATTTAGCTAAATTATTGTTATTATATTTAATTTGTTGTGCCAAATTAGAAAAGTAAATCGATAATAATACGACGTTTTATTTAAAATTATACAAATATACAAGAATTGTCGTTGTATTATTTAAGTTAGATTAAAATTGTTAACTTTTCACATCTTAAACAGTATTATAAAATAAAACTAAAATATTAATATCAAAAAGCGTTGCGATAAATAAAATATACATTTATACTTGTTCATAAATACAAATTTATTAAGGAAAATTTTAAACTTTATAATGAAAAGACAAAATGTTCGTACTTTATCACTTGTTGTTTGTACTTTTACATATTTGTTGATTGGAGCTGCAGTATTTGATGCATTGGAATCAGACACTGAAAGTAAAAGATGGGAAGTTTTGTCAGGTAAGAGTCCTCATTCGTCTATAAAAAAAATTATGAAAAATATTTGTTTTATATGATTTTTAATTCTGTTACTAAACGTTTTGTTTTATTATTCTCTTAGATGCAGTAATATTTTTAAATATTTATACTTCTTGTATAACTTATGACTTTTCAGATATGAAAAATGGTCTAGTCCGTAAATATAATATATCACCAGAAGATTATCATATGATTGAAATAGTTATAATTGAGAATAAGCCCCACAAAGCTGGCCCTCAGTGGAAATTTGCTGGTGCATTTTACTTCGCTACTGTTGTTTTGGCTATGATAGGATATGGTCATTCTACACCAGTCACAGTTGGTGGTAAAGCATTTTGTATGGCATATGCTATGGTAAGTTTGTTAGATATATTAATTTTATTTCCTGAGTTTTTAAATTTCTTTATTAATAAACTAGTTGCTACATATTCTGAGAGGGAGGGAGAAGCTTGATGAGCGAGGCTTACGTTGAGCATTATTTCTAAATAATGCTCAACTAGAATAATTCCTAGAAAACTTTGAATTTAACAATATTTCACATATCTATATTTTATCACTGACTTCCAGGTAGGCATTCCTCTTGGCCTAGTCATGTTTCAAAGTATTGGTGAGAGACTGAACAAGTTTGCTTCAGTCGTTATAAGGCGGGCTAAATGCTACCTGCGCTGTGATGAAACAGAGGCTACGGAAATGAATCTTATGTTTGCAACGGGAATGTTGTCATCCATTATAATTACAACTGGTATGTGTGTAAATATTTTAAGCATTTTATAAATATAGCAGGCAGAGGAAACCTATTTTTAGGACACCTTATATTCCGTTTTCCCTTTCTACACAATTCGCGAGAAAATACATTTTGAGTGGTGGAACTCAATTCTGCGCTTTGTTGTATTGCCAGAGAGAGAAAAACCACAACACAGCCCACAACCTTTGTGTTTACAGTCAGCTAGCTAGTTAGTTAGTATGCATTTAAGTTAAGTATAGTATAAAAAAAGTAAAGTATACTTAAATAGTTATTAAAACATAAAATTTTAAAGGTGCTGCAGTATTTTCCCGCTATGAAGGTTGGAGCTACTTTGATAGTTTCTACTATTGCTTTGTGACACTTACAACTATCGGCTTTGGAGACTATGTAGCGTTGCAGGTACTTTATTTTTATGGTTAAATAGTGTTTAAACTAACTTCTTTAGCTCATGTGTATCTCGCACATAGTGACGTAGGTAGTCCCTCTACCTACGTCACTATGTGCGAGATACCTGGGAAACTAGTGTTAAGACACGGGGTTCCCATTAAGACAATTCCGTTCCTCATTTTCCGTCAATTTCTGGAGTTAATGTGTGTTGGGGTGCCGAACTCTACCGCGCTTTGCCTCGTTACCAGAGTGAAGAAATGAAAATATTCGATATTCTATTGCCTCGACTGGGAATCAAACCCACAATCGAATGCTTGTGCACCAGAGCCACAACTAGCCTTAATTTTGATTTGTTTTATTTTAATAATTGAATTTAATGATAATAATTAAAATACTATGTGTAGTTTTTTCTTATAGAATGATCAAGCATTAACAAGTAAACCTGGCTATGTCGCATTGAGTCTTGTGTTCATTCTGTTTGGCCTCGCGGTAGTCGCTGCTAGTATCAATTTGCTGGTTTTAAGATTTATGACTATGTAAGTATATTATATTCTTAGAGAGTTAAGAATTGATTAGATAAGGGGAAAAAGTATCATTGTTTAGATGGTAACAATTTTTGAAGGTGTTTTTGTTTTGCTCAGCTAATATATTTAGAATTTAAAATATACAGATTTAATGGTATGTGAACTCGAACTTGCGCTTGGAAATAGTTCAAGCAGGTTAGGAGTTTTTTTCCAAGCGAGCTACGTCAGTATTCTTATATGCTTGCTACGAATTAGTTTTAATATTAGCATATCAGTAGGGAGATTTTTACAAATTTCCGTTTGTTAATAGTAATGTTAATTACCCAAATATTATTTTTAAAGAATTATGATTTGGTATCGTTGTGATTACATTATTTCCATACTTGTTTGTAAGTTCGATTTTAGAGTAGATATATATACTTAAAATAATTAAATTCAATTTGAATGTTGGCATGTACTTATATTATAAAGTAATAAATGATCAATTTACGCGAGAATATTTATTAAAATATTGTCATAATATTATAATAATATAATAACAGGCAAGCTGAAGAAAATGCTCGAGATGAAGATAAAGATGGTTCTAGAACAAATCTACCTATCGACGGACATCCGTTAGCCGGCCGACAGCGCTCGCACGATGACCAAGCGTCTGTATGTATGAATTAAAAAATAAAATTAAACCAGCTTCACGCTGTATCCTACACACAGTAGGGTAGGCACAGGGAACCTAGGGTTAAGACACTCCGTACCCCACCGGGCATTTCGTGTATAGTCGCGGGACTCAGAGCCGCGCTTTGCCTCAAGACCTGAGATACAGCATTAAGCTGATATTATATTTACTATTTAAGTTTAAAATATGTAGTTAGCCTTATACAGTATAGAAACTGTATAATGATATTGATAGTACTGCAATTATTATATCGTATGAAAGCCTCATACATAATATGCTCATAACATAAATTACAATTTTAAATAGAAAAATCAAATAAACACAACGTAAAATTGCAAAAATATTTTATTAATTCCTTTTATAATAGGTCTGTTCCTGTAATTGTCTCGGCAACAAGCAATGTGAGGGCGCATTGCTCCCAGCACCGACGAGGCCTCTACGGGCTATCAACAATCGTGTATCTCTTACCACTGAACTGGCTGAGAGGGCATCGGTTTAATAGTCTTTTTTTAATAGAGAAGAGAGAAAAAAGAAGTGTTGACTGGTTTGGTATTCTTTGTTAAAACTGGTCACTAGTCAAGAAAGATAATGGTACAATCATTTTATATGTCATGTATTATTTTTTTAAATATTTTTTTAAACAATTGTTAATGTTCTGAAAAAAATCTCATTATAATTAGTTATAAGTTTAAAAAAGGATACACTCGGGTGTGTTTCTTTTACTGTTTTCGCTCAAATTTATCTTTTTTTAAATGTTATTTATATTGGTTACATAATTATTTATCAATATTTTTGATTAAGAAGTTTGGTCTTAGTATAAAAATAAGTTGTTTATATAGAAAAAAATCTATACATACTTTTTACTTTATTTGAAGTTCCAAATATAAAAAAACCATGGAACATGAATTTTAAGTCAAAATATATTATTATATTAAGCTAGATATCCGAAAGAAGTGCCAAAGTATTGTCTATGAGCTGATATTTATACTCTACCTCTTCTATTCTAACGTTAGCATTTGATATTGTTCCAAATAATAATTATAAAACACCCCCCCCCCCCCCCCACGTAAAAAAACTCTAAAAAGTAACAACAACTAAAAAGCTGAAAACAGACATAGATATTTTGCTAGGATTGTGAGGAGTATTGATTTAACTTAAATATTTTAAAATCGTTTTTTTATTACCGTTTAATGCTGTCGCAGGCACAATGTGACGCGACTGCTGTGCGTTCGATTCTTACTCGAGGTAACATCTTATTTTCTCGTTCTGGTAACAAGACTAAGTTCGAAGTTGAGTTTAGCCACTCAATGCTCTGTGTCTAAATGGGGAACTATGCTCAGTGCTCAGTGGCCAAATGATACTCGTCCCCCCAGCCCCCATTTAAATTTGCAATTTAAAATAATCTAGTACATATCAGATTTGTTTTAGCTTCACACAATTTCATGCACGATAATATACCCTGTTCCCCACTTTTCCACGAATATTACCTGTTGAGTAGCGGAACTTAGAACCACGCTTACTCTTCTTACCAGAGCTTTCAAATGAAAAAAATACGTTTTCCTCAGTGAATTGAGCCCACTATAGTATGTAATAAATATATTTAGTAAAAACTAAATTTTATTACAAATGAAATAAGCTAAATTAACAGAAATTAGTTATGTGGCAAAATATTACTGATACTAGATTTTAAGTAGTCATAAACAGTTTTGCCAAAACTTTTATACATTTTTAATATTTAGATAAAAATTCAAAGCACAATAGCTTATTTGCCAAATTAATATAAAAGATAAAATAATATTCTTAGAATAAACAAGACTTATCTAAAAATATTCTAAATATCTAAAGTTATAGAAATTTTGAGTAAGGTCATGTTCATTATAAGGATACAATTTATGTATAACAATACTAGTCATTACTAATAATATGTTTATTAATAATTTAAAATAGTATTGTAGTAAGTTATAAAGGCACAAGAATTATTATTATTATAATAAGGGTAGTGATGCACTTGCATTTATATCTGTGATATTATTTTTGATCTCATTTATTTATATTGACATCTCAAACGCCATCTATTGATTTTTTGTTTATTAACTTTTTGCAATTATATTGCTGTATAATTTATATTATTTATAAGTTTGTTTCCAAAATTCCTTTGGGAGTAAATGTTTTATTATCAATTTCTGTGTTTTTTTTATTAAATTGAAAATTGTCTGCTACCACAATTAGATACTACTGTTATTAGTCTACTTGATATGCTTTTTAAGATTTTGATTTTAAATGAATATATAAGTATTATTAAATTTATTGGGAATATACTATAAAGATATATCAATAACTGTACAATAAATATATATAATTATACAATAACGATATATCAATTTCAGTCGTTTTAAACGAAATTCAAATTTACTGCCTTTGATAGGGACTACTAATAAACCGACTGGTTGTGGGTTCGAGTCCCACTTGAGGAAACAAAATATTTATTTAAAATTTATATTTTCATTTCTTCGCTCTGGTATTGAGGAAAAAGCGCGGCGTTCAGTTCCGCCACTCAATACGTAATGCCTCTAGAGTTCGGCGGAAAGTGGAGAACGGAGTGTCTTAACACTAGGTTCCCTCTGCCTGCTGTGTGCTGGATACAGCATGAAGTTGATTAAATTAGATGTCGCAATCAATGTCTCAAATTAATCTCAAATTCACTCGCACATAAAATTTTAATAAAATAATTATTTTAAATTTTGGATCTAGTCATAGTGTACTATAATAACTTTTCTTTTGAGATTACCACTCAGTTGCAGTAAATTATCTCACAACAGAAATATTCAATAGTTATCTCATGGCAATGACCTACGACTAATTAGTTGTACTATTTAGATTTAGTTTACTAACCTACCATAAAAAATAATGTATAACCCAAAACATTTTATTAGTTCTTCATTATATGTATAATATCAGTTATAAAATAAGTTTTGAATTTTTGCATAAAAATTGAAAATTAAGAAAAGAGAAAATCTAAATTATTGTTGCAATTACGAACTCACCTCCATAAAATGATGCTATGAAATACAAAAAAAAAATTTAAAAAATATAAGTTAGGCCATTTTTACCGTACCAGCCAGTCTGTATGTATAAAACGGGCAAGACACAAACTTTAACACATTTGTTAAAATGCTTTCTCTGAAAAGAATATTATTTATTTGTTTCTTTATTATAACTTTTATAAACATGTCGTATAGTTTGTTTTTTCCGTCGTCCGATTCAGGTGCAAATGGAGCTAAAAAAGCCCCAAGATGTAAGTAATTATATATAGATACATATATTCACGCTACATCCCGCACAGCAGGGTAGGCAGAGGGAACCTAGTGTTAAGACACTCCGTTCGCCATTACCCATCGCTGCGCTTTGCCTCGACACCAGAACAAAGAATTGAAAATATTAATTTAAATTGAGTATCGAACCCACAATCAGTCGCGTCTTCATTCACACACTTGTGCCCCTGCGTTATGAGATTTTATCTATTTTCTTTTAGGGAACATGCCGTGGATAGGAATAGGTCAATGGTGCAACGGCTGTCCGCCGCTGGGCTGTGACGACGACGAGGCCATCATACACGGTTATTGCTGTGGCTGCGCTTATGGACTTGGTAGTATTATTATATTTTAACACTTGTGGCGCAATGGAAACAAGTTTATCTGTACCTGTACAGTGGTTGTGAGTTTGATTCCTAGTCGGGGGGACGTTTAACTTTAAATCTTTTATTCTTCGGTCTGGTTGAGCCAAGTACTGTGTAAAATTCAGTGAAGCGGAGTGAATGTATGTCGTAGTGTTGAAGTGGATTCGGAGTCTTATAGAAACTCTGAACAATATGTTCTCTTTATTTGTCTCACCTAAATACACAAAATAAATGTGCAAACAATTTACGTCACAAGTAACGTTATGCAAGTCCTAGTTGATGCGTGACATAAGAAACAGTTATATGTCGTTTCGATTAATTTTATTGAACCTTTAACACTAGAACCGCCGAAGATTGACACCCTCCTAGAACCGCCGTCGTGCCAAATTTGTCCCCTTCTACTTATTATATTGATTGGTGTAAGACAAGATAGTTATTATTAAAATAATTCGTAAAAATATACAGACCACCTTTAATAACCAATTTTACATCAATTCTTATTCTTTAACAACCATAAAAGTACCAAAAAACAAAGTAAGAATTAAATATGTCAATATACGTTATAAGATCGTGACAACTTATTGATAAACTCTTACAAAATTATAAGTTATTGAAATTAGTTAATATTATCATTGGACCAAATAATGCATTAATAATAATATTCTTCATTAGTGCATTTATTACAGACATTTTTTTTTGTATATGTGGTACCTACTTCACAGAAGACTTATAACTTTACTAATATATTATCTTTACTTGTGCGTATATAATAAGAAATGATATACGTTGTAAATCGCGACCAGATATAGTAGCTCTCTCCGACGAACGCTCTATTGAACTGTCCTGTGTTGAATTCAATAGACATATTATAGTATGCGTGTATCGACCCCCCTCAGGTAGCTTTGAAATATTTGAAGAGAAAATGGAGGATGTTCTTAATAATTTGAGTTCAAATAGCAAATCTTTAATAGTATGCGGAGACTTTAATATAGATATACTACAAGTGACATCACTAAGCCTTCGTCTTCTAAACTTATTTAAATCTTTTAATTTGTTTAATGTTTTCTCTGAAGCAACTCGTATAACGAATACATCAGCTACTTGTATAGATAATGTTTTTTGTCATTTTGAGACTGTAGAAAAACAAATTATTACTAATCTAAGCTCGGATCATTGTGGTCAAATGTTTTCGGTAATAGATAAAACAGTCGCAGAACGTAAACAAATATCAATTAGACCAATTACTGAAAATAAAATTAATCTTTTTAATAATAAAGTAAGTGAAAAAATAGCAAACTTAGAAATAACCGGGTTAAATCCGAATCAGGTATATTGTAAAGTTTTTAATTTACTCTCTACAGAGTTTGATAACATTTTTAAAGTTAAACAAATATATAAAAACTCGAAGTTAACTTTTAGCGACTGGGCAACTGTTGGTATATACCGAAGCAGAAACAAACTATACGAATTATATAATATGAGGCAGTGGAATCAAGATCCGGCGTTCTTGTTAAAAGTTAGAAATTTTTCAAAAATATTTAAAAAGGTATGTGTCCAGGCTAAGTCTATGTATATAAGAGCAAAAATTTTGAACTCTAATAATAAAATTAAAGCTACATGGGATGCTATTACTACTGTAACTGGGAGATCTAGAGCTGTTAGTGAACCTATTAAATTAAAAGTTAATAATATGATCTTAAATTCAGATTTAGAAGTGGCAAATACTTTTCAAAATTTTTCTTCCGATATACCTATCGAAGTAACACGTTCACTGCCATCATCTCCTTCGGAAGCAGAAATAATACTAAAAACCCATGTAAATAGTTGTAGACAAAATTTTGTGTTTAAGAATGTGTCACCATATGAAATTGTCAAAACTTTTAAAAGCCTTAATTTAAAGAAAACTGGTGATCTATGGGGCATGTCTGTTAAAGTTCTTAATACAATTATACCTAATATTGCTCCTTATCTAGCTCTAATTTTTAACAATTGTGTAGAATCCGGTACTTTTCCTGATTTAATGAAATATAGCAAAATAGTGCCGCTCTACAAAAGTGGAGATAGATCTGAGCCTGGAAATTACAGACCGATCTCTGTCTTACCATCCTTGAGTAAAATATTCGAAAAAATAATGTTCAATCAGCTCACAATTTTCTTAAATATTAACAACTGTTTCCATAGTGAGCAATATGGTTTCACCAAAGGCAAGTCCACTACGGATGCGGGTGCTGCACTCCTAAAGCACATCTATGACGCATGGGAGAAGTCACAAAATGCTATTGGAGTGTTTTGTGATTTATCCAAAGCCTTTGATTGTGTAGACCATGAAACTCTGTTATTAAAACTATATCATTATGGTATACAGGATACTGCCCTTGATCTTATTGCCTCATATCTAAACCGAAGAATCCAGAAGGTTAGTATAAATAATGTAAAATCATCTGGATCTCCTCTAAAGATGGGCGTTCCACAAGGATCTATTCTTGGTCCCCTTTTATTTCTTATTTATATTAACGATCTGCCTTTTTATGTGAAGAACCTATGTGATATTGTACTCTTCGCGGATGATACCTCTTTAATATTTAAGGTTGACAGAAACAAAATAAATTATGACGAAGTGAATAGTGCATTATCGCATATTCTTCGTTGGTTTGATGTTAATAATCTAATGTTAAATGCTAAAAAAACTAAATGCATTGAGTTTGCTTTGCCAAATGTTAAAAAACATAATTTTAGTCTACTTATTAAAGGAGAAGCTCTCAATTTGTCGGAATCAGCTATTTTCCTAGGTGTAACTATAGATTCCAAACTCCAGTGGAATGCTCATCTGGAAACACTTGCGGATAAACTCAGCTCTGCCGCGTTTGCAATTAAAAAAGTAAGACAAATGACGGACGTTGAAACTGCCCGACTAGTCTACTATAGCTATTTCCATAGTATTTTATCTTATGGAATGCTGCTATGGGGCAGTGCTTCAGACATAAATTCTATATTTATCCTCCAAAAAAGAGCCGTAAGATATATTTATAAACTAAGAGCGCGAGATTCTCTGCGAGATGTTTTCAAAGATGCAGGTATTCTTACAGTTGCTTCTCAATTTATATACTATAATATTCTCTTTGTCCGACAAAATATACATTGTCATAGTAAACATAGTGACAATCATACGATAGGAACGAGAAATAAAAATAAGATTGTTACTCCAAGTTTTCGCCTCCAAAAGGTTAATAAATCTTTTATGGGTCTGAGCATACGTGTATATAATAAAATTCCACAGTGTATTCTAGATTTGCCACTTCCAAAATTTAAAATATCAGTAAAAAAAATTTTGACAATTAAAGCTTATTACACCGTTCAAGAATATTTAGAGGACAAACATGTATGGAATTAATGTCTATTGAATGTAATGCAGGATAGCTGCCAGCAAATGTAATAGATTGTACCATCGATTTTGAAAAGAGCAACTGTTGAGTTTCTTGCCGGCTCTTCTCAGCAGAACTGCCTTCCGAACCGGTGGTAGCTTTTTGTTCATATGTTCATTCGACGATTCAAAAGTGCTTGTTATAAGTCTATTTGAATAAAGAATATTTTGAATTTGAATTTGTGCCCCCAGAATTCGGCGGAAAATGACAGCAGAGTACTTAACACTAGGTTCCAAGGTTCCCTTTACCTACCCTACCCTTGACCATATTTGATCTCGAGCGTTTTTCTGAAATTCAGGCTTAGGTTAGCCAGAGTCCGTTTCTGATACCTCACTTGAACTAGCGGCAAATTTGGTAAGGAAATAATTTTGCCCCACTTTTCAGGCTATTATTTTTTAAGATTTGAGCACAAAAATATAGTTTTCAGATTTTTTCTTGAACTAGTACTACCTGTAGATGCTAGCTGCCAAATTTTATTATTCTAGGTTAACCAGGAGTACCTTATTATTTATTATTAATTTTTTTTTCCTTTATAGTGTCGAAATACACGTTTTTTACGAAATAAATGGTCATATCTTTTTTTAAGTATGATTTTTTCAGGAAAATTTTTGTTTTTTTATATACTTATATGTTTATCAACTCGATATCAACAAGAATTCCTGAAATAAAGGCACAGACAGACGGATGGGCAACAAAGTATTCTTATAAGGATTCCTTTTTTCCTTAAAATATACGGAACCCTAAATAATTAGGAATTGACTGCTAAACCTAGTGTTCTATTTTTTTTTGCCACTCCCGCGTCGCCACTTCACCTCCACGTCGTCCCCGAGGCCTGAAAATATGTCAAATTATACCCTCAAATAGTGAAATAATTTTTTTTTATAAATTTTTTTTCAATAAATATGACTGCTATAAAATTATTTATATCTTTAATTAAATAAAGGTGTAAAATTGGTAATAGTAAAAAAAATCATCTACATAAATTAACAAATTAAAAAGTTATACACAATCAAACCTGCGTTTGGGACAAAAATGGGACGGCGGCGCTTCTAGTGTTAAACATATATTTTTTATATTTAATTTTTAAATCTAAATATACGAATATACATGATCGGAGCAACTATTAATAAATAGTTAAATTATCTACGTGAAAATGAAAACGCATCTATCACAATGTATAAAAAGAAAAATTTGTTAACTTACATCCTATTTCCTGCATTTAGTAGGGCAGGCAGAGGGATGTTAGTGTTTCAACACTCCATTCCTATTTTCAGCAGAATATTCGAAATTAAATTTTAACAAATTAAAAATTAATTTTGGAAATTGTAACTTAAACTGTCAACTTTCAGATAACCTGCCGGTACAGTGTCCAGAGTTTCTTCAATGTCCGCTCAACTTGCACGGCCTTTGCCATGACTATGAATACATGATGAGATGCTGCTGTTGACGAATACTACGAAAATAAAGAATAATAGTAGTAATCATATCATATAGTTTTTTTTACGTTTGTATCCCAGCAGCAGTACCAGGGTAACCCGGTAACCTAGTGTTAAGACACTCCCATATCCCACTTTTCCCCACAATAAAAGAGAACATCATAAAGAAGGATATAAAATGAAACATCATTAAATAGCATACTGTTATAATTTCTAAGAAACCCTCAATACAGAATTACAGTGGGTTAGCGGATCGATTAAGTAAACTTAACTTCAGTAATAGTATAAAAATAACGACATACTTGAGTAAGTTTCATACTATAGAAACAATAAAATCAAAAGGTCCAATGTTTTAAATACCAACTCGAAATTAACTCTCCCAATATAAAGATTTGAAACACACATGTCTTTTATTTAAAACTTGAGCTCCTATAATTGTATTAGTTTTATTATTGCTTAATTTTAATCACTATAATATATATAGAAAATATATTTAAAATGGTCAACATTAATAAGATTTAGTATGAACCATAATATTAATTTAAATATTACTAACATTGTGTTTTTGCATGTTAGCTACGAGCTAGCGATGTGAGTGATACTTAAAACACTGAACTATTGAAAATATTATTTGACATCGGATTGCTTGAAATAATATTTGGAAAAAAAACGAACCGTTTAGGGAATTAGTTTCAAACAAAATAAATGTTACTATTATATGGGCAAAAAATATTAGTAGTTTTAGCTCAAATTACTTTCCCTGTTATAGTGATTTGAGCATGCCAATTTAACACAAATCACATTATACAGTAAAAAAGAGATAATATTACACAATAAGAGAATGCATGTTAAAAGGAGATCTAGTTAATATACATCTCTCAATATGTATAACAATTTTGTCATACCTATATCTTTTATTTTTAATGGCCTGATTTTGCGATGACAGGCGCAAAGTACTCTGCCAGTGTCATGTATAGTAGAAAACACATGAATGATATGATGCAGTGTATTTTGGGAGAAATTATGAACTGATATATATATATGGTAATATACCTATATCTCATTTATTTATTTAATCTTGTGCTCATGTCAAAGTGACAATGACAATCCGATGTCAAACAACACAAATATTTTAATACTCTATGTTCCCGCTTGATCTGAACCGACTACATTACTCTATACATCTGTCTAAACACTAAGGCCAAGTTGCTATATCTACAATTTTGTGTTAAAAAACTACGAGATACAATCAATGAGAAGTTTCAACACAAAATTTCGAACAGCACAACCCCAGTACGCGTTAAAATAAAAAATAATAATAATAATATATCAATATAATATGGAATAACACCCAGACGAATATTGAATACCCAGATACCCAGACGAATATTAAAACGAATTAGTACCTCGGTGACGTTTGAAAGTATAACGCTAAAAGCAAACTAATAAAGAAATTAGCCTACTTGAAATGGACTGAAATTATGAGTTAGCAATCCAAAAAATGGCGGCCCGGCTTTTTTATATTGTAAATATGCATGCTGTTTAAGATAACAATTAAATAATGTCTCAGGACTTCATATGAATGCGAAAAAAATACATAACGGAATTAATAGAATTGTAAAAACATTCAGGAAAATAAAGTTTAAAAATAGACATCAATAAATAATGATAAAATAAATAGAAATTAACTAAATTATTAATCCGACACGGGCCGCCATTTTACTTTATATAATACCATATAAAACTCATATCCAAACTTAGATGTTATTTTGGAGTACAGCACAAAATTAATCTACAATATTCAATATTATTCATTATATATATATATAAACACGTATAAACATACATCCATCCATTTCACCTCGACGATAGCAACTTAAGGGAGTTAGCTTAACATTCGCCACTCGGCACTATATATCATTTATTTATTTATTTATAATATAATATAATAAGGATGCGATCATGAATTTGTGGTAATTGCATTTTAACAGCTGGGTGCGGGTTCCCGCCACGACTGCTGCACGCCGCCACCCTGGAAATTAAATATATATTTGTTGATTACCATGATTACTTCGTTTTTTTTCAACTTCAAGCATGTAGTTGGGTAGGTAGAGGGAACCTATTGTGAAGACATTTCATTCCTCTCTTTCCGCCGATTTTCGAGGCATTATATAGGTATTAGGTGGTGTAATTCAACGTCGCGCTTTTCCTTTGGTACCAGAGCGAAGTAATGAATGACTATATAAATATATATATGATGATGCTATACAATTCTCATCAATGATTACACATATGAGTGTCGCAATAAACCTTAATTAAACGAACAATTCATAAAATTGATTTCTTCACGCCTGTAATAACGAATTAAAATATTACAGTGGCCGTAGTGGCGCATGGGCACAAGTGTGACTATGACCATGACTGGTTGTGGGCTCGATCCCTACACGAGGAGTTCGACAATGGTCATACCACGTCACCCCTCCACTCCCTTCATCCAACATAACGCATGACGTAATCCAGGGTTGTCACCACAAACATCACAAATAACACAATCAACACACAAGCTAAGGCATTAACACCCACCCACCGTATAACACATTCAGCAGCACGACGACTTGCCGGTGTCGATGGGGCGGCCCTGGTCTATCTTGACGGCGGCGCCGGCGGGCGCTGCACCCGCGGACGGCGGCCCCACCCTCGCCTTGATCTCCGCCGCCATCGTCATGAACGCTTGTTCCACGTTGGTGGAGTTCTTGGCTGAGGTCTCCAAGAACGGTATGGCCAGCTGTTCTGCGTATTGCTGTTGGGGGCAAGAAGAATTTTATACTTATTACTTTTTACGAAATAACAATCAAATCTATAAACACTATGTGCAAATAGTGGATAATTTTTGACTGAACCTATTTTTTTATAATATGTCATAAAATAAACATATCTATTAATATAAAAGTGTATCGTACTGACGCCCACATTGCAACAGATATTTTAATACTAACCATAAGAATTTAATGAAAAAATACATTAGATATGTCATATATAACTTGATGAGTCAATAATTCACGAGAAGAGTAGCTTTATTTAGCAATATTTAAAATAATGTTTATAATATTTACAGTGCCTAAAATGTTCAAAATTATAATGTATGCGAAAGCATTATATACTTTATACGTGTCAATGGAGATATTAATATTCATAATTTTAAATGTGGGTGGTGAGTTTAAGAGTGAGAAAATATTATAATAAATAATCCCCCCAAGTGGGATTTGAATCAATAAACATTGTGCTGATGCATAAAATGTACCGGCGGCGCCTAACTGCGCCACAATATGAAAATCTCACAATAAAACAAACATCGTTTACTCAGCTTCTAAATACTACCATCATACTTGAAATATTTAGTGATCTTGGCATTGATCCAAGTTGAATTAAGAAAAGCTAACCTATTGCAAGAATTTATGTTCACAACCGATTTTTTGTTCCAAACTTTGATAACACATAGTAAACAAAGACGCAGAGCACTGCACTTTGTTATCTAAGAAATTCATTAAACCAAACATTGAAGGGGGGAAGCTATGACACGAGAATAAAAAAATATATAATCAATATTTTTAGAAATTATAGTGATTAACAATGTATAATGTAAAAAATAATAATTGGTTTAGAGAGACAAATATGGATAGCCTGCAACAACGCCTTCATACACCTGCACAACAAATCCATAGAATACTAAATTAATCTAACAAATAGTTTATAAAGATTGTGAACATACAAGTCAAAACTCGCGCATGTAAGCGTGCGTCATATTTAACATGAGTTCGGCGTCACTTTATATCATATATACAGTATGTGGTAGTTAATGACGTGCTGAATGTTACTTTAGTGTTGTGATTTAGCTTGTGGCAGAGTGGCGAGATGTTGGGCAGGGCTGTTCTTATTTTTCAACTTCAGCTGTATTCCGCATACAGCAGTGTAGGCAGAGAGAGTCCAGTATAGACACTCAGTTGCCCACTTTCCTTCAAATTCTGGAGGCATTGCGTGTTGAGTGGCGGAACTCAACGCCACGCTTTGTCTCGACACCATAACGAAAAAAAATTGTAAATATTTAATATTTCATTCCCTTAAGTGGGAATCAACCCACAACAATGTAGGTATCCAAAACCTATTCTGAGCATGTGACCCATTGTACCTATGGAAATTCATAAAGTTTATGTCGGTGTTTAGTTTCTTCTCTTACCTTAGCAGTAGAGTAGTCGACAACTTTCTTTGTGGTAAGATCACTCTTGTTGCCTACTAGCAGCTTGTTCACATTGTCACACGCATAACGATCTATCTCCTCCAGCCACTGTTTCACATTACTGAATGAATCCTGTGGAAATAAAAAAACATGTTTATTTATTGTTTTTTTATATCATATATACATTTTATTTGTTTGTTTCCTGATATAATAACAAAGAGTTAAATAGCAATTTATTAATCTATTGTTTTATGAGTAATTTTATTTACCTAGATTTTATTTTATTTAGCTTTATTTATTTACTTTATTAAATAATTCATGCTAATAATAAAAGATTCATAATTCAGATGTTAGTATGTGTGTGTGTGATGAATATAAGTTCTCTAAGTTGCATATGTGGTTGTCTGAATAAATTGTAAAACATTAAAAAAAACAAGTTTAAAATATTTTACATTTTTACATAATTTAGGCAAGCAAGCAATTAAAATATTTGACATTTTTATGAAAAAAAAATGCTGCTGCTTCTTGTCTCATTTGAGGCAGGAAGTGTATTATAGTATTAAATGCATCTCATAACTAAAGGAAATGAAATTTACTTAATTTTCTAAGTGAGAAATAAATTCACAACCAATAAATTTACAGTCCCACAGTTCCATTTGTTGTTTAGTTATATCATTTTCTTTTTATAGAATAAGTACATACTTAATAGTGATTTGATCACCTTGACATTGATTGCAACTTATTTGTCAGTTCATTAACATTATGTGAGATGAATGTTAACTAGTTTTATTTGTAATCATATAGACTATAGAGTATCTTTATTAAGATAATGTTTAAATTTCAATTTATAGTAGCAAACCATGGTTT
Organism: Heliconius numata; assembly: GCA_016802625.1. NCBI lineage: Eukaryota > Metazoa > Arthropoda > Insecta > Lepidoptera > Nymphalidae > Heliconius > Heliconius numata. Next base: position 3,907,668 of record JAEBDU010013284.1, on the reverse strand, counting down.
TGAGTTCCACTACTTAACATGGAATGCCAGAAACTGAGGAATGAGGTGTCTACTAGGTACCCAGTATACCCTGCCTATCATAGTATGTATGGGGCATGAAGCTAAAAAAATCCCAATTACTGTTAAGATATAAACAAAAATAATGATAGCCACTTCATATTATAGATAAGTTTTTCAATTGACAGCACTACACAAAATGTACAATTTAAAAAAAAAAGTTATATTACTTTCATATTATTAATTATGTTATGTTTTATTGTTTGTAAAATTGAAGGAAGCTTAAAAATAGTATTCTACATTGTAGAAGTAATTACAGTAAAGATACTGTAATCACTACTACAAAGTATGTTTTACAAGATGTAAAACCAATAATGAAATAAAACAATTTAGCCATACAAGCATACTATGATCTAGATAAATATGTAAACATTACCTGGTCTGTGCAATCATAAACAATAATGATTCCATGTGCGCCTCTGTAGTAAGATGATGTTATTGTTCTAAATCTCTCTTGTCCTGCTGTGTCCCATATTTGTAATTTTATTGTTTTGCCGTCTAAATCTAAAGTCCTAATTTTAAAATCCACTCCGATAGTGCTGATATAACTCTCTGTGTATGTATCATCAGCAAATCTGAGTAGAAGGCATGATTTTCCTACACCAGAGTCACCAATCAACAGCAGCTTAAAGAGGTAATCGCTAAAAACAATGACATTAATTACTGTAAATCTCATCTGATGCTAGTGCACAATTAACGTCAATAAAGTGCAAAACGATAAACACGCATAAATCTTCGACCTCGTTGGAGGCGTATCTTTGTCTTACTAAACAAAGAAGACAAAATATACAATAAAATAAACTTAAAGTTATACATAATGCGTGGTATTTGTTTTTTTACATTGGCGGAAGTGAAAAGCAAGATCGTAAGAACACCCTTCACACAGATTTTCATGATTACGTTTCGATTCTGTTGGTACTAAGATTGTAATGAGTCACCGTTCGATTTTATAGTAACGTAATTTTCAATACTTTTAAATGAGTCTAAAGTATCTTGTTTCTATTATTACTAAAAGTTATCTAGATACTTTATCACTAAATTAACATGCAAAAATTGAAAAGAAATTCTGCCCATCCTTGTTTCACATAAAACAATATATAAAAATACTTACTATTCGGGATTCATTTTGTACTATAATAGTGTTATAATCACAATAATGCTGAACAAAAGTTTGTAGAATTTAGTAAAGTTCTTTGTTTCGAATATAGTACAGCGCAAAACACAAAAAAATTATAATATTATACGTAGAATAATGGCCGCCGACACTAAGACACCCACACTGACGTAAGTCAGAAATTCACTATATGGCAGGAGTGCCACTTGGCAAAAATGAATTACGTTCTGAAATGGCAATGTTTTAAAATAAATTATCATGAACATTTCTTCAAATATGTAAACGAACACAAAATATAATGTTTAAATTTTATAAAGTAATAGAGAGTATAGGATGAATAAAAAAATATTTTCAAGATACTAAAAATAAATAATATTTAAAAGATGATTTATTATAATTAATTATTTATTGATATAGAGAACTTGATATTTAAAATATCAAACCATTCAAAATGGACATATTAAACATATATTCACTTATAATAAATATGCTAGTAAATATTAAATAACACTATATTGGTTAATAATTGTATGTTACTATTTTGAAGTTTATCTCTTCAGTATAGTTAATTCCTAAGTTACACAAATATATTGAACTAGATTAAAATGATTACAATATTTGATCACTATACATTTTATTTTAGTTTATTTATTGTATAATAATATTTCAAAGACTATAGATATCCATATGTAAATAATAAGTATAGTAATCAATCTCTGGTAGACACTTATTATCTTACCTATATTATTTCAAAAAGATGAATTATGTCTAAATATAATATAAACAATAGAGGTAAACTTATTTCGAATAAAACAAATAGATAACCCATTTATATTATTTATTTCTTAGTAATATATACATGATGTAGGAAAAATCTAAACACTTAGTGATAAAATATAATCAAAACAACTCATGGTGCGTAAACTACACGTTTTTGTAGAACTTAAAGTATCATCTCTTGTAAAATACATAGAGGTATCTTCCATATATATAAACTTCTGTCTTTGTAGCCAGCAATAATCTGTAACAAGAAATATTAATAACTATATATAATTATTTTACTTCACTCCAGTATATTTAATATTAACTATGCACTAAGTAGTAAGATTTTATGGATTTTTCTATATGGTAAACATTTTAGTACACTAAATGAAATAAATAAAGGTATTTTTTATATTTAGGTGCATGGATATGGAGAAGATTCCTGTATATTCAGGGTGAATCTCAGATAGTAGAATATTGCACTTTTTTCACTTATGTATAATTGATTGGAAGCACACAAAAATTACATTTAAATATTTTAAAACAATATGACCAAAAAAAATATGAATTATATAATAATAGTAAAAACTCTGTATAATAAATAATAGATAGGGTGTGAACAGTATTAAATACATAAAAAACAAATACACATATACAAAGATAAAAGATTTATTACATACCTTACTGCCAACAATAGCCAACGAGAGCAACATAAGGCTGGGCCCTCGTATCTGAGCGAAGGGCTGGCCCTCACCCTCTTTGTAGACATAGACGCAGCCGTCGTAGCAACCTGCGAATAGCAGCCCACCACTAGCGCGCAGACACACTGCGCCTTTACCACCCTCGTGTGTACCAACGTGGGAGCCACTCTGGGAATAAAATAACAAAATAAATATTATAATTGACAAAAAACATAAATATATTTGAAAACAATTCTTCCTCTGTAGAGAGACTCGACTTGACACTAAGTTCTTTCTATGTACAATCGTAAATTAGAAAATGTTGAATGGAACATTTCAACAATAGGCTATTTCGCCTTCAATGTATAAGCATGAAACTGAGAAGGTTATGTGAAAACATTTCTTTGTCTTAAAATGGTTTTTCTCAGGTAATATAATTTTAGTAAAGTAGAGTTTTGAAAGCTTTATAGTTTACTCATATTTTGGAATTTATGTTGTGAATAATTATGTAGTAGTTAAAATATACATATGCATATTATATGCAATGTTATTATACTTATTAATTAAGTGAAAATTACACTACATCTACTACTATTTACTAAAAAAACAAACAAAAATATTACTATATTTTAGTATACCCACAGTATAATCAAAAACATGTATTTGACTGCTGCTCGTCCCACAATACACTTTTCCGTCTTCATATAGCAGTGTATATACTGTCATTTTAGGTCCGGCCAATGTCCTCAGTAGGAGACCAGTTTGTGCATCTTTTATTGTGACATTTTCCGATCTGGCTGCCACTAAGAGTACTTTACGGGGCCCTTCCTTCATGGCCCTTAGAGCTAAAATGTTCTGGTCTGAGAATTTTACTGAACTAACTGGTATTAACATGTTGTTCTGTAAGAATAAAAAAACAAAAAAAATGTAAAAATGGTATTGTGAATAACTAAATCCGTTTTATTCTAAAAAATAATTATAAGGTTTAAATTAAAAAATAATGTGGAGGTATTTTAACATTAATGAAGTTTTATTACATAGTAAGGATAAAATAATATTTGAACATTCTAAGGTAGCTTGACTTGTACTCATAAATTTTAAAAGTGTATAAGAATTTCGACGCCGATTATATATTATAGCTTAGTAATCAGAAGTCATCATAGTTGGTTTTTCACAAATATATAACATAACTTAGTTTTGTTATATCTTTCTCTTCATATAAAATATTAAAATATTCAATAAGTTTAAAAGTTCTTTTTGTTTTAATTATAAAATGATTAGCCAATAAGAATATATTATAAAGCATAAACCAAATACTTGAAACGATCATACCTTGCATTCAAATTGTAGTACAAATCCTGTCCTTGTACCGACAAACACCGTATCCCATGCCCTATCCATTGTTTGTATTGGACTTAAAACATTGCACTCGGGTCCCTTTTCTAAGCCAGTCTGAAAAATAAAGGCAAAATTTTTAAATGTTTATATTTTATTAAAAAAACAGTTTGTTATAAATTTAGTATTTTATTTTAATGTAATGTTAGCTTTCATATCTGAACAGAAATAAATATTTTTTTATTTACAGCATTAACTTCTGTAGGAAAAATATCAAAATATTAGAAGTATAAAATAATATAAAAGTTTTACCTCTAAATCATAATATCGTATTCGAGAATCCAGAGACCCAGTGTACACAGTGGTTCCATGTTTTTCCTTGACAATGGTTAAACATGTGACAGCGAGATTAGAACCTCGCAACGTCGTTATAAGTTGCCCTTCATTATTAAAGTAATATACGTTGCCGTCTACACACGCCGCTAGGAAGTTGGCTTCCACGCACTGAAATAAATGAAATTTTGTATTTTGTAAACAGACGAAAATACATACAGTAAAAAACTGTTTTTTTGAGGTAGTTCCCACGAGGCGAAATATTATATTTTTATTTTCTTATTTCCTTCCACAGCGTGGCGTAGAGTTCCGCCATTCAACAATGTTTAGTGGTGAGTGAGGAAGGAAGTATTTTAACACTAGTTTCACCATGCCTAACCTGTCATAATGCGGATACAGTGTGAGCTAAAAATATTCTTTATATATTTTTAAATGGTTCTTTCCAAATTATAATACAATGATATCTCAAGCTTGTACTAACCTCTATAGCGAGAACTGCATCAGCATTACCTGACACCACAAGAGAATCGCGACGCAAGTTTTCATCTGCAGAGTAATCATACACTTTGCATTCTTCATTCTGACTCACTGTCGCCAAGGCTTCTTCCATTGACGACTGACTGTTATCTAAGATTATTTCCTCGCTTATTGGAACAGGAACAGACTCAATGACTTCCTTATCTTCCACACATTTAACTTCGCAGTTGTCTCCCACTACTATGTCCTCTGATACATCGAGCATATCAAGATGCAAATCATTTACAATTTCATCCACGAAAGCAACATCGTGTTTCATTGGCAATTGGTCAGAAATTTCCAACATGTTTACGATGCTTTCATCAGTTTTCGGTTCTATATTTATTTCATCAGTATTTTTCTCGAGTTTATTAGAACGTAAATATTTAAAAAAATCATTACGACCGAGCCTTAATAAAACGACAGAACAATCTTTCAATTGAATGTTAGTGTTATTAGTAGATTTTTCAACACTATGGGAATCTTTTTTCTTTCTAACTTGTTTCTTTTGGTTTTTAGTTTTTATTTTTGGTTGAGGTACTTCTAAGTCATCTAGAGATATAATATCTTCTAGGGGCCTATCATCTGTAATTATTTGTTCTATCAAAGATATATTTGGGGACTTATGTTTTTTGATTTTCCTTCTCCCAATGGACGCAGGGCTTCCTGATTTAACAGACTCATTTCTCGAAATTTTACGACGACGACTTCTTTTTTGTATCGTTGGGGATTCTCTGATTTGGTCTTCACTAACACTTTCTAGTGCTATTTTCTCAAGTTCTTCTTCAGGCAAACTCGTCAAATCATCAACAATAGTATCCTCAGTTAACACATCTGATACAATTTCATTTTCTTCATCAAATGGATCAACATTTAATACTGTCATTCCTAATGTTTGCATTGAATTGACACTAGTCTCCTTACTTTCTATTGAATTGTATAATTTAAATTTCTCTTGCAATAAAACTTGTATTTCCAAATCGATTTCTTTCATTCTTTCAAATGCGTCATTTGACTTCCTATCTGGTTTATCAGGAATTATTAAATCTGTTTGTATTGCTTTGTGAAAAAAATTCTTCTCTTCAGTTTGTGTCTCTTTTGTGGGACATTTTCTTAAAACTTGTACAGCGACATGTCTTTTCACGATTTGCCTTGATATTGGTTTTTTCTCCTTATTTGCTTTGTCAAGAGGAGCTTTCGGCGTTGTAGTGATAGTTGGCGTTGGTGCGGTATTTCTATGAGCATGATGTATACTTATTTTTCGTGGTTGTTCAGTAAACATATCAATCGTTTTAAGTTTAGTTTTAATTTCTGACTTTGAAGGAGTTTGATTACTAATATTAGAATTATTGTCAATAGGACTAGTGGTCTGACTGGATGTGGAATCTTTTCGTTTATTAGTATCAGTTGTCTTTTTAGGGGTTTCTTTTCTCTTAACATGTTTTTCTGTATAATGCTTATCAATAGTGGTGACCTTTTTATTATCTTTACATGCATTTTTATTCTCTTCCTTAGGAAAACATGGATGAAGCATGGACCTTGACGTTTCCAATTTTTCCGAGGTTTTCCAAGCGCAATCTTGCTTGTTTGATTCAGAATGACATGATTCTAATTTCTTTCTTTTCTCCTTTCGATGTGACGGTCTCTGTTCAATAGATCTCTTACGAGAATTAGTTGTTGTTAAAGATTTTAATGTATTTGTTAGATTGTCTGTATTTTCGTTATTTTTAGTTATATGTTTAGGCTCAGTATTAATTTTTTCACTTGTGTCTTCGTGTACACTATTAATATCTTTATCTTGTACTAACATAGTGGAATTAAGATTTGAGAGTACTTGTGTATTCTGTAAGCTACTGTTATCTTTTGTCTTTTCCGGGGGACTTGTAGTACTTACTGTAACATATGATTTTACAGGTGACTTAGCTGTGTCTTGTAGTTGACTGTCTATAATATCAACCATGATTCTAGAATTTTTATCAGGTGACTGTGGTTCTAACTTTAAATCTTTGTTGGTAATATTTGAGGTAACATTACTTATAATACTTTGATTAGGAATAGAAATGTCATAATTTTCTATAAAGTCATGATCAACGGCCACATGATATTGCTGATCTAATTCTGCAAATGGGTCATCCTCTTCAGATATTTGCTCTTCGACATTGTTGAAATATTGTGGTTGTATGGAGGTTTTATTTACATTTTCAGTATCTTCATTCTCGACAGTTCTGTAAAAATCGTGTTCAGAGGAAGTACTCACTTCAGCACTATAATTATAACTTTTACTTCTTGCCCTTCTATGAAAAATTGGTTTATCAGATACATCATAAGTCTGTTCATTTTGTTCGTATGAAACATAATTGCCACCATCTGAACTCTTACGTCTTTGTGTGTGTGACAAACTTTGTGAAAAGGAGCTTTGGGAATATTCTTCATAGCTACCTTGTTTATTTACATATTGTTCACATGCTGTTTGTTGTTTTACATATTGGTTATAGTTATGAAGTTCTTCTTGATTTGGGTATGAAGAGTCATCTTCGCTTATACTAAGCTTTTGTTCAAATTCATCAATTTGCAAAACCTTAGTTAACTCTGCCATCACAATCGGTTTTATGTCTTCCAGAAATACTGTATCTTGGGGATCGAGTATACATTGCATTTGTTTCAAAAAAGTATCCTCGTATATAGTGTTATTATCATTTTCTATAAACTCTGCCCTTGTACTGCAAAGAGATTTTTCAGCTGTTGACCTTAGGTGTCTATTAAAGCTATTCTGAGACTCGGTTATCAGACTACTAATAGCATATTCAAATTTATGTGAAGAATTTGGATTATCCATGAGTTTGTGAATCTTCTCCTTATCCATTTTAAAGAGTTGGTGCACAATTTTATTTTTAATTTTAGCACAATTTGTTTTGGCAGTATGCTTTTGTTTTTGATATCGTTTTTTGGCAGGCTCTTGCTGACTATGTGGTAAGCAATCACCTCTCTCGGATAACCCTTGATTATCCACATTACTACTGTTTTGACTATCATTATAATTTTTTGTGTTCTGAGGTTCATTGCGGTTTAGTAATCTTTTTCTTACTATATCAACAGTGTCATCCACTGACCGACTAAATGTACGAGAGTTATCAATTGTAGAAAATGAATGAGTTGGATTGCATCCATAGTGATCAGAAGCTGGAGGTCTATGTCCTGTATAAGTCTCTTTATCTAAATTATGAGGTTTATTGTGAGGTCTCTCAATAGGCTGTTGTATGTTAGTTTCTGGAGCCCAGGGATTTGAGAAAGGAGGATGTCTGTAACTTTCCCTTTGATGACTATTAAAATGCCGATGGTCTACATCACCCATGCTATTAATATGTATACAGCTATCATCATAAAATTGATGATTGATTGTGGTATCTTGAAAAGTGTTTCTGTGGTCATTACTAAACCTGGATTGTTGTAGCATCGGTAACATCTGTCTTTCACCTTGTTGGTGAGGTTTTTGATATGGTTCATGATGATCATTGTATCTATTGAGTTTGTTAATTCTATGTCTATTTCTTTCTATATTTTCAGATATATTTTGATCTTGACTTTCGGAATGAGGATGGTACGGTGGTCGTAATGACCTTGAAATTGGTGGCGGGAATCTGAAAATAATATAAGATCGGTTCTGTATATTAAACAAGCCATATGTAATTGGAAATAATGCAAAACTTTGCAAAACTTTGCAAATAAAATAATAATTCTTGTAGTTAATTGATAAAATAATAAAATTTGTGGGTAAGCACTTTTTCATTTTGACATAAATTAATCAGTGATGCTCGATTTTCAAGTCAATTTACATAAATAATTGCCACTTACCCAGGCGAATCTAATAACCTATAGTTTCTGGAGCTTCTAAAGTGAGAACTTTTGCTACTCCAAGACTTAAAATGTCTTGGATTTTCATTGCGCCATCCATCAATTCCTGCATGACCTCGTCGCATCTTGTCAAGTTCACTTCATATTATAACACATATATGAGATTTACATAAATGTATTCGCACTTATTAAATATTTTTATAATGTTTTTAACAATAACATCAAATTTTATCAACAAAACAAACAAATTGGATCAATTCAGTCCTGTACTCTGGATGTTTAAAAACAAACAGATAGAATAGACAGAATGAACTAATGTCAAAAGTAACCATTTTATTATTTTATTAAAAAATATATTTATAACTGTATTTTAAGCTTTCTTCAATTTATCTAAACATTTATATACAAATAATTATATTATAAATGATTATTATATTATATGGAAATGATCAATCATAAACGACATTTTTTTATCTGTTTCATAGTGTCGATTATCGCGGGAAATTTGAACTAAACGATATTATTATCTATATTATTATTTGTAGAAACATCACTTTAGAATAATAAAAATAGCATTCTTAATATTAATTTTCATTTTATAATTAATAGAAATTAGTCAAAAGTTAATTAACTTGTTTTATACCCTATGAAATGTTTAAAAACGAACACGTGTTCTGCAAAAATCTATGTGAAAATAACTACTTTCATTTAAGCCTTACAAGAAACTTATTTACATTTATATAAACAAATGTATTATAAATTATTATAATTATTTTATAGAAATATCCAAAATCGCTTTTTATAATAAAAAAAACTCTAAAAAATGAATCAATTATTTTATTTTTATGTCCTGCTTCTGGCGAAAGAATCCCGCTTTTAACCGACAAAAACAATCTGGCAACTAATACATAATTATGTCGATAAATAATAATTTCCAGTGCTTGAGCTTTTATAACAATATTTTTTAGAATTAAGCAGTTTTTCCAAATAACATGATTTCGTTTCAATCTAAAAACAATTTTCATTTTTGTAGCTTAATAAGGCTCGAGTGCGTACACTCCTGCGTGCCCCCACAAGTCTCCTACTATAAAGTCAAATTTCCTAATATGTTCACTATAAATTAATAAGAAATAGCTGTCGAGTAAAATCAAATAGTTAATGTACGTTTCTTGCCGTTTTTTAATGAAAAAATACCTTAATATTATTTTATTATAATAACTTCAGAAAGGCATCCAATTCGCAAAACGAAATAACAAAAAAAATAAAATAAAAAAAGCATTATTTATTTAAATAAAATTACATATTATATTATTTAGATTCCAGCAAGAATAGATGTTGGGTCTTCAACTCCTGATTTTACTTTCCTCAGGAATAGAACAGCTTCACGACCATCGATAAGTCTGTGGTCGTATGATAGGGCTAAATACATCATTGGCCTTATTTCAACCTGCATTTAAAAAAGAACATTTAAAATAAACATTTCATTTATACATAGATATTAAATTTATATTAAGATATTAAAGTAAGAAGAGCATATGAAGAATAAAATGTACCATACGCCTAGCTGTCTGTAATCTTTTAAATAATATTCTCTAATATTTTAAATACCTACTGTAAATGATTAATTATTGCAAATGTTAATATTTAAAATATTTTATTTATTTATTACGCATTTAGGTTTAGTTTAAATAGAACGATTATAATGTGCTGACATGACTTCTTCTTCTTTTGACATTCTTGATTATGATGGTTATGAACTTGAGAAAATATTTGGACTATTTTTATAAGAAACCTAGGCGTCTTCTTGATTTGAAGGGGGTAGAGTTAGATTTATAGATTTAATGGAGCCTTACAGATCTAGCAGCTATAGTCCGAAAGTTTCAAAAAGTGAGTAACGTACATCACGAGGTACTTTATAATCTATACATGTTTTTCTGCATATAGAAGGTGGAAAAAAAAAATATTTTGACACTCTAACTCCTCTTTCAGCCAAATTTTGAGACAACACAACAAAAACAGAGTAAAAAGTACCTAATTAAAAAAAGAAAAATACCTATATATTGCTAACGTTTTATAGAAATAATCTGTTTAATAAAAAAAACACACCAGAGAGCGCAGCTAGCATATATATGCAAGGGGCGGGTGCGGCGAGGTGAACTCGGAAATCAAATGGGATTCAACGGATAGGTTAGAGAACTATCGCGAGGGCGTGCTAAGTGCATTTGTGCGTATTGAATGAGCATGGAAGGAACCAACCCTCGTCGTAATGTTTATTTAAAGAAAGTCGCTTTTCATTGTAAAATGTCTATATACCTACTTAAACGCTAACATGGGATGCGTGTGTGATGTTCAATATCATTTTATCGCTTTGGTTGCGATTTTATGAAAAAGTTTAAGAAGCTTAAAAATAATATTAGCTCGAAGTGGGGTACGGGCACAAGCGTGTGACTGTTGGGATGGTTGAGACTTCGATTCCCACAAGCGGGAATGCAATATTTACTATTTTCATTTCTTCGCTCTGGTAACAAGGTAAAACGCGTTGGTTCCGCCACTCAACACCCAATGCCTCGAGAATTCAGCGGAAAGTGAATGCGGGCAAACGGAGTGTCTTAACACTATATTCACAAATTTCCAATCCTTACCATGTGTCTATATTGAGAATCTAAAAAAAAAAAGGTATAACTTGTCAAACTGTCAATATTTTAAATAGAGAACGGAATCAAACGTCATCCAAATACAACATCCACCCATGAAAAATATATTAAAGAAGAAAAAGACACACACACACACAAACACACACACACTACACACAAAAGCGTTCAATCGTACACACCACATCAACATCCACACAAACCCACCTTCCCCTGAACGGCGACGGGTCGCTGCACAATCGCGTGCATGCCCAGTATCGCGGACTGCGGCATGTTGATGATCGGCATAGAGAGCAGCGAGCCGAACACGCCGCCGTTGCTGATGGTGAAAGTGCCGCCTTGCATGTCCCCCGGTGTTAGTCTGCCTGGAAAACTTTTATGGTGGGTGCGGGATTCGAATTCGAGGAAAGGAAAAGGATGTGGGTGGGATTGGTATGTTTTTGAGGTATTGTGTCGACAGGTTGTGAATTAGATTCTTGCTCCAGGATATAAAATATTTAACATTTTCATATCTTCGCTCTGGTGTCGAGACAAAGCGCGGCGTTGAGTTTCGCCGCTAACCATGTAATGTCACAATGCTGGGAGGATAATTAAAAATGGAGAGTCATAAATCTCCTCTTTCTTCTCTGTAAATACTGCTACATGGAAAACCACAATATTAAGAAGCGCAAAATTACCTTTCCTCGCTTTATCAGCTAGTGATGATATTGATAGCTCAATTTGCGGGAAATCCATGGCGTGGACGTTGCGCACTATGGGGGTCACCAAGCCCTTGGGGGTGGCCACCGCCACTGCAATGTCTACGTAGTCTCTGTTGGTACGATTACACTAAATAAATAACATTTAATCATATATAAAGGAAGAAAGAAGTGGCGAGAATTAGGGGAGGCCTATGTCCAGCAGTGGACATTGAAAAGCTGATGGATGGATGGAATCACATATATCTATTTCATTACTATTTTATTATTAAGAACTTATTAGAGAAATGGATTTTAGGTTGTTAACTGTCATTGTGTTGTCTAGAGAATCATAAGTAAAAACAGAGAGATACGTCAGTAAGGTTTAACTAATTCTTTTAAAACACCTCTATATTCGCGAACTTAATAAAATAGTAAACAACAATGACAATAAAAACATTTTTATTTTTCTTGACACAAAACGAGTGAACGCCATAAAGGGGGGGTGGGGGGTTGCGTGGGGTAGTCCGGACGGGGTGAGACAAGTCGCCGTGTAAAATCTATGTCCTAGAAGTAATGGCATCACGCGCCCATTACCTGTAAACAATGGTACGCTATAACGCTGTTGATCGCCTGATCCGTGAGAGCATTGGCCGGCCGATATAAAAACTGAGATGTGAAAGATAACTTTGAAACGTTATGAAAAAACATCAGCTTCACGCTATCCCGATTACAGCGTGGTAGGCAGAGGGAAGATAGTGTTAAGACACTCCGTTTACCAAAACGTATTGTCTGGTTTAAATAGCGTCAAGTTATTTTAGACTAGTTTGATGGTGTTTGGTACTCCGACTCTATTATATCTTATGAAATAATTGGTGGTGCATATGATAAGACGTGGAAAAATATTTAATTTGCAGCTTCATGATGTATCTTGCAGGGTAGGCGGTGGGTCCGATTTCAAGATACTAGGTGTTGAGTGTGACTGCGCTTGTCGTACAGAGCCGGAAAATGGACATATTTCAATGCCCTTAGTGGAAATCGAACCAACAAGCATCGTTTTTAAACTCAAACGCTGACGCTGCGCTATTATCTTCGGCTTCGATGAGAAAAAGCTCATTTATATTAAAATGTCATTACCTACCTGTAAATAATATTTCCATCGACTATAACACCGTTTACTACCGGCTGGTCGGTAAGTGCGTTAGCGGACGCTTTTAAAAATGGCGACATAAACGATAGTTTAACGCCGTATTTCTTGGTAAATGTTACTAAGTTCGCTTTTCGGAAAGCCATCAACTTGCTGCAAAAGATTGATTATTTTTATCATATACTTTGATTTTTAAAAACTGTTCTGTATATTGAGATTGCAGGTGAAATGGGACTTATATATGTATATAAATTTGAAGCCAGTCATGGTGCAAGGACTCTAGGTGTGATTGTGAACGCGACAGGTTGTGGATTCGATTCCCATTCGAAGGATTGAAATATTTAATATTTCCGCCTTCTTCGCTCTGGCTCTCCAATCAACACGCGCAGCCTCCAAAATTCGACAGAAAATGGGGAATGGAGTGTTGAGGAACTCAACGCCGCCCTTTACCTCATTTTTGGAGCGAGAGAACGATAATGTTTAATATTTAATTTCCCTGAGTAGGAATTGAATCTACCACCGTCGTGTCTACAGCACGCTTGAGCGCCTGCGCCACGACTGGCTTCAAAGCAGGAGTAGGGCTTTGGGTGAAAATAAAAAAAAATGGAAACCTCATATCACATTCGTTAAATGTTGTCAACATGGCAGTTGTGTTTTGCGCTTCTTTCAGTCTTTCGGCGATGCGTTTCCGCATTCTATTCATGGGAACTGCTAATTCTGTGCGAGTGCCGCCTATTGTTTTTGTTGGATCGCCAATTCTTTGTGTTGCCTGGTGGTGGTTTACAAAGAAATATTTAATCAACCATAAATATAGTGGGAAACGGAGTGTCTTAACACTATGTACCCCCTGCCTATCCTGCTACCCGCATACAGCAGTTTTCAATTTTCTTATCAAAGTATGCAATGATAGGTATATAAATATGCCTAAAATAATAATAAAAAAAATATATAAGCGGAACATATTTCTATATAGCTTAAAAAAATATCATGAGAAAAGATAACCCATATAGTATTTTTTTTTCCTTACTAAAGCAGCGGCAGGAGTTGGTTTCTTGACGACGGTCTGTACAGCTGTAGCTTTAGCAGGTGCAGCTTTAGCTACGGCGGGTGTCGCTGGCGCCGCGGCGGGGACGGGGGCGGGCGCGGCGGCAGGGGCGGGCGGCGCAGGCGCTGCTGGTGCGGGTGCTGCAGCTTTGGCAGGAGCCACTCCCGTTACGTCGACCTAATATTTTATATATTAATTTATTCGTGCATATTAAACTTTAAGATATAATAATTAGGTGAAAACTATTTTAATAAAATCATAGTGCGATTCCCTATATAAAAATGATAGCTACGTCTTCCAAAATACAGTAGCGTTTGGTGCTCAGTTCTCTCTAGCTAACCCACTGGGACAGAGTGGAGCTTAAAAAAGTCAGCTTCATGCTGTATTGGGTACCTCGACGTCGGCTTTTGCCTTCCTTGGTGCGACTGAAGAAATTAAAATATTAATATATAATAAATAATTTATTTCCCCGAGCGGGATTCGAACCCACAACCAGCCACAATTTATGCCCTGCGTCACGACTGGCCTCAAGTGGGAAAAATAAGAAATTCTTATAAATATTAGTTAAATAACCTGAAAGAGCACTTGCTGAGATTTGACAGCTTGTCCATCCTTTACGAATAATTTGACAATTCTGCCGTCACCCGGCGACATGACCGGCAGGGCCGTCTTGTCCGTTTCTATCTCTAACACCACTTCATCTGTTGCAACGGCATCGCCTTCTTTTTTTATTAATCTAAAATCGAAATACTTTAAGTTAATTAAAATGATGTGGATAGCAAAGCGTTGGTAGCAAATTCGATTCCGTTCATACCTACTCGTAAAGAAGATGAAAAATTATTGATGCACGATGACAGGTACGATAAGTTATTTAAATTATTTATACTTAATTCAATTTTACTACTATCAAAGTACCTACAATATATGTATATTGATAGACAAAAAAAAAGATTTTTTTATTATGGATTTTTTTTTATTATTAAAACAGTTTATAGTTTTTTAAATTGCAGTGTTTTATAATGCAACAATGGTATCTTCAAACTATTGAGATATGTATACAATACAAGACAGACCCAGTACTATTTTGATATTCCGAGTAAGACAGAATAGTGTTAGCGTACAAGTGTAAAAGTGGGTAGATTTAGATGAAAAAGATAAGCAGAAAGCAGTGGAATTGTGTCAAATGGGAACAGTTGCTTGTAGGAATCCCTGATTGGAAGGTATCTAGTGTGTAGTGCTGTTATTGAGTGATACATGTCACTTATTGTAATTACGTGGAACCTCTAGCCGAGTACGTTGGAAACATATAGACGGTAAGTGCTTTTATCGTGTTTATTTTAAAA
This sequence comes from Heliconius numata, assembly GCA_016802625.1. Taxonomy (NCBI): domain Eukaryota; kingdom Metazoa; phylum Arthropoda; class Insecta; order Lepidoptera; family Nymphalidae; genus Heliconius; species Heliconius numata. The sequence continues at coordinate 3,892,156 of JAEBDU010013284.1, read as the reverse complement.
ACGTTAACCGCTTCCGTTTTCTAACAATAGAATATAGGAGCTTAAGGACGTAATAAAAGAAATAGATTTAAAAAAAAAAAAAAAATTGTGAAAAACGTTCAAAAGGTCCAAAGTTCGGACCATGTTGCAAGAGGTCGAAATAGTAGACCTCCTAGTGGTCTAAAGTCAGAAATGACCTTTCTTGAAATTTAATGAATACAGTCGTAGAAAACAGCTTAAATATGTTTTTTAAAATTTTACTTACTTAATGTCACCACTGCTAATGGAATCTGGGAATGTGGGGGCTTTGACTTCTTCAACGGCGAAGTTAATAGCATTTGTACTTATATTTTGTCGTCTCAAGTACACAACCATGTCACGTCTTAAAACTAAAAGATGATTGTTGCGATTATATCTGTTGAAATAAATACGTTTAATACTTATATTTTTATTACAAATTAAATATACGTAAATTATTAATATTTTTTTTTATTTAGCAGCTAATGATTGAAGAATATTTAGTAAATATATTTATTTATATTAAAATAAAACTTGGTGGGTGACGGATATTGGCTTCTCACTTATTCAATTTTTTTTTGTTATATCCAAATAAAAAATGTAAAATTTTAAATTATTTTGTACCTACTACCTACCTAGTTTTTAACTGCTGGGGCCAACGTTGACTGCTTTGCAATGTACTTCTATAGTTTGAATATTTCCTTAGCAGTTTATATTCTGAAATCTATATGTCAATCATAAAATAGGAGTATCTATAAATATTTTATTTAGAAAAAATATTAAATAAATTAAGTGTATTTAAAAAGGTAAACTTACAAATTGAATAAATCTCCATCTAAACATATTATATACAAAATGCTTAATTCGACAACTTCTTAATTAAATATAAGTACGACATTTAAGAAGAAATGTCAAAATCTGACAAAGAAAATTCTCTTTTTTTTTATCAAAAGAGGAATTACTTCTTTTTTTTATATGCTGTAGCGTTTGTTTCAAAGTATATGTTTTTATATTTAATATTGTTAAAAATTGCTTTGTTTCGAATACTTAAATGAGAAATATTTACTAAACATTTTATTTTAAATAATTTAGTATATCTTCTCACTATGAGATGGCACTACTATATATTTTACTATTCGCGAATAGATGGCGCTTATAATTTTATTAATGTTTCTATTGCACACTAGATGTCACTTTGAATCTTGTTTTGATATCTTTTTCTAAATAAGTTATTTATTTATAATTTTGGGATCAGACTTATTGCCTTGTTTTTTGCTAAAATTGTAGTTATTTTTAATATTTTAAAATATTTATTGTATTTATTGTATTACATTTTGAGGCCGTTAATTTTAATTTCGTCGTTGTCGAGTCGCTGTACTTTGAGAGTTCTAATGTTTAGGATAATTACTTCTAAATGTTTTAAAAGTAATCACAACGCCAAAAACCTTTTTAACAGACCTTTACGAATAAAAAAGGCGTAAAGATTAAATAAATTTATATTTTTAAGTAAGCACTTTTATTTTAAAACTATAATCTGTTTATATGAAAAATACAAATTAATTTATAAGTACTAGTCATACTACATAATTAAATTAAATATACAAAAAAATATATATAAGGAAATACCATATGACCCATGTAAAATTATTAATTAATTTATCGTAGCATAGTCGTCGATATGACTTACGTAGAGACACGAGGCGGGGCTCTTTGTGCGGGACATTAGCGGTGTCCACTTAAGACGTCCCTATGTGACCTTCTTATTCTCCTTCAGTAGGGTTATCATAAGGATAATAAGAATAATACATTATAATAAGATTAAAAAAACTAAAAAAAAACTACTTATACAGTCGGCGTTTTTAGTATAAGTAACTAAAAACACAAAGAAACAAGTAATAAGTAGTGAGGCAGGTATTTTATAATAATAACAATTTAACAGTTAATTATTGAAATAAATTTTATAATCCATACATAGGTATACAAATAAATAATTTTTCTCTAAACAAATGACCTAACTGTCATCCAGAACCCTATAAAATTTAACAGAGCTAATTTAAGTTAATTTAATTGATTGAAGATGAATAAAGAGCAGTATGTTTTTTTAACATAAATATATTTTGTAGTAAGTATTGGGTACGTATATCCAAGTTAGTTATATGTAGGTTCATACATTATACTATAGATTACGATTGTTCTTAAATCTTTAACCTTCATAGATTGATGTATGTATATTTTAATAATAAGCTTTTATTTTTTTAGCTACTAACAGTGTTTGAAACTGTTCATATCAAAGTATTTGGATAGCTTATCATCTTATATCAATACTTTTAATAAATATTAGTTATATAAATGTTAATACATGTTAACAGATTCCATAGAGTCAACCCTAAGTAACGGCTCCCCTACTAATTTGCTAAGATTCCTGCAACCCGCATCTTTGATTAGGAATCTATATCGGATGGGCCGCGCTGCGCATTTACGTACTTGAACGATTTTGAAATTGTTATTAATAACTATAACATACATACCTAAGTTATACTCTACTTATAGTTTGTATAATTAATAGAGAATTTATGAAAACGTTTATATCAATAAATGTGATATATTTATATTATACCATATATCACTTCACCCTCTCTGTTCGGTATAAAGAAACTGAATGGCCTTCACGCTGTATCTCACACACAGCTTGGTAGGTAGAGGGAACCTAGTGTTAAGTGTTAGCGCAAAGTGTTTGCGTGTTGAGTGGCGAAACTCATCGCCGCGCTTTTATCTCTACACCAGAGTGAAGACATGAAAATACACATACAGTGGTAAAATTTTAAGTTCCTATTAACTTATCTATACAATTATTAAAAAGCTGAAGAGTTTGTTTGCTTGAACGCGATAATCTCTGGAACTATTGCTTCGATTTCATTCAATTTTGTGTCCATTTTTTGAGGACCGCCATAAACTATACCTATTACATACAACATTCGTTTCGTTAAGAATTACCTTAGTAATGTCTATTTAGCGCAGAACCATATTTAAACGCGGACAAAGCCGCATGTTAAAGCTAGTACTTAGGTGTACAAATGAAACCTTCGCGTAAATCTCAATAAAGAAATATTCAGAGTTCAAAAACAGATTTAACCATTTTATCCTCATATTTATTTTTAAAACTTAACCATTTTAAGTGTCAACTCAATTTTTTTTAAAAAATAATTCTTTTTTAGCGTCACGCTTCATGCCTAGCGAGGTATTCATAGAGAATGGAACGCCAAACGCCGCGTATTATAATGTTTCAGCCACGTAATAAAAATATTAAATATTATTTTTTATCACGACATTTCCTTATAGGTAGAGAAAATATTGTAATATTCCTTCTTTCCTCCTCTTTTTCTAGGCTAAATATGCATTATAACGTTATGAGAGGAGATAAGTGGAATTCGAATAGGTACACAATCGTAAATGCGTCGCTAATAATATACATTTTACAGCTTTACTCTGTATCCCGCATATAGAACGGTAGGTAGATGGAACCTGGGAACCTATTGTTAAGATACTACGTTCCCAATTTTAATTATAATAAAATTGTTATTACAGAAAATATTCACTTAATAGTTCTTATTTAATTAAAAAAGTGAAATAATAAACATAAATATTATTTTTATTCAGCTTCATGTTAATGAGCTTCTGATGATGTGGATTTTGAGCTTTCTCTTTTTTCTGCTTCATTAGAGTGGGCAAAGGGAGTCTAGTGTTAGGATACTTCACTCTCCTTTTTCCTCTGAATTCTGGAGACAACATAACGCCGCGCCGTTGAAGAAATGAAAATATTTCATTTAATCGAGAGGGAATACAGATCAAAACCTGTCACGTTTATACTTAAACGTTTATGCCCCAGTGTTACAAATATTAAATATTTCATTTCGTCGAGTGGGAATCGAACCCACAACTTGTCGTTTACAGTTACACACATGCCCGACACTATGACTGGGCTCAACATAAATTATAAAATTTAAAAATATCTATATGAATATAATATATATAATCTATTTATACAGGCAGGTAGTTTATGCAGGTATCTATTACATACCAATATACAGGGCTGTACCAGAATTGCTAAGAGTTGCGAAGTCTTAAGTTATTAATACTTCGACATGTTGTTCACATCGGCATCGTGCAAGCCCAGCTTAATTGTTTGACAAAGTTTTATACTCTTACTAGTATACAACGAAAAATTGTGGATACATTTAAAATAAGTACTTCTTTTTATTAACTTGTATATTTATAACCTAAATAGAAATACATATATATAAAATTATTTATATGTAGGTATGTGATAAAAAGATATATGCTATGGTCTAAGAAAGTAGACATATCTAAACATGTATATTTTTTCAATAAAAATCACTTTATTCATTAAAACATAGAGAGACAAAAAATTATTACATACAAAACATAAAAACCACAAATAAAAGAAGAATCAAAAATATATTAGTACCAAAATAACGGTATACAAAGGCTACCTAATAACTTAAGTATATTATTGATTTCTTATAGAAAGATAGAAATATAAAGAGTTAATAAAATCAGCAGATTTCGTTGAATCGGCGGAACCTAAAACTGTACTTTTGCCTCGCCACCAGACCAAAGAGATAAAAATAATAAATATCTCACTTCTTCGAGTAAAAATCGAACCCACAACGCTTACAGTCACACGCTAGGCTATCGTCTGGCCTCATAATAAAAAGAGTTAAATAAATTAAAAGTCCATAATTAAATTTTATTTATAATATAATTATTTTAGTTCCAGTTATAACATAGTGTATAACGTTGTATCCGATACGGCGGGGCAAGTTTTGCCGTCTCAGGTAGTAAGTCCAGTGTTTCAGCTTAAACGCTTTAACTTGAACAACAACAGCCTCTATTGTGCTAGTGTTGGGACACCACCTGAAAAGTAATTTTCATAATTAAGTGATGTGCTAACATGAATCGAGAATATCTTTGTTAATGTTTCGGTTTTTTAATATTTCTTAATATACTAAATAGATGCGACAATAATAAAAATAAGTGCTCTTAAAATAATGATAAATTATATATTTATAACTATAATTATTCAATAACTATCACCATACTAATTTTATTTCATCGATCAAATATGAATATCGTTACTTTTTACGATATCGTCCCATCACTAAACGGTCAATAAGCGTCCGTACAAGTTAAACACTTTCCACTAAACGGTCAATAAGCGTCCGTACAAGTTAAATACTTTCTTGGAACGTAAGTCCGGTCTTGGCAAGTTGGCAACTTGTCGATTTATTGGACAAATAGTTTGCACAATTTGCGGGAGATTTATAGTTTGTCTTCAATTGTATGCTCTAAGCAATATTCCAAACTTAGTTTATATCGATAACTTTATCGGTATAATCGTTGACAAGTTAAGGAATTAGTCTTCTCTAGTGAGTTAAATTTATTATGAATTGTTTTGTGGACTGTATAGTCATAAATATTTTCAGTGGTATATATGAATGTAATATAGTACGCTTGTGATCGATCTGGCTTATGCCTAGAGTAAGCCTTGTGTAGAAACACTCCGCTACCCATTTTCCGCCGTATTCTGGAGGCGAAAAATGGATAGCGTTGGTTCACTTATAATATTATTTTAAAGATTCATTTCTGTAAATAAATATCTATAAAATCACGTCTTTAGAATCAGTAGCAACAAAAGTTGTACCAATCGTAGAAGTTTCGTCGTAGCTGGATAATATAAAACCTATAATTTAATGGCCTCAAGAGTTAGAGTTTGAACTCTAAACTTAATTAACCGTCTAACTTAAGAAGTACAAATACAAAAATCGCTATAACTTTGATACGAAACCTCACTTAGCTAAAAATAAAAAAGAATTATTATTATTATATTTCATTCATATTTAAATGACAACATTTTAAAATAGAAAACTATCAAGTCACTATAACAAATACAACCAAACGTAACAACACTATTCCATTGTTATATTTTCTATAAAGGGGAAGAAAAAACCCTAATACGAAATTCGTTCAATGATTTGAAAGTTGAACGGGCTATAAATTCGTACAGATACGGTCCGCCTATAATCTGGGGACCCCGGGTTCCCCTGCATTCACCCCTCTGAATTCTAAAGCAAAAATATAAAATAAAATGGCGACCGCGTCTTGTCTTTATCTTTTCCTTATGTAAATGGTGGTGAATTATTAGATATTCGATGAAGTTAAGAACTTTCCAGCCGTTCGTCGGCGCCAAACAGCCTCGAGCGTTCTTTTCAATTGTTTGTTTATTGAATTGAAAGAAATTACCAAATTTTATTAGGTATTTGTATGAAATTGTTTATGCGGATTTTTTTGAAGATATTTATTTTTATTATAACCTATATATGCATAATATTATAATGTATATTATATATTTAACTAGCGGACGCGCGCAGCTTCGCGTGCTTATTTAGGGGTGAATTCTAGAAAACGATGAAATACGTGTTCAATTAAACACTTTTAAAAATCTAAATTTCAAATTTTATAAAAATCGGTGGTGATTTAAAAATTTTTCCATACAAACTTTCCACCCCTATTTCACCCCTTTAGGGTTAAAATTTTTCAAAATCCCTTCTTAGTGGATGTTCAGATTACGAAAGTAAACATCTGTCCAAATTCCACGTTTCTACGCACTGCGGTTTCGGCTGTGCGTGCGTCTTACCTCAGTCAGTGAGGACAAGTCCTTTTATATATATAGATAAGTTACAATTACAATCTACGTATATCTAGTTTTTCTCATTTCTTCAAATTCAAAATTCTGAGTAATTATGCTATATTTTACTTAGCATAAAAAAAATACAAAAAGAAATTAAGTAAGAAAATGTCTTCAAAATCAATATGAATATTTGTTCTTCTACAACTTATAAGATAAAAAATAAGCAATGCAATACCAAAACGTCTAATTTATAGCACAGAGGATGTCTTCGCTACTTCCGCCACCACAATGGCTGCTGGATCCGTTTCCTGCGTACACTTGAGAATAGAATGTATTACTTAGTTAAGTTTCCTCGCTCTTAATAATGTGCTTAATTTGCAAATCTACAATTTTGCTAATGTATAGATACGTGCTTAAATAATCGATTGAAGATACCTGAAATAATATTTACTTACAGTTATTTTAAATAAAATTATTTTAAAATCCTACTAAATAGATCTTAATTTAGTATCTTAATTAATTATTAATTCACAACGAACTCGCTTAAGTAATTATCGATTGTGGGTTGAATTATGTTTAAAATGTTTGAATGTGTGAGTGCTAAAAGTACCTTTTTAAACGTAACGCAGTATCCACAGCACTGTAGGCAGAGGGAACCTCGTGTGGACTCTCCGTTCTGCACTTTCCGCCGAATTTTCAAGGTATTGCGTGCTAAGTGTCGAAACTCAACGCTTTTTTGCCTCGGTACCTGACCGAAGAAATGAATATTAATAAATAATAATATATATTTTTTATGGAAAAAAAGGATCGTTCGGGTCACCTAATGAGGATCACCGCCGCCCACGACCCCGTGCAGCACAAGAGGAGCTACAGCTGCGTTGTCGGCCTTTGAGGTGGAGATAGACACGCTTTTTGAAGGTACCCATTTCATTTTCTTTTGAAGGTATTCATTTTCCGAGTGGGAATGGAACCCACAACCATCGCGTTACAGTCACACGCTTGTACCACAACGAAATATAATTTTTGAAGAAAATATAAATTAAATAACACGGATATCAATCAATGGATTACATAACCTTTAGAACAGAAACTATTCTCATTTAATATAACGGCGTTCATATTTTTAAAAGCTTTTTTAATATAATAAGAACAAAACAGACGCAAGTATAGCTGGTAACTGGTATCTGACAGTTCTCTATAAATAATGAAATTAATTTTATAAGGGCGGTCACGTGGTCACCGCCCGAGCGTCTCTGATGAGAATTAGCTTGGACATCGACAAGGGATAGGTACCTTGTGTTTTATATAATCAATATTAAATTAGACTATTTGGTTGGATTTTCATTAGTTTTTCTATAAAATAATAAATTATATAATATTAGTTAATATCTACATAATGTTTGAGGTATAAGCGTGTAGCTGTAAACGCGTCAGGTTCGATTCTCACTGGAGAAAATAATAAATTTAATATTTTCATTTGATCGCTCTGGTAAAGAAGCAAAGCGCGGCGTTAAGCTCCGCCAATCAATACGCAATGCCTTTAGAATTCGACGCTTACCAGTTTACCAGGTTCTGCCTTACTCTGATTTGTGCGGGATACAGGTGAAGTTCAAAAAGGAACATAATGCTTAAAATACTTAACATTCTTACTCAAAAGAATGTTTATAATTTAATACTTTAGTGTTCCTATTACATGCGATATTTTATGGGATATATAAATAAAATAAAAATACGACAGCAAAACTCATTTTCCTACATCCACTATATAATCTGACTCGGAGTAGGTTCCTTCCTCCAAAAAAACTTAATTAATTAGAAATAAAAATTTTAAGTTTTATGAAATTCTTACCTTACTTTAAAAAAATCTATGGCATTACAGTTAGCATAATATTACTTTAGGTAAATATATGAGGAACCCTCAACCCCCAACCCTCAACTAAGATGTCATACGTCTATCGAACACAAACTAATTTGTCTTACAAGCTCTTGATGAAAGGATGTCCATTTACTTAGCATGGGACGAAATGGGTTACCCTAAAGGGAAGTTCTTATAAAATACTAGATATATTTAGTAATTTAAACTTTAAAAATTTCTTTGTTAACTTTCGTTATTTTTTTTTAATTAGATATTATTTATTATTGATTCTGTTTATTTTACTAGGTTCCAGTCCAGTTATTCAAAACGTTGACCAATTTAAAAGCACTATTATCTTTTTAATGTATTATTATTTTGTATAGTTAAACAGACGCAGTTTAAAAATAAATTCTAATTATTTTGAGTTATTATACCCATTTTATATATACCTATAATACGGCTTAAAAATGTATATATATATCCGTAGCTTAAATTTTGTCAATGTTGTTTGTTACTCTAAAATGAAAATGAAAGAATTCTCTGTTGTCTAAATTTTTTATTGTAAGAAAATAAAATTAAAAAATAATAATCTACTTTAAAGAACCATTAAAGATTTTGTTTTACTCGTTTGTAATAAGTATAGGGGTAGTACCACGAAAGCTTCTTGCAAGTGAACCCTCAATTCGGAGAGGACCCCTCTATTCATAACTGCGTGATGGTACAGTTGTATACGAATATATAGATATACATATATATATGTTGAACGTCTTGTCTCGTAGTCGTAGCAGACGAACTAATTTGTTTTACGAGCTATGGGTGGACGTTTAAATACTTGGGACGATGTGGACTGCAATGATAGCAATGGAAGTTATTATTAGTAGAGTTAATTTTGAACAATTGTACGAAACTCTTAAAATTGAATTGATAGGTAAAATATTGTTTAAAGCAAGGATTTGTTCAGTAAAATTTGCAACATTTTGAACAATTTCTAATTAAAATCTCAATTTCAATTCTCTCCACCATCAATTAACATTTATTTCTACAACAAGTTTTATATTTCGTCGTTAAGTATTGAAATTTATTTGAATATTTATTCTGTTATAGGTAATATTTTTTTATATAATATTTATTGAAATATCTTTAGCTCTTTATTTCTTAAATAATGAATAATTTATGATATTTAGAACATAATATAGGCAGGCGGGAATGTGACGACATTAATGTTAACAAATGACTGCAAGTAACCCTTGTCAGTTTTTTTTTTATTTCAATTTCTTAAAAAAGATCAAAGTTTAATAATTTTATAATTTCAAAATAGTTAATTAACTATATTAGACTTCTTTATGTAATTTCAAGTGAATTTAATAATAAAGAACTTGTAAACAGTTGGTACATTAACTAAATTATATATCAGCCCGGCTAGCTCAGTCGGTAGAGCATGAGACTCTTAATCTCAGGGTCGTGGGTTCGAGCCCCACGTTGGGCGAATTAGCTTTTTTGTCCTTTTTGCCTATTTCTTTATTATTCATTTCTCAATATTTTATTTTATTGTTGTATTTTTTGCAATTTATTGTTTGTTCTCGGTTAAGTTATTCTTTGTTTATTTTTATAAACTTTATGTTTTTTAAACTCAATTTAAACAAATAATTAAATAAACAAAAATATTATAAATTCCAATACATATAATCAGTAATCAGTACTGCCGGGGTAGTCGGGCCCGCGACCAAGGGGCGGGGGGCGGCGCTTCCGCCGGAAACACTTCACCGTGCTGTGATTGCGCCCCTAATCACATTCACCACCATCAAGACGACGGAAATTTGTCGAGATTGATTACTCACAAGGATCTCTCTATATGTTAATTTAAATTATGTATCAATTAATTAAAGTTTGTATTTGGCGGCGTTGAGTTACGCCGCGTTTTTGTCTTGGTCCTATAGAGAAGAAATGAAAATGTTAATAAATGAGAATTCATTTCCTCGAATAGGGATCGAACCCACAACCGTCGCGTTACTCTCACACCTATACCGCGTTTATTGATTCATATTAGGAGATTGAGAAATTTATTAATTAAAGTATGATGAAAGTAGAGTATGTTATAATGTAAATAACATGCCATTGCTGAAATAGCTGGCGGAAAGAGGAAAAAACCCCGTGTTTTAGAATCTCGGGGCCGCTAGACGTTGATTATGGTCTGTGAACGTGGTCATGGTCCTCATTATGATACTCTTCAGAAATTACATCTAGATGCTGTTACTCTGAGATCTAAAGCCCGTATTGTAAATTGCTCTCAAATCAAGTACAGTTGAGATAAAATATTAATTAATATAATCTATGAATGAAAACAGCATCTCAAGATCGATCTCAGATTTAAGAGTGAAGTGACGAAAGCGAACAGCCGATGCGATATCCCATCGCACTAATCGTCCCCCAATCCTTAATAACTATCGCCGTAGATTTTTTTCACGTAATATTAATTTAAATAGGATAATAAAGAAATATTGAAAGAAATATTGCTATTGCAGAACTGCATGAAAAACTTTAAATTCTAGATACGAACTGAACGATGCTATCTAGGTAAAGCCACCTAAAATCAGTTCCTTTAAAGGACCCTTTTTTATTTTTGGTAGTCTACGATGTAAGTCGATACCCAAGTGGATATAATTTTGAACATTGCAATTCATTGTAGGGAAAGGATCTGGCAGCCTAGGCACTGCGTTACCGGGCCTAGATGCTTCCAGGATGCGCCACGTGGAGGCTCCTATTCTCCTGCCCCAAATGTCCATTCACCTGTTCATATGACGACTTGATTAAGGCAACAGATACCGCAGTCAACGTGGCTAATTACTGGCAAAATATGATCTGAATTTTCCAAACATTGACACGAAGAAGAAGAAGAAGTGGATATAATATTCGATTCAAAATAATACGTGTATATTATAAATCTATATCTAACATTCTATACAGAAACTGATGTAGCTGTATGCATATATTTTACTGTTTCAGTGACATAAATAATTTTAAGTTTTAAGTTATAAGGGATTAGATATTGTGAAATGCAAAAATATTAATATGAAATTATTAAAATAATTAATTAAAAATATTATTGTGAAATAATTAATTAATTTAAATAATTTTAATACAATATTATTTGGGTTATAAGTATAACTTTAACGATGACTTAAATCTCACGGAACGTACCTACAACGCATTGAATTTGGTCATCTTACGATTAATAACAAAAATATAATATAGGGTACATGGTTTACTTTAATTTGAGGTCGCGAATGTAAACGCGAATGGTTGTGAGTTCGATTCCCACTCAAGAAATTGAAATGTTTAATATTTTAATTTTTAAGTTCTGGTAATAAGGCAAATCTGCGGAGAGTCGAGAACGTAAGTGTGGCGGCTTTCGCTATTATTAGGTTAGATTATTTAATGAAACTTTTTTTACCGGGTTTTAAATGTAATATTTTAGGTCACCAAAAGACTTTTGTAGTAGTATAAAAAAGAATATTTTATTAAAAAAAACATAAACAAAAAGCTATAACATTCTTATATCAAATATTTACATATTTTCACTATGCTACAAAAGAAAAAAACGGAAAATGTTTAGGTATACTAAAAAAATATTAAAATAAATAACACTATTTCAATTATCTACTAATATTTTTGTCTGTTTGTCCCACACACAAACGTCCAAGTAAGTCGTCTCAGCAGGTCGCCGCCGGTCCAGTGGAGACTGGCTCCTGGCTCCGATGTATTCAGTATACCGTGATGAGGGGACAGATAATTAAATTGAAGTATAATCTGTATAGATGATAACTACCTACTTATGATATGATATTAATATGAAATTTTTAATGGTTTTTTCCTGTTTTCCGGACATAGCAGAGAAACCTGGGAACCTAGTGTGAAGACTCCGTACCCATTAAGACACTTCCGTTCTCCGCTTTTCGTCGCATTCTCGAGGTATTGCCTGTTGAGCGGATTTCAACGCCGCGCTTTGCCACGTTACCGAAATGAAAATATTAAATATTTCATTTCGGTGCGCGAGAATCGGACAAACACACAACCGTCGTGTTTGTCTGTGCCACCAATGGCTTTTTTACATGTTTTTAAAATATTTACGCATCTTCCAAATTAGGTATATAAAATAAATAGAAAAATGAAGCGAAAATTCACTACCACCATATACTTAACTTTCTTCAATCATGTCAAATACTATCTTGGGGGCTTTTATATAGGCTCACAATCACATTTTATTACTTTATTCATTTTCTCCATAGAAATAGCTTACTGTAAAATTTTACAGAAATGTGAAATAAATAAATTATGCCCTTTTTTAAGCATAGACAAGAATAACATAAAGGGGACGATATTACCATAAACAAAATATTCTAGTTTCTCATAAATAACGATGATTTATATTTATGTGTGCCTACTGGTGGTTTCTCCCCCGGATTCCCGGCGAGCAGTGGTTTATCAAATTCTAATATTGAAATCGATCAGCTATATCTAAAGTATACGGTACATCCCTTATAAAATGCCTTTGATTTTCTTAAAAGGTTAAAATGCTTCCTATCGTTATTTTTTTTCTAATATAGAATCTTATTCTATAATCATTTAGATGGTCGTTTTCTTATAAGTTCCCTACAACACTATTAAGCCTTAAAATAAATATAAGCCTTAATATTATTAATTTATATGTAGGCGTTAAATTAAAAGTATATGCTTTATTAGTAACTAAAGAGACCAATGTAAATAGTATTCTATATTATAGGTATAAAATAAGCTGGATTTAAATAAGCTTGTGACTGTAGGAAAACGTGACAGGATGTAGGTTCGATTGCCACTCGTGAAAATGTAATATTTAATATTTTCAGATTTTATTTTACATATATAATTTCATGATTTACATGCCTTTGTTGAACATGTAATTTCTAATTATTTTATAATGGGTCTTTTTCATTTTACAGTATTCCCATTACATAATTTCGTTACATTTTACATAAATATATTCAAATCATTTTAATATATTTAATAAAGATCACATAAAAAACCTTTGGTATTTACTTATCTATCTTATTTATATTTTATTATAAAAGAAAATATTTTTTAAAGATAATAAAATGCTCTACATCATTAAAGATTCTATATAGTCTCATTAAGCTAAACATTAAGGGAGGATTTAAGCTTCTTATCTATGCGGTTAGCACGTACTATTGTAGCCCTTTCTATTGCAGTTGGCTAACGGTTAGTAAATAGGTAATAATGAATTAATGATGTATTTACTCAATTTTTACTTTATAATATATAGAGGGCAGTAGCGACGGTTATGGGTTCGATTCCCATGCGAGGAAATGAGATATTTAATATTTCCATTTCTTCGCTTTGATGTCAAGGCGAAACGCTGAGTTGGTTGAACGCATTGCCTCCAGAATTCGTCTGAGAGTGGGGAGCGGAGTGTCTTAACACTAGGCTATGTCTAATTTTGTTACTACGATTAAATCGCCAGTCTTGAGTGCTGTTACGAAAATCATTTTAAGCTCTCATACGCCTTAGCACTTACCGTCTAAATTAAAAAAAAACAAAAAAAATGTATATATAATCTATATACCAACAAGTATATTAATATTCCAAAAAAACCGAACCCCCATCGTTTATTCTTACAAGACGCACATCAAACGGATCTCGACAGGGTTTCCATTTCGAGCCCTTGCGAGAGGGTAAAGAAAGAAAAAAAATATCCAGAAAAAGACGCAATTACGTCTCAACCAAAACAACTTTGCTTTCATTTAAATAACATCGTCCCATATTATAATATAGGAATAGAGCCCACAGTCGCCTGTACATATTTTAAGGGAACCTACTCGAAACCTTGTTGGGACCTCGCTAAAAGCACGGCCGTATCAAAGAAATGCGTCTAATGAATCTATTGATAGCTGCGTCTGTGTATGTGTGTATAGTATTTTTTTAAACGGAAACTTTAGTGTGCGTGTGCGTGCAAGAAGGGGAGACGCTAAGAGACGCTTTCTTCGGCCCCTCGTTTCTTATACTGTGACTGAAGGTCTTTGATGGTTTAAATTTTATAGCAAGCTGGTTGGACTGAGTTCGATTCCCACTCAAGTTGTATTCCACCACTCAAGATGTGGGTTTCAACCTCCAGAATAGCGGAGCGGAGTGCCTTGACACTAGGGTTCCTTTGTCAACTCTGCTACAATAGGATACACTGTGAGTTAAAATAAATAAAATAACTAGTTAAACTCGATAATAATAGTGTAATCGTTGCGATAGAGTCCAATTACACCAAAAACTAGACCACAGCCGATGGTCACAGGATTCGATAGTTAGTTGATACAATTATCATATTAAAATTTATGGAATTAATGTCTATTGAATGTAATGCAGGATAGCTGCCAGCTAATGTAATAGATTGTACCATTGATTTTGAAAAGAGCAACTGTTGAGTTCCTTGCCGGCTCTTCTCAGCAGAACTGCCTTCCGAACCGGTGGTAGCTTTTTGTTCATATGTTCATTCGACGATTCAAAAGTGCTTATAATAATTGCCGATTTGAATAAAGAATATTTTGAATTTGAATTTGAAAATAACACCACCATTTTCTTAGTTGTTCCGTCAAGAAAAAAGGACTAAATAATGTCACACAATAAGAGAATGCATATTAAAAAGAGATCCTGTTAAACTCTCCATTGTTGCAGAATTAGATCACTGCGCTCCCTAAAGGGAATCTAGTGTTACCTTAACTTAACTTCTCATTAGACTGTTCTTCATTTTCCGCTGAATCCTGAAGGCATTGCGTGTTAAGTGGCGGAACTCAACGTCGACACCAAATAAAAATATTAAATATTTTCAATTCCTCAAGTGGGGATTAAACACAATCTATCGATCCTACAGTTACTAGTTAATCGTAATAAATGTCTTAATTCAAATTAAAAATATACGAATTCGCATAACCCAACTACTAAAATACTAAGACCAAGTTATCCACCTACAAATCACCCCCTATTCGGCGCGGTTCCGTCGATCGTCTCAAACCCCGCACACTCCCGCACCGCACTACTCTCAGTGCACGCACACCACCAGCTCGACTCCTGAGGGGCCCTACGCCCTTGCAAAACTCCTCCTTATATTTTCTTTATGTAAAAAAATAATAATAGGAGAAAGGGGATCCCAAAATCGATACTCGAATTGCTGTGCTTAGGTACGATTGGTAAACTTTGCGTTTTTTTTTTTTGGGCTTAATGTTGTATATGAGTCAGTTCAGGGTTCGCGGTAGGGCTTCGATTTGCTATAATAATTTTAGGTCGCGTTCATTGTATTTTATTAGTGTGTTTCGTGTATTAAATACTTATTTTTTTGCTACATTCAAAATAGATACTTTTATAGCAAAAATTATATTTCTTCAGCTTCACGCTGTATCCCGCAAAACGCAGGGTAGGCGTAGAGAGACGTTACTGTTGAGATTCTCCGTTTCTCACGTGTTGAGTGGCGGAGCGCGCTTTACCTTGACACAAGACCGAATAAATAAAAATATACATTTCATTTCCTCGATTGGGAATCGAACCCATAAGCAGTCGCGGTAACAGTCGCACATTAGTGCCTCTGCGCTACGACTGGTCTCAAAAGTTAAATATTGTATACAATTAAAATATAAAATCTTACCTTTACATATCCAAATGAAGCCTATATAAACAAAATATTAATCTAATTTATTAATCTAATTCTTAAGCCTTTTCTTCCAATACGAAGAGAATGACATAGCGACAGTTAAGTATCTCCATTATCTTCTTCATGAGAGAAAGAAGAAAATAGTATGATTTTTAACACTAAAATTTTACACTGAAAGAAACAAAAACCACCAAATACGAATAATTAAACGAACATCTCCCAATAAAAACTGCACGATACTAACCAAAGCCGTACTCTCCATGAAAGATCTGACCGTTGATGACCCAAATAGCTGGATATCAAAAGAACCGGTTGCCTAAACTAGACTTTGTCTTTTCAAAGCTTTGTGAGGCGAGTCCAGATGCCGCGGATGCTGTGTCCTGGTGCCGAACTGGTTTATACCTTTGTGATCGGTTATGTTTTGATTTATTTGATTTTTAGTACGAGCGAGCTCACAAAAACGAAGAGGTGCGCTCAACAGGTACCGTTAGTATGAAAATTGATGTTTGATTTTTTGAATTTGAGGATTATTTTAGTGTTAGAATAATAGAGGAACAAAAAATGTTACTTTCTTAATATTCCAGTAATATTTTTATTTGAAAATTTATTTACTTTTCTGTGTCCGTCGTGGCGCAAAGGTGTAACGCGACGGTTGTGGGTTCGATCCCCACTCAAAGAAATGAATTATTATTTATTAATATTTTTACTTCTTCGTGTAACACTAGATTTCCTTTAAAAAAACCTATTATTCGAAACTTATGACTATATAATGAAAAGGTATATGGAATCCAAAGATTGAAGGCAGATAGTTTCGTGTATTTTTGTAGAGTTGTAAATAAAAAACTTTTATACACATTGAATATTTATTTAAATCACAATTCACATACTATACTAATTACTAAATTATTAATTATATTATAAATACATTTAAGACACAAATTTGGTATTTAACATTATAGCTGTTATACAAGTTTTTGCCGACAGTACTCAGCGATCTTTTTATTTTCGAGTGTCACTTTCGATGTTTGTTTTGTGTTAAACCGCTAAATGAATATATTTCTGAATAAAGAATTTGCACGTGCAATGCTTTATTATTTTCTTTTCTTTTATACATTTTCAGTAATTAAACATGCATATGCTTATACTTACTTCAATTTAGAACTTACAATTAAATTTGTTTCCTATTTTGTCAAAAAAACCAATGAATAAACTTAATAATTATTTTTTTTTCTCAAAACGAAATGAAAAAAAAACCTTAATTTATTTAAAATTACATCAATGAATACTAATTAAACTAAATAAGAACTAGATGATAAATATATTTTTCAAACAAAAAAAATGGTTTTATCTGAATTAAAAATTATTTTAATTTAATTGAGCATTTACCGCCTAACCTTCTCTCAAAAAAAAATATTTAACGTAACAGATATTTTTAGGACAAATATATTTGAATTTCAATATAAAAAACGTAAAAATTTAAATAAGCATATCGGAGGATACAATTATAGATTTGAAACAGAATACGTGGACCATCTATGAGGGTGAGGACCGGTCCAGCAGCTGTATGTTTGTTTGTCATTCTAATGAGATATTAGATTTATTTCAACATTTTTAAGTTATACTCAATTTTTAATAGAATACACAATTTTATGTTTTCTATCTTAGATAAGTGATTCTACCTAGTTATTCCTTAATTTGAAAATTTGACGTGCAGTTCAGTATGACAGCGATTGGTCCCAAAATGTTTTTTTAATAAGCTAATAAGATAAAGTAGATTATAACACAAGGATTTTTAAAAATTATTATATTATAGTTACCAACTTAAATTTGCTTAACTTTTAGATTTTATTTTTTTCCGAAAGTATTCGCAATTAAGAAACTAGAAGTGTTCAAAATGTTCATATACTCGTACCTACTCGTAATTTGTGCTAAATGACATTAAAATTAGGTATTATACTAACATAAAATAGCGTTAGTATTAGCTAAAATATATTTATTATGGTTCATTTGATTACATTTCGTCATAACAATTATTGTAATATTATTTAATAGTCAAATTTTAGTTAGTCGTTTTATTAGGCTATTATTATTGTTCACTAAAATAAAATTTGATTGGAATGTTTTTTACCCTGCTATGTGCGGGATACAGCTAAAGCTTTTTTTTTAAAATAAAATGTATGTTTTTTTGTTTACTTAATTTCTATATCAGTAAGTTGTACCTATATATGTATATTTCGATTAATACATTATTATTTTTTAATTTATTAGAAATTAGATTTATTTTAGACATTCTACTCCACACTAGAGGGCGCTACAAAAAGCAACAGCAGAGACGTTGTGTCGAAACGCGGTACTGTTAATTTTTTTGACACTGACCTCTATCACCTATTGGCTATAAGCTTTTTATTAAACTACTCAATCAAAGATGGTGCCACTGAGGCCTTTCACTAAGTTTAAATATTACCTAATTACTAATTAAATTTACTGTGCTTTTATTTATTAATTACTTTTACATTTTCAAATATAGCATTGTATTGTATACAAAATTAAAATAGAAACTATAGAAATATGAGAGGCTAAAACGTAATTAATTATATTTGAAAAAATATATATTAATTTCTTGTTAAAAAAAGGGATTTCATTATTGGAATTATTAATTTTTAAATAAATAGACAGCTAGGCTAAAACATTATTTTTCGTATCTTATATTCTTAATTATTTTTATATTCTTGTATCCATTTACATTTCTCGACAAAAATATTTTATTAATATTTAAACTTCTGTATTTCTGATGAATCTTTTATGCTACAGTTATTATATTAGAAAAAAATTAAGTATAAATTATTAAAAAATATTTATATATTATAATTATTAGTCCTAGCTTCCCGCTTCTAATTGTGTCAATTGTTCAAAATGGCGGTCAATCTTCCACAGACTAGGCAACACTCCTTTGAAAAACGCAATTTTTCGCGCCAATGAAGCGTTCGAAAGAAAATTACTGAACGGACCTGTCCTAAATAGATCTATATTTATTTTTTATCTGTAGCATTTATTTACTTGTAATAAGGTTGAGTTTAGTGTTAAATATTATTTTGTAGTAGTGTTTTATTTTTGTAGAATGTTAGGCATTATCTGTGCAGCCATGACCTGCTAAACACTAATGCGGTTACCGATCCCTATTAAGGTTAATATTCGCTTAGTGAACCTTTAGTTTGGTAAAGCTTGGATTTTTCTTGTTAACTAAGTATTCATGAACGCATAATTAAAATTATGTCCTTATTTCATTATAATTAGTTGTGGCGCAAGCATGTGACTGTAAACATGACAGATTGTGGGTTCTATTACCACTTATACACCATTCACCCGAGGAAATTACATGTTTCAAAATTTAATTTCTTCGCTCTGATGTCGAGGGAAAACGTGCTGTGGAATTCTACCACTTAACACGCAATGCCTCTAGAATTCAACGGGGAACGTAAAGCCTAAACACTAGGTAGCTACTGCCTAACCTGCTGAGTGCCGGATACGCTAAAAAAAAGACGCTAAAAATATAAAAGTCGTACCTATATGTTACATATCCATGAGTATGTTTTGGACCTTTGTCATTAAACACGAGAGGTTTCAATTAAACAATTATTTTGTTGTAGGTACCCACCCACCAATAAATTAGCATTAATAAAAAATTGCATTGTCTGTCCTTATATTGTAAGGTTTTGCGAATTCGCGGGGCTTCTGATTTATGTCCGTCTCTTCCGACGTCCGGCATCATTATGCTAATATGGCGGCGTTAAAAGGGTTAGGTTAATTTTTCATTCATACGATATATTGGTGCGTGTTAAAATATCAAGTTATTTTGGCATTTTTTTTATATAATGTAATATTTAAAATCTGTTAATAATCGTATATATAAGTTCCCTATGGAAAATAATATACAGCCAAAATTGAGTAAAATAGATAATATGTCAAAAGTTTATTTGAATTTGGAACTGTAGTATTTAGGGACAAATATCCGAATCAGGTTAGATGTAAATTAAGTTAACATTAATTTAATATACCTAGATGAACATTTGACTCCAATGTTATTTAATGGAACACGTAGATATGCACGATAATAAAAGGTATTAAAAATATTTAGTAATTTATATTTAATATCTTTTCTGTATATTTTGGTTTAATATTTTATTATTAATATCTCTCATGTAGGTACGTACGTCCTTTAATATTTTTTTCCATTATAATGGATCTAAAGTAACAATGAAACTTATTAGGAAAATTGAACATGATCTTTAAAAGAAAATTATCAATATCAGTAATGTTATAACATTTTTATTTACTTTTCCTCTATTAAAGATGAAAAATATAAAAATAAAAAAAGCAAAAAAGGCAACTTTTCACACTTTCTCGCGCACACCGCAAAGTGGCGTCGCGACGCCATTGCTGGTTTTTCTTGCCGCCGTTAAGCGTTCGGAATTTTGTTATTTTTCCCGTTTATCGTAATTAGTGAAGAAAACATATTATAAAATATTTTTAAGATAAATTTAGTTTTAGTTTTTGAATTATATCAATGAAGTTCTTATATATATACATATATTTGGATTTAAATATATGTATTATGATGTCCAATCCTATATTATTAATAGGTATTATAAATCTAAAAGATTGTGATTATTCTAATCCTTTGTTCTTCTTTGTCACGAAAGAACTGAACAGAGTTAAATAAAATAAAATATAATATAAATGGATGGAATTTAAGCGGGCGAAGCCGCGTTTGCATTAGTTATGTAAGATTTATTAGAATTCGAAATAGCACATTCAGTAGGTATCGAATCTACTAACTTCGAAGTAGTATTAAAATATCTATGAGAACAATAGCTCCATGAAAAAAATATAACTGAAACAGTAAAAAAATGTTATATATCCGAATTTATATTGTATTTTGTATCCTAAATAAATGCTATTGGCATCATCAAAAAAATAAAATAATAAAACTATTTTAAAAATGTATTGTTCTAATTTATTCGTTTTGTACAATATTTTCATATTCGAAGTGTAATAGAAATTTTACGTGTAAAATATATCTATGTGTATTTTTTTATATAAAAAATTAAATGAAAAAAAGTTAAGTTTAGTTGCAGTTTCTATTTATTTTTTTTATTTAATTAATATTTTCTGATCTGATCGTTTATTGGTTTTATATAATAAGAAGTTAGTTGTTAATAATATTTTCAGCTTTTTAACATAAGTTTTTCTGAAAGAAAATCAGTTCCTTTATACATTTAAATTATATTCACATTGTAGCTTGAAGCCTTCAAAATGGAGTTTCGCAACTGCTTTCGCTTTTAACCATCATAAAGACACAGCTACTTCACGCTTTAACAATTTCGTATAGAAATCTGCCATATAATGTAATACCTATATAAAATTATTCAAATTTCCAAGAACCGACTTAAAAAGTGATGATTCACGAAACCAACGATTCATTATAAACAGCCAGCGAATATTGATATAGGCCCGAAATTTAATATCAGATATTTCAACTCACACAACGATAACGAAACTAAACGCACACACAGATAAAACACAAACACATTGGACCGTAAGAGGGGTGTCTTTGTTACCCATTAAGGAAGAAGGGGTTCGAAGACGGGTAGGGGTTGGGTGGCTGTTTTGTATTCAACCCGCTCGGTCGTTTACGATTTCGCGCGGGTTACTTGTAGATTTCCATGGCCGTGGCGTTACGTAGTAATGTTTGTGACGAACCGGAATTTCTTTATTAGAGGACGGGTTTATTGTTGGACTTCGGGCTATTCGATTTACGTGAGAGTATTTAGTTGAGATCGCTCGCCTGAGATCGCAGTTTAATCCTTTTGGATAGGTATTTTCGTATCGTTTAATTTATTATCTATAAATTATTGGTTTTGTTTCCAATATTCCTTCTGATTAGATATGAGACTCCTATATACTGTTGGTATATAAAAAATACACATATTGATAATATTTGAATAAAAATACTTACTGTATTTGTAAAAGAAGTGCCTTTTTTAATAAAATAATAAGATAAAAGTATATAAAATGAAATTGAATAATAATTTACATAATTTTTCCGCGAGCGTGAAAAGTGGCGAATGCTAAAAAAAAAGTTAGACGCAGAACGGAGCCTTACAAGAAGACAATTTAATGCAAATCTCTTTCCGCCGCTTTAGCATTCGACCAACAAAATGACCGTAGGGTTATATCAGCCTAATATTTAAAAAAATGTAAGATAATTAAAAAAATAATTAAATAAGTGGATACATCGAGCTAATACTAGTCCGCGAGAAAGACCTATGAGGTGGAAAAACGACAGCGTGAAAAAGGACAAGATTCGATTTCGACCACCCAAGATTCACAAGAGCGGATGAGATTAGAAAAGGTTTATATTCAAAGCTGGATTTAGAAGAGGCCGTAATGATAATGATAATAAGACATTGTGGTTAGTTAGTTGAAATTTTAGTTCAGTCATTTTAGTATTAAATTACAAATAACATTAATATCGTTTTATATTACGTTTGATATATTTTTTTAGTATTTTTTATAATTTTTTTATATACTAATTAGCGATATGAATACAAAAATGAAGACAAACAATTATTTTGATCTTTTTCGATAAATTTTAAAACACAAAAATTATATATAAACTATTGTTTAAATATATTCATACGATTCTTATTTTAAGAACGACGCAGCGACAACCCTACTTAAGTCGGATGTGTTAAAATTATTTTCCTCTACAGTTTTACTTACGAGCGTGGATTTTTCTTTTCTTTAGGAAATGAAGCTGGAAACTTTAGGAATGGAAGATTTCTTTATTCATTTAAATTATTAAAATCGCGTTAACTTACGTAGTACGCTTAATGGCTTCCATTTTTAAAATAAGTATCGTACATTCATTTTAAATGCAACGACGAGTATATTTTTATTAGATTTGAATTTTTTAGAAATTAGATTATATATTTAGATTTTATATTTTTATTAGGCACTAATACTATTACTCGTGCTTGGGCTTTACATGTGTAAAATACAAACGATGATTTTGAGTTCGATTTCCTATGTGGAGAGTGCTCGCTATTTAAAAAAATAAACATAATAAAAAAATAATAATATTTAATAAATATAGTAAAAAGTTGGCTTGTTAATAAAAACCATTGAATGCGTCACTTTGTTATTGAAATTATATTACAACCGATGATAGATAAAACTATATAATACGTGAAATAAATAAAAAATTAAAAATCAAAAGTTTTGAAGTAATTTTTAGGGTTTTATTTAATATTGCCATTTTAGTTTTTTGTGTAAGTTGAAATAAGCAACAAGAAAGTGATTATTAGTTAGATTGTAGTAATTTTCGGTCATATATTGGAACGCAGTGTCTTAACTCTAGGTTCCCTCTGTCTTCCCTGCTGAGTGAGAAATTAAGCTAAAGAAAATAAAACTTTACCAACTAAAATATTATTATTTCGAATTGCCACCGTGTGAATCTAAGAGAATTAGTTTAAACAAGCAAACTTAACTTACCTTCTAATATTATTATTTATCCAAAGACCTGTCTAGACGGTGTTTATTATATAATATTCTAGAATATTCTTCATAATTGGCTCTCTCATCACGTGTCTTGCGTCGTTCCCGGCAGCTCGAGATTAAAGAAGTAAGTCGGTGTGATGCTGCATACTAAGTGAGAGTTCCTAGTGGCTTAGGGATTTATATTGTGCAGTCTAGGGTAAAATATTACGGGCACGTTTATAAGTGTTTATAAGAGCTTCACGCTGTATCCCGCACACAGGTAGGTAGAGGGAACCTAGTGTTAAGACACACTTTTCCCCACTTTCTGCTGAATTCTGGAGGCATTGCTTGTTGAGTGGTTCACTTCCTCGAATGGGGATCGAATCCACAACTGTAGCCTTACAGTTACAACCTTGTGCCACTGAAACACGACGGCCACAAGTGTTATTATTATCTATTAATATTAAAATTGTATTAGTGATATGGGAATTTGGTTGTTTTTACCGTTGGGTTTTATTACAGCTAGAATAATGTTCTTATTATGTATTATATCTAAAATATTGATTTTCTGTCAGCTACACGCTGTATCACGCATGTAACAGGGTAGGGGGAGGGAACCTTGTCTTAAACTTCCCACTTTCCACCGAATTCTTATGGAATTGAGTGTTGAATGGCATAACTTAACGCTGAGCTTTCCTTAGACACGGAAGGGAAAAATGAAAATTTCTACTAAATATTTAATTTCATTTGATGGAAATCGAACCTACAACTTGTTGCGTTTACTCACAATTAAAATATTGATATCTTTCAAAAAAGCTGATTTACTAAGTATTTTTGAGAAATGTGCGATAGTAAGAAATGTATTTCCGATTTTCGTTATAAAAATTGGAATGGAAAATTACAAAAATTATTATATTTATTTCATACGTATAATTTGACATGTAACTTGTAGAATTAATTATTGTATAAACGGAATCGCCTATAGATAGGTACATTGAAGGCGATTGTTACAACTTATTATTAAAGTCACGCTCGAGGAAACTCTTAAACAAAGAGAACAAAACAAACAAACGAACGTTTTCGTCAAACAAAACACGTACCAGCGATAACCATCTCTTCTAATGAAAAGCACTAGCTAGTTCTGATTGCGACCCCTCTAACAATCTTAAAGTTGAGGAGCCCCACTCACACATATACAACACACCCCAACCCCCACCCCCTAAGGAATGGAAGAAGATATAAACTGTGCCAGCGTTAACTGATCCCCCACGTTCCGCGCCCCTTATAATAAATAGGGCTTCGCTACATCACGCAATGTGCTCTGGCAGTTCTTTAATAACTGGCCGTGGTCAGGAGGTGGGGGTGGAGGCCGCCAAGGAACGAAAGAAGAAACACCCCTGTGGGAACCGCAACGAAAACCGGACAGTACGCCCCCGCAAGGAACCTAAAGTGTGGAGACCGTATCGATCTACTCCCTTCCACTTCTTAATACCCACTTTGTAGGATGTCCATTAATTATGGCGGACGGCGTGAAATGGAACCTTTCGACGATTGGACGAGTTGGGAAATTCGAAAGCGTTTTAAGGAAATTAGTTTGTTGTATTGCAATTGATCGATTGGATTTTAAAGTTTGTTATGTATTTTTTTTATTCTATTCGTTTTAATTTTTACTTGTTGCTTTTTTAGGATTTTTTTGTTGGAAAAAGTATCAATGAAGAAAAATTCGGCGGAAAGTGGGGAACAGAGTGTCGTAACACTGGATCCTAAGTCCTATCATGCTGTATGCGGGATACAACGTGAAGCTATTTTTTTTAAAGTATCTATCATATACAGTTAATTTTATATATCAGCTGGTGTTCCTTAATGATATATTTAAATATACCATATACCTACAATTATACGAAGCAAAAACAATCGTTAATTTAGTTTTATTACTATCAATGATTATCCTTTAAAAATATCTGATTTCTTTGTTAATATTAGTATAGGAAATATTAAATATTATAGATTTTAAGCAATCGTTTCGTATTAAATAACAATAATGGCTATCTATGTCTCCTCAAGTGGTAATTAGCGTGTACAGTACACACATTAATCAAGTGGAAGTAAGACGAGCGCGCACGAAAGTGTCGCGTTACGCACGCCTATTCTGACTGTACTTTCTTTTTTTTATTTGGACAAGAAAAACAAAGATATCGTGTTTTTTTTAATTTTTCTATTTATTTAGTAGATAGTAGTAATAAGAAAAAACAGAAATTTTAATGTGTGTGTTTGTGTGTTAATATGTTTGTCCGCAGATTAAGTTAAAAAAAGTGTAAAGCGTAGATTTGTTTTTTTTTTCATTTGCAAGTTCAAGAATTTAATGATTTTATGTAAACAAATATATATCAAATTGTGGTTTTTTTCTCCATTATTTATTTTGTGAATACATCGAGAAATCGCAAATTTAAAGAAAATGTTATAATTTAGTCCAATACCTACATTAGTTTTAATAATATTACGTAAGCTATAACCAGATAAGTTAAAACCTAGTTGTTCAATTCTATTTATTATTCATTAGGATTATACCATACACGTGTGATTTAGGTATAATCAGAATAAGGCAGTACGAGGCACTCAATTTTAGTAGGGCTGGCCTCAGGTGTCAGCTCTCAGCCGATAGGGTTGGTTTCACGTTAGTTTCATCACTATTTATTGAGGTAATGACCTCGATATTCCTATATATAATAGTCTTATGGGATACAAGGGTCTTTTTCGAGATATTTTTTTAGATTTAGTTTTAGATTTTGTAAATCATAACTTTTTTGGAATTTTTTATAACTTTTGATTATTTTTGTTTATTAAATTAGTTCTATGAAATATCGGTTTTAATGTTATCACCTAGTTTCATTTATCATCTATCGAAATGTCTAATTATTTAATAACATTATCCAAACAATGTCCACCAAATTCGTATAATATTTTGAAGTTTAAACATAATAAATTAAAGATAAAGCCGTGTATCCTCAATCTTCATACTTAATATTTCTAAATACATAAACATTTTAGAATATTTGAAAAATAAAAAAAAAAAATAACACTAAAAAAAAAATTATTACATAAGATTTCAAAAAAGATACTCCAAAAGCGTTACTAGTAGGAAAACTATAATAAAAAAAATGATTAAATTCTAAAAGTCCCAACACTAAATGTATCTATCTAACATAACATATATAACATGGAGCTGTAAATCGGTTATAAGATAAGTATCCTTAGGTTTGGGCGGCGGCGGGGCGGGGGCGGGGGCAAGACACTCGATCAATACCGACCCGACTTTCAAACTGCTTTCACCCTCACGAAAGTCGCCCGCACTCTACCCAAATGGACTCATATGTATGTAGCGTTAGCTGATATTACTGTTTATATTATTTGAGTTTTCATTATTATTATATTTTAGGCTTTATAAGATTTGTTCGTTAAATATAACCTTTTGTGTAATCTTCTTTACTTCAGTATGTAAGTAAAGTTAATATGGCAATCTTCAATTTGAATTTAACTGTTGAATTGAAGAAACAATTGTCTTGAAGTAGAAGTCTTGCAGTTGTGAATCGATATCATAACATGTAAAGTTAAACTTTTTGTGAACTTTGAATGCGGTATACCATTAACACCACATTGGTGTCGGTGACTGGTGGCTCCATAACTACTTCCATTGATAATCTGCAACAAAATATAATTTTGAGTTAGTTTATTTTACCTTCCGGACTTTGCATGAAGAACAGAGGTAATTTAAACACCACAAAAATTTCAGATAGGAAATTCGTGTTAATAGATTAACCCTAGCTAGCACTGTATATAAAATACTATTATAAAATATAGAACATTACAACCGTTACATATATAACAGATTACTTTAACAAAAACAAAAATAACCCTACAAATTTCTATTCCATATATAATAAAGTTGGTAAAAACAACTTCGTCCGATACAAGCACGTCTTCGTCCGCCGTCTTCACGTAAGCCTCAACCCACACGCGCGGACATTTCCCCCCTCGGCCGTGTCTTATCGGCTATGTACTGTATAATTTCATTAAGAACTATATACATACACATATATATGTTGAGGATAATAGAGCTTCTTATATGCTTTATATATGCATATAACTTTTATAGAATATTAAAAGTAGTTTTAATATTCTATGAGAAACGTTACAAAAGAATAACTATTATAGCATTTATAAAATACTAGCGGCCCGCCCGCGGCTTCGCCTGCGTGAACTGTCATTATTAATTTCTGTCTCCATGAGTACCTATGTCCTATAAGTGACGTCCATGTAAAATTTGAGACTCCTAGCATTTGTAGTAACGAAGTTTCATACAAACATTCAACCCCAAAAACAACCCCTTAGGAGTCGAATATTGCAAATTCCCGTCTTAGCGAGCACCTACGTCCTATAAGTAACTCCTGTGCAAAATTTGAGATTCCTAGCACATGTAGTACTGAGAGAGTTGTACTGAGATTTCGTGATGAGTGAGTAACTTTTCGATTTTATATATATAGATATATGCATATAACTTTTAATATCCTAAGTAGTTTTAATTCTATGAGAAATGTTACAACAGAACAACTTTTATAGCATTTATAAAATATTATGCTTGTATTTTACAATAATAATGATTTGAAATTTGAATTTTTCTAATAATCTAACTTAAGTCTTATTATAAACGTAAGATGAAAGCTTAAACTACTTAAATAATAATCTAACTAGTAATACAGCGTTTCATCCTTTTGTGTAGAAACAGGATTTCATAGATTTAACCCTAAAAGATGCTGAGATGGTCCGTGAGAGCGCGACGAGTGAAGGGTTCCTATGACCTAAGGTCGTCGGACCGTTAGAGATGAGATTTTGTGTTGGACAAAGAACGTCTAAAGAAATGTTTAATAAAATAAAATATTAATATTATTTTTTTATTATTATCATATTTTTATAATAAGCATATTATTTAACTACGTTATAGTTTTCTTAATGTTAAATTATATTTTTTATTTTTATTTTATACATATATTAGAATCACATTTAGAATTTTTTGTGGGTTCGATTTCTACTTGAAGAAATTAAATATTCAATATTTTCATTTTTTCGCTCTGGTCTCAAGCTGAGTTCCGCCATTTAACAAGCAATGCCTTTAGAGTGTGGCGAAAAGTGGAGAACGGAAGTGTTTTAATGGGAACGAGAAACGAAGAGTCTTAACACTAGGTTCACACGCTTCCTCTATCTACCCTGCTATATGCGGAATACAGTATGAACTTAAAAAAAAATTAGACTTCTAGTAAGAAGTAATATTTTTGCAGTAATATTTTAACATTAATGCTCGTATAAAAAAAACATATATTTAGGGATCATGAGAACTGATACTTCACAATAAAAACGAATGACCGTATAGGTCACAGGGTCAGTAGGTATGTGACCGCAGGGTCGCGTGTACCTGGTTAGACGAGAAAAGGGTTACTGGAATCTTACTTCGTTTCAATTTTGTGATGTAATCATCAATATAAAGTATCTACGAAAACAAAATCTACTTTAGCTTTTCTTTTTCTTTTCTTATCTTTTCTTTTTGTAATAGTGATATTACGTTTGTTTTACGTTACCCACTTACTTCAGGTTCACTTCCCGCTGAATTCGAGGCATTGTGTGTTGAGTGGCAGAACTCAACGCCGGACTTTTGCCTTTGTGAAAGAGCGAAGAAATGAATATATTAATAAATAATAATTCATTCCCTCGAGTGGACATCGATCTCACAACCGCCGTCTTGCATTCACACCCTTGTACCTCTGCGCTATATGACTTACTTAATATTTTTTATATATTGTATATATGTTCCCTATATGAAATATATATTTCTTAAGCTACTAATGAGACCGGATCTTGTGCCTTGAGTGCTTGTAACGATCGCAGCGTTCAAAGACAGAAGTTGGACGGTTTGTTAGCTCAGACGGCAGTGACCACAGTAAATAAGAAATTTAGAACTAACCTAATGTGAGATAAATTCTGCAGCAATTTGACTTAATCGTCGTCCACGAAGGTTTGAAGGTTTCTCCGGGTTGGGCCGCAATCGATATAGATTATTTAGTTATGAAATAATTTATAGTACCTACATAGTTTTTTTGTTAGAATTATGTGGTACAATACCATATAAGGAGATATTTTGGCTTATTTTAAAATGCTCACTTTTTGGTTAAAAATTCAAATTGTATTCATATATTAGGTACTCTTATGTAAATGATCGGAAAATTCGTTAAATAATTTCTTATAAATTTGCAATAAGAACATAGCGCGTAACGTGAATTTCATAACTATATTTATAGATAGTCTTCATACTTTTATTATATCTACTTATATTTTTTAGCCTCACGCTTTCCCGCATACAGCAGGGCAGGTAGAGTAAAAGAGTGTTTTGACACTAGGTTCCCTCTGCCTCTAGGTACCTTGCTATAATCGGGATATAGCTTGAAGCTGATTGTGATTCTATATATAAAATCTAACGAGTAACTATATTAAAAATATTCATATTCATATCACATGCAAACAATATAAAACAATAATAATAAAATAAACAATTATTACTAATATTCACCCTAACTAAACCTTTAAGGATTCCCAAACATAAGCATAACATCTCGAATATCTGAAACGAACCCCGTTTTGTAATGAGACGAAATTTTGAGGTATTTCTTTGTCACCCTCTTTTAGACTTGGTTCACGTTAAATTGAAAACAATCTACCAACCACTTCAATTTAGAGTAAAGAGGCACCTCATCAAGCAACTGAGGACATTTAGGACAAAGACCGGTGCAAAATTTAAATCTAACCCGCAGTTTCGACCTTAGAAGCGAAGCGAACAAATAACCCACCCACAGAGACTAACGGGCCCGCCTTGCGACCGCATCTTACAGGCCCCGAACCTACTTCCTTTCCATTACACTGGCAGCGCTGACTAAACATAATCGTCGAACTTCCTTACGACTCAACCCTTCCGGCGAATTGCTCTATCTAGTGATGAGACACTACCAACTCTATTTAAATAAAAATAGAGTTCTCTTCAGATTGTACTATAATAACGTAATCATAGAAAAGTGCTACCCAAATATAAGCCATATTCAAAGCAGCACAAAGCCCAGAATAGGTTAGAAAAGTGAAATTTTCCAATTTTCTAGAGCCATACTCGGAGCGAGCGAGTTAAGAACGACGCCGTACAAGTTGCGATGTTAGCCACGAGTGTTTGAATAGTTTTCGTTGTCAGAAGTTGTTTGGGCGAACGCAGCGGGTTCTTACAAAGATAGGGGGGTGGGGCTGGGTTTATGATAAATGTTGGTATTAATACTCGGGTCGGTGGTACCAACAGTATAGTTTTATGATCTTAGTTGGGTCGTAATATAAATCTCCTTTTCCGAAGGCCCTTATGTAAAAGGTTTTGGTCCACTTTAATTTCTGTTACTTACGTAAACACTTTTAGGTTTTATGTAATTAAACGGTATAATAATATTCAGTATAGATATTTATGTATGTACCTGTATAGATTACAGGGTATATTTGTTGGGTTTTTTACGCATACGCAACACATTCATTCGAGGTAGTCTTGGGGTCTGTGACGTAGCGGATAAGCTCCAAGAGCGTCGCCTGAGATGGTTTGGCCATGTTACGAGCCGGCCTAAGAACTATGTCGGACGCAAGTGCCTTGCTGTACCAGTTCCTGGGGCGCGACCTCCCGGACGCCCATGGAAGCGCTGGTTGGATGTCGTGATGCAGGACATGAGATCCAATGGTCTAACCACCGAGGACGCAAAAGACCGTGCAAAGTGGAGTAGGTTGACTAGGAAGGCAGACCTTGGTAATAGCCGGGATTAATGCCAGGAAGAAGAAGATTTGTTGGGTTTTTTTTTGTTTTTTAACATTTTTTAAAAACCTTTTTTGGTTTAACTATACCATAAATCCGTCGAATCGAACCCACAACCGTCGCGTTACAGTCACACCCTGGTACCGCTACGCCACAACGGACGCCACGAATTAAATTTCTTACATTTACTATTAAAACAAGTTATAACCTAAACACTTACGCCAAAAGCACTAAAGTACTAGACTTAAGCAATATACATAAAGTGAGTATTTTAGTGTATCTTATCGTTGATAGCGCCAAAACAATATTCATAAAGCGTTGACGTTAAGATTTTATTACAGCGTGCCTTTAGCCGAGAGCGCCATATCTCATAAACTAGGGGGGTCGCCAACCAAAGGATGATTTCCCTGAAATAGTTTTCAGTAGCATTTTATTTTTTTATGTCTATTGTATTAAAACATATAATAAATATTTCGCAAAGCAAAGGCGTTGAATTCCACTAATAATCCGAATAGGACGGAAAGTTGCGAACAGAGTGTCTTAGCACTAGGTTCCCCCACGTTATTTATATAAGAAAACTTCTATTAATAAAATCTACTTAATTTAATAAGGCCACAGAGTGCGGCTGTAAAACCGACTGGTTGTGGGTTCGATCCCCCCTCGGCGAGATGAAATATTTATTTTAATTTATATTTCCATTTCTCCGCTCTGCCAAAAACAGGCAGTCAAAGCGCGGCGTTCAGTTCTGCCACTCAACACGCAATGCCTCCAGAATTAGGCAGAAAGTGGGGAACGGAGTCTTAACACTAGGTTCCTCCCACCAGGTCATTTATAAAAGAAAACTTCTAGTAATAAAATCTAATTTATAATAGAATTAAAATATATTTTCCAGACTTTAAGTTATTATAATAAATAACTTAATAATTATACTTCCACCCTCCACATACTTAACAAGTAACTAGAGGCAGCTGTGAGATGAGCTTTTCACAAAGTTTGAAAGTAATAGTTCGCGATACATCAACCGCGAGAGCCATAATGGCATGCAAGTTGCAAGTTTGAGAACATTACTCGTGTTAGAAACCGCTTTACAAATAGAAATAATACCTAGCATATGCTGCATGTATCTTAGTTGTCTCCTCGTCTCCTCCTCCTTACTATCTTGGAACTGGTCTTTTGCTTGGAGGTTTGTTATTTATGTGGGAATGGTCTGTTTTCTCGTAGAATATGTTATTTTTTTCAGTGATGGAGTCCTAATGTAGATGGAGATGGATAGATAGATGAAAAGATGGAGTCGTATTGAAGTGTTCGTTACTTATAAGTAAATATAGTTACAATTGTCATCTTTTTTAGCTTCACGCTGTAACCCGTATGCTTTAAATTAGGTAGAGGAAGCCGAGTGTTAAGATACTCCCCATTTTCCGCCGCATTTTGGAGGCATTGCGTGTAAAGTGGTGGAAATTAACGGCGCTATGCCTCAACGTACGAATTATATGAGTATTTTTTTAAAACTTTCTAAGATAATTTATATTATCTTGTATAAAGTGTTTGTAAGGTAGGTGTAAATAATATTTACAGTATATAATAGAAAATAGTTTTTTTTACATATTTTTAAAAATAAAAGGCTAAACCGATCATCGATATTTAATATTTAAACTAATTAAAGTCACTTCACTACCATAATAGGATTTAATTGAACAATAGTACCAACATATAGGAAAATATAGTTAGACATAGACAATAGAGACGCGCCAACATCGATTTTATTGCCACAGCTTAAATATTACTATTTAAACACGCAATAGTACATTACCAACAAAACAAAACAAGCCGAAACTATACGGATGCGCCGATAACCGCGCTACATGGCGTATCGTATGCAAGTTTTAATGAAAACACCCGACGGACTTACAATATACACTTATATATATGTATATATAATATCTATAGACACTCGTGGCGTAGTGGAACGGCGTCTGTTAGTAAGTTCAAGGGTTATAGGTTTTTTTAGCGTCACATTGTATCCCGCATTTTGGAGGCATTGCGTGTTGAACAGATTTTTGAGGTATTGTGTGTTGAGTGGTGTAGCTTAACGCCGCGCTTGCCTTGACATCAGAGCACAGAAATGTAAAAATATTAGATATTTCAGTCCCTCGCGTGGGAACCGAACACACAACCTGTCGCGTTTACAGTCATGCTTTGTGCACCAGCTCTACGACTGATCCTACAGGGTTATTTATAGGGATTTAATAAATAAATTCTTTTTCGCGCTGGGGTAAAACAAAGACACACTCAAACCGCAATGTCTCGAATTTGATTGAAAAGCAGACAATGAAGTGTACTTTTTCTATTTATTTTGCTATGCGGGAAAAAGCTTGAAGCTGTTACCTACCTATGTATTTCTATGTACTAATGTAATAAAGTGGGAAATGAGGCGATACTTTGGGACGTCTGGATACCATTACAGCAAGATTGCTGTCATTCTTTAGGGTCTCACTGGAAAGGGAAATGTAGCCTTATATTCTAAGGGTATAATTTCGTAAAGAATTTGAAAATATAAGGTCTGAAAGGTCTGTTTTTGTACTTTATATATTTAGAACTACTTATATTATAAGAATCTCTGTGATATTATTGGTGGCATTTAATACCGTTATAGAATAAAAAACGATGATTATCTATTTTTTTATCCGTTTGTCTATGCATTTGTTCACATTCATCTCAGAAAACTAAACCGATTTAATTTAATTTAGTTTTGTGTTGGTTTTAAAAATGTCGTTCGGCGAAATTGCTATACATAATTGTGTTATTGAATTGGCTGAAACTTTACTTTCAAATAATATAGGTATAGATACTGTTTTTAACATGACATTAATATTAGAAAACGAAAGCAATGCAGATTATTAAATGAATACCCAAGTCGTTCAAATAATAGTTTCATCTGTTAACGCGCTGGGGCAGTTGCCACTCACGCGAGCGAAGGTTGTTGGAGGGCCGATGTAGGTACTCATTGAAATTAGGTCATTTGTCCCTTTAGTTCCTACTTGAACAAGATGAGCTTTCATGGTATTGATTTTTCTACTACCAGTTCTTTAGGGCTAAAGTTTGTTTTAGGACTACTAGTTAATCAACCGTGGATGTTATATTTTTAGGTTGATTTCATTGTTTGGAAAACGGCTTTTTGAGTTTTTTGTACTTTTATGTATTTCCAAAAATATATATTATAATATAAGGGACGCTGAAATCTTCCATATTATAATAATCAAACTCAAAGTATCATAGTATATAAGTAAGCATTTTTTATCACGATCGCGATGGTGCCGATGAGTTGCAATTGAAATTCGGCTGCCTTATTGAACGATGCTTAAACTTAATTAAAAATACTTTTAATACTACTGTATGCGAAAAAAGTATACCTAAGGCTATTTTTATGAAAAACGGTTACCTAAATAATATCCAGATATTTAAAAAAAACTAAAATTTATTCTAAACCCTATAAATAATATATTAATATAGAAACTCAACATTAATAACGCTAGCTCCAAAAATCAATAACTCCAGAATATTACATAGAATATTTAGTTTATACAAATTCAAACAATCTGAATATTACTTGTTAAACAATATAGGTCTTACCCCCTCGCCCTCTTATCAGTTCACCCGCCCGCTGCCCGCTTCTCAAAACTGGGGGTCTTTTCGACCGCCTTCTAACCCGCCCCCCGCTTATTAGCTCCTACGTCAATCTAACCTGGCTTCATTTGTGTTATATCTATTTTGTAAACTTAAATTAGATTTTATGATCGTTGAAACGGGGTATAATGAAATATTTTAATGTTATATCTGATTACTATATACCTAT
This sequence comes from Heliconius numata, assembly GCA_016802625.1. NCBI lineage: Eukaryota > Metazoa > Arthropoda > Insecta > Lepidoptera > Nymphalidae > Heliconius > Heliconius numata. The sequence goes on along the minus strand of JAEBDU010013284.1, from coordinate 3,856,640 downwards.
CTATGATTTGATTTTAGAAGATTTAAAATTTTCATATAATGGTAAGAATAAATTATACGTACAATTATTCTTGATTTATTGTTTTATATCGATTTTTTATGTGGAACCTAGGCTCAACGGCTAGTCGTGGTGAAGGGACAGAAGTTGTGGGTTTGATTCGCAATTCGATTCCGGCCTTGGCCCTGGAAATGAGGCAAAGTGAGCCAAGCACAGCGAGCATTTAGCGGGACATGAGGAAACTCTAAAAGGGAACGGGCTGGAGCTGTGATATGTTTTATAAAAAATACAATATTTTTTAAAACTGAAGAACAAAATAATTTATATACTGTAAAGCTTAAATACATTGTTATTTGCCTGTAATAAATACTTAATAATTAATCTTTTTAAAATTTGGCTTATTTATAAACCGACATTTATTTAGGCTTAGTATATTAATTTTTATGTAGCTGCACCATCTTCGTTAACACTATGCATGCCTGCCTAAAAACAACATTAATTTTAATTAATGCAATATCACATTTATGTTATTCTTATTTATATTGATTTTATGTTTTATGATTAACATACTCATTTTTTATGAGCATCGAACCTACAAAATACGGCCTATTAGATAAACTATGCTACAACGAAAACTAATATCAACCAAAATTCACATAATAAAATAGAACAATCACAAATTTAGTTCAACTTTTCGGTGTCACCATCAATCTTACTAGCTACAATTAAGCGATCAATTTGGCAAACTCCATAAAACTGGCAAAATTATTGGCAAATATTCGCAAATTGCTGGGCATCCTGAGGCAAAACAGTAGTTACGGTCACGTATCTTGTATATTATTTACATGTGAAATATTACTCGAAGTTGGGCGGACTGTAGTTAAGGAGGAGTTTGCTGATGAAATATGTCTTCGGGGGGCCAAGGGGGAAGGGGGGTGAATAAGGAGCCTTAAGCTCGGGTGTAGGTCGATGAGAAACTTATTATAAAGGGGTGTATAGTGGAATTAATGTACATAGTCATTTTGGTTAAATTTGATATATTATCTGGAATATTAACATTAGTTAATATTAAAATATTGTGAGGAATTATGATTTAATGTATTTGTATTGTGTTATAGTTATTGCTAAAAGAAGTATATATTTGTAAGTATACTTATTAAATGAAAAATTATAACTATACAAGTCTCTATATTATATAAGATTACCAGAAACAAAACCAGAAAAAAGAATAGTTAAAAGTTCAAATTTATTTATTTACGAATATTAACAAAATATACGAGTATATGGCGGCATTTAGTTTCAACACCCAACACGTCACTAGAATGTCTCTAAAATTAATGTTAAATGGAGAACAAAGTGTTCTAACAAAAAGATTTTTTCAATTTCATCATAATATAAATCAACTCTATTGCAACTTTTATTTTATTATCCATCTTTATGTTACATCCCGCATGTAGCAGGGTAAGCAGAGAAAGCCTAATGTTAATACACTCCTCATTTTCCACCGAATTCTGGAGACATAGTGCCAATTTCTGAAGGCATTCCATGAAGGAAAATAATAAATATTTCTTTTTCATGAAGGAAAATAATAAATATTTCTTTTTCTCGCGACGAAATTGATCCGATCGATCGATGCACCACGACTGGCATCTAACTTGTATTACATTGTTTAATAAAAATCGATTAATTAATTTCAATCACATTAAGGTGTAAGTTACTAGCATTAAATTATACAAATTTGGCATTCAAAGGCAAGTTTATAAATAGCCGGCTACATTATCAGCTATGGTAGTTAGTAGAAGTCGTTAGCGGTCGAGCAATTTGTCGCGAACTTCTGCCCGGCAAGCCGCATAGCACGCACGCTTCTCTCGAATGCAGCTCTGGTTCACTTCATTACTTGTGGAATACTTAAATTGTTGTTTTTTTAATCTTTTTTTTACCAGCTTCATGCTGTATCACGTATATAACAGGCAAGGGAAGGGATGTCAGGGAACCAAGTCCTAAGATACTCCGTTCCCGATACTTTTCGTTGAATTTTTTGAGGCATTGCGTGTATATTAGCAAATAATAATTCAAACCCACAACCGTCGTATAAAGTCACTCCTTTGTGCCCCTGGGCCACGACGGTCTCAAATAAAAACAAAATATTGATACTAATAAATTATTAAAATATATATAGGTACACCTTTAAAAAATCTTGTGGTATTATATATATTTACGTGGCAATGAAGGGTTAAAGTTCCAAAATGCGATATTTTTAATAACGATAGGACAAAAGAAGCGGATTGTCTTTATTAAGGTATTTTTACATACATACTTAGGCAATTCACTTATCTTTTGTAACATAATAAAGAGAAAAATATTATTTCGACGGCGCGTATTGTGAGGAGGTTCTTCTCTCTGGAGCCCTAGCCCTCGGAAGACTATTTTTTTATAGTTTGAAAAGAATAAACAATTTATATTTAAAAATGTAACATCCTTTTCTATTATAAAAGCATACGTAGAAAAATATGATTTCTAGTGACATTTTATTAAAAAACATACAAAACCACGAAAACTATGTTATATCACCTACGAAATTGAAATTAATTTTAAGCGAATGGAGCTTCAAAGTTTTTAATATAAATCTTTTAAATTCTAGTGATGAAATTGTTACATTTTGACTGAGAACTCCCAAAATGTTTGTTTTAAACAGACGGAAATTGACCTTATACAATAATGGCTTCCGATTTTTCATTTTGACAATTTAAAAATAGGAACATAACCACTTTAAATGTATTACTTAAACTGAAATTTAGAACTAACTAATAGTTTCAAAGTGTATATAAGACTATATATACATATATATACATGGTTCCCTTAGCAAAATGTGTAGAGTAAACGCCCAAATCTAAGCTTAAAACTTATCACCCGGCCATTCAAACTAAAGGTGTACCCAAAATGTTTACAAAGCATTTGCTTAATAACAGAAACTTCGGGGTTGGGTTGAATTCTCCTAATACCGCGTGTTGGTACACGGTAGGTCTGTGTGTGTGATGCCGGTATTAGGGTGGGGCTACATGGGTTAATTATTCTATAGTAATTATATTAGAGCTAAGGTCAGAATTTTTTAATAGTCGTTTATAAAAATTGTTTTTTTTTTTGCTTAAGTTATACAGTGTATCTCGGTCATGGTAGGATAGGCTAAGGAAATCTGAGAATCCAGTGTTAAAACACTTCCGTCCATATTCCGCAGATTTTTTTTGAAAATCAGAAGAGTTGCTTGTTGAGTTTTAAAACTCAAGGCCGCGCTTTGCCTCCTTATCAGAGTGAAGAAATGAAAATATTAAATATTTAATTTCCTCGATTGGGTATCGAACCCACAAGCTTTCGCTTCGCCCACAAATGTTTTATTGGGGCCAGCCGTAGCGTACGGGCACAAGCATGACTGTAAACGCTACAGGTTGTGGGTTCGATCCTAACTCGACCAAATGAATTATGACCAAATTATAATATTTATATTTCTTCGCTTTTGTGTCGAGGTAAAGCGCGGCATTGAGTTCCGCCTCTCAACACACAATTCTCCTAGAATCCGGCGGATATTGAGAAACAGTGTCTTAACACTAGGTTAATAAAACTAACGCTAAATTATATTTAAGACTAAATAAAACTCTTATTTGTGCAAAGCTAGTAAATTCAGTAGGTATATTACAATTTAATAACGGATACAGACATAGCCTGGCAAAATTAATTTATCAGTCTTTTTGTTCCTAGCAAAAAAACAACTATGTTAATATTACGCTTTACGCTCTACTGATGTTTATAAAACTTAAAAATAATTTCTATTTTATTAAAATTTAAATCAAATAACAAAAATAAGCATCATGTAGTCCTAACTGAGTAATATATATGTGTGGGATGAAAGTAAGGGTTGCCATGGCGACGTATCTTAAAGATCGCCCCCTCCCTCCCCGTCTCAGTTTTCGCCTTTCTCCTTTGCACGCGTTTCTTGTAGGGAGGCGTGGACGAGTACGGTTTGCAAATAAAATAATAATCAATTATTTGAATATATTTTTTATTTTAAATATTATTCTGATTTTATCTGATATAAGTTTTGGTTAAATATTATTTTTATTTGATCTAGTGTTTGGTAAGAGCTAATGTACGACCACCTAACAATTTGTATGCGGAAATTCGTTTGTAACTTAGAGAAGTATGTATGTAAGTGCTTCGCCTTGTAACTAAGATATAAAAATAATGTTAAAAAACTGTAAGTTACTAAGTAATATATGAAACTAAAATAGTGCGTAACATTTATTTACTAGATTTACAACTATTTATTATTACATTTAAATTTCTTTCGCTCTGGGTATTGGAATAAAGACGGCTTTTACACCACTTTTGAACCATCAGCCTAACTGATTTTATACAAAACAAATAAAAAAAGTAAACGCTACTGTAATCTATCACTTTTCTGCATCTAGTTTAATAAGCTTAATAAAATACAGAAATAAATAAAGAAAAGAAAAGAAAGTTTCTTTAACTTTTTTCCTCATCCTCCACCAGGTCGGGCGGGTCTAATGGAGTGGTGCCGTTCCCACAAGCCATAAAATTGTAAATTAGTGATGAGCCGGCTGGCCCGCGCGACGCTTATCGATTTATTGATAGTTTTAGTTCAACCCTTCATCTAGGGTTTGATGAGTTCGGAACTACTGTACTATATACTCCTTGCTGGAGTCATGTTTATTTATGATGCTGGGTGATATGTTCTTTTTTTGTATTTTTTTTGAGTTAGAGTTATGTTTTGGTTTTATCGTGTATTTTTTAATGACTACAACGTTTGTATACCTACTAATATAAAGAATGTGCATATAAATATATTCTTCGAATAGATTTACTTAGTCTGTCTAGGTAAATTTAAAAATTAGTTCTATTAGGTAAAAATATATCTAACATTTTTTTATTATTTAATAAATGTACTAAAATGTTAATTTAGTACAAAATTAACGCCATAATAGAATTTTTACTGATATCAGTCAATTATATAGATATATACATAATTATCTACCAAACATTGTAATATCTTATTTTTAAGATTTTTTAAGTGTTATTATTTATTTACACAGTAGGAAAAATATATATTTAAAAACATATAAAATTCATTATTTAAATGTAAGTAGGACCTATACGTAAGGATCATTCTTAGGAATAACCATTCCGTACCAAAAATTAGTTAAAATTTTCCTATTCACATGCTAGCGAGACGATAAGAATTTCGACGTAGCTCGATAACCCCACATGACTCAGTTGGCCAGTACTCCAGTATGTGAATGCTTTCCAAGAGACGTGGGTTCAGTAAGACAGTATTGGTATAATTCTTACTTAATATTAATATTTAGTAAAGAGTGTTTATATATAAAATAAAATCACTAACCTTCACATGATTGCAGAATATAGAAACACTGATGGGTCTTTTCGACCCGTGTCGTCACCACCACATTTCTGTATAAACTAACTAACTAACTACATTTCCAACAAATTACCAGTAAAGATTTCATAAATATTGATAAGTGTCCAGTTTTATTCCGGTCAAGGAGCTATGCTAATGTTAATTTTTATTGTAAGTACCGGTTTTTACCTTAAATTAGGGGCGAGTAAAATTGAAATGACTCTTTGGACAATCTTAGTAGTCTTTATGTCGTTGTATTAAAGTCGAAATTGAATTAAATTTAATTTTCAACTTTAGCTTAAGTAACTTGATTGTTAAAAGGTGTGCATACAAAATGTGATGCTGCAGCATCCCCTGTTCTCTCAACATGAACTCTTGGTTGACCTGGTCACTTTAACATTGAACTCGTGTCGTGGGATTGACATTGAGATGAGTTTCTGTGAGAACGTAACGGAATTTAAGGGTTAAAATCTATTTGAGTTTTTCGATAATCAGATATTTTAGTCTTACTTTTTGGAATTTATTAATTCTTCTGTATTTCACTGCTTAGCTGTATGGTACAAGCTGAAATTGACAAAATAAACGCTATGACTGCGGGTTTAAGTCAAGAATGAGAAGTTGCGAGGTTGTAAAATATCGGAGATATATGTATAATTACATCTTTATATTTTTGTTTAATCCATTTTTTTCCACATCATTCATAAATCGTATTGTCTAAAAATAGTAAGTGAAAATGATAAGTGAGCTTTTTGCTTCTATTTAAAGTAAAAATAACCTTTAAAAATTATAAATATCTTGTTGTTCATATAAAATATTAGTCGATTTTTTACTTTTAATCTATAGAAACCAATATGCGAACCTATAACCTAGGTAAAACTATTCAGAGACAAAGAGGCGATTCACGAGCTAGCAACAAAACTAGACACAACAAACTAACGAGAAAAATAAGAAGGCGAACATCTGATATGACCTCTGCAAGGCTCACCCATCCCTCCTAAAATATTTTATTATATATATTTAAAAACAAAAAGGATTTGCGAAAATGTCAATAAAAGAGGACCTGACAGAAGAATGGACAAAAAAAGTCTGTAGAGCCCAAAAATGTATCATTGTACCTATATTATAGAAAATGGTTACAAAACTATATATTTGAAAAAAAAAACCATAATAATTTCATATCTATTATAATTAAGAATAGATATGTTAAAATTGTATATACATATATATATATATACTTGTATATACAAATTATACATGTTACAGACGAATGGAAAGGAAACAACCTCGAGTCACTCCCTATACTGTTCACTTCATTTCCGCTTGCAAATCGTCTTCCGTGACGGTCTTATATTGCATCTTTACTGCACATACTCGTATTCATATATTTATATATCGTAACAGACGTTCTTATGTTTATATATATATCGTAGATATAAAAATTAAGGGTGTACGTTCGATTCCCGATGGGGGGAATAAGTTATTTTTATTTCATTGCTCTCGAAACGAGAGACAAGGCTCTGTCTGTCTGTCCTACTGTGTAAGGGATATGATAAAAGAATGCTGAAAAAAGGAAAAATAGGCAAGCTAATAAAAATAAGATAGTAATTAATATAATTAGTCTAGTGATTAATTTGAAACTAGTCGTGATATTTCAGGCGTTCATATTTTAAATATTCGAATAACTTGTAACCAGCCAGTAACCACTAACCTACCAATTATTAAAAAAAAAACAATAATAAACAATGCCAATATCTATTCTTATATAAGTAATAATTGTTCTAATTAGCTTGTTTATCTAAAAAAATATAAAATAACAACAAATTGTTTACAAAATCCTAAATATTCATATTTTAATGCATTTTAGATAGCAGACTTTAGAGGGGAACCCTTAGGGGTTAAATATGAAACGCCTTGGGCCTAACTGAAATCTGCCTTAGCTAACCAATTAAACCTACGATGTAATTACCATAACGGTACTTTACTATCGTATCGTACAAATTACTCCTTGATTTACAATTTATAGACTGATTGCGTTTTTCGCTCGCTCTGTCCTGCAAATAGCTGGGTGGGCTAAGGGAACCTATTATTAAACCACGCTGTTCCTCACATTCCGCCAAATTCTTGAGGCATACGTAAGTACTCAACGCTGCGCGTTGCCTCGTAACCTGAACGTGGGAATCGAACTCACTGCCTGTGCTACGACTGGCCTCATGAAAATACTTATAGGAATTATAATAGGTTTAGTTGGTTAAGGATCATTCTTAAACCTGCCCGCGCAGTTTTTCGTTATATTTAAGCATTTTCATTTCATAGGACAGTCAGAGAGTATACAATGGCATAAAAAACGTGACATCTTTCTTTATTTTAAATTAAATCTGACTTAAAAGCGGTTCCAAAACCGCTTAGACCACCCCCTACTTGTCCCGTGCCTAAGGCATATTCAAATAAACACTATATGGGCGCGCTCGCGTTTTATGCGTAGTTCGGGCGTAGGGTCGATTACTTGGTGATTAATAACATGGCCATGTCAGACTATCCATAGGTATCTATAAATGCTAGTTTCTGTTGCTTCTACAAAATATACCTAAACTAATGATCGGCTACGGTTTGACTCGTACTTATTTTGTATTACCAGACGTAAACGACCTTTTAAGTAGTTGCCTTCTCCTTCTCTTCTCCTTTTCTCCTTTTTAATACAGGTGGAAAATTTTAAACAATGCCATATACTACTTCTAATGAGACAATTCTATAAAAATATTTCAAGGCAACGAGGTACATTTTGAAGTCACAAGTATTACGTTTATTTTTGGTGTTTTTAAGATATATACACAGATATAAAAAGCGATTTCGGCTTTTTTCCGCCTTACTACTGGCGGAATGTGGAGAACGGAGTCTTTTGGCACTAGGTCTTCTATGTAATCATTATGATTGCCAAATTTAGCTTATATCAAATGAATTTATACCTGATCCTATCCTGTCTAAAACCCATTCCTCCCATTCGTCCTAAATCCGAGACATTGCATTTAACAAGTACGAGGCGGAACTGAACGCCGCGCATACCCTTAAATAAAACATCGTCACACCATATAAGTTTAGATAAAGCGTAGGCATCTTGGTATTAAGTTGAATGACACGGGGTGCGTGTTGCGTGGACCGGTGCGTGGGCGACCTCGTTGCCAGCTTAAGCGTGAGAGGGGTCTTAGCTATTTCTGCCTAACGACACATTTTTATCTTACACCTTACTTGCCATTCTGTCAAGCTGTGTAACCTTATGGTGTTATATATACTTAATTAATGTTTTAAGAAGCATGTGATTGTAAGCGTGATGGGTTGTGGGTTCGATTCCCAATCGGGGAAATGATAGTTTTTTTTTTTGGTCAGGTGTCGAGGCTAAGCGCTGCGTTGAGTTCGCTATTTAATACGCAATGCCTCCAGAATTCGGCGGAAAGTTGGGAACGGAGTGTCTTAATACTAGGCTCTGCCGATTTTGCTACATGTGGGATGCAGCCTGAAGTTCAAATAAAAATATTATGGACCAAACATTATCTTAAAATAAAAGTTTTGTAATTATATGAATTTCCTTATAGAAAAAATCCTGTTATTACCACAAAACTATCAAAAAAAATGTAAAAAGTCCGTAGTGTATTAACGATAATAACTTAATAGGTAGGTATATTTAAAAATATATTTTTACAAATATGTACTAATTTCTTTCTTTTATTCTCAGTCTATCGCCATACACTACTGAACGTCCTCTCTCATAGAGGTCAATCACCCTGATTTCGGGCAGTTATCCATCCACTATTTCATTTCCTTGAGTGGGTATCGAACCCACACCCAGGCGAGTTTACAATCACACACTTGTGACACTGCGCCTAGATAGGCTTCTTTGAATTAAATAAAACATATTAAATAGTTTCTTTCAGTCCCGATATTACGTTTTCAGTATAAAGAAGCAATATATTTACCAAATAACTAATAACTTATTAGACTGTATCGAGAAATTAATGAAATATAACATAAACAAAGTACACCACAGTGTAAGTCCAACCAGGAGTTTGTCTTGTATCGCAGGTGCGCAATTAAGCCGAACTGGTCTAAACTGGTTATAACAAGTTAAGGCTCGTGGGAGGGGGAGGGTAACTGGATTCCTCCTAACTTTCTCCTACTAGATAATGATCTTCGCTACGTGGGTGCCCGGGGGTGGATAGATGGGCGGGTTCCCGGCTTAAGTGTTACATACTGCCTTGGATAAAATGCCCAAAAGCCTGGCGGTCGGGACGAAACCTTGCCAGAAAGTCGACTAACATGATTTTCTATAGTATTTGTAGATATATACATAACCCTTGATGTTTCAGCTATTTGTACTTATATGCAGGAGCACAAGCGTATGGCTATAAAACGACAGGTAGTGAGTTCGATTCCTATACGAGGAAGTGAAGTATTTAATATTTTCGTTTCTCTGATGTGTAGACAGAGTGCAGAATTTCGCCACTTAACACGTAATGCCTTCTGAATGCAGCGGAAAGCGGAAAGCGGAGTGTCTTTACACTAGCCTGCTACAAGCGTGAAGTTGAACAAAAATCGAATCGATAACCACCTAAAGTTCTATATTAATGCTTCCGCTGCCTATAGTATGTAATACAGTAACGATACAAATAAGTTGCATACTATCTCTGTCATCCCCAGTCCCCAGTGAGATCCTGAATATTGAGTTTGTTGAATTAAGTTTTTGAATATTGCACGTGGTGGTCTTAGATTCAAATAAATAAGGATAGCAAATTTATATATTCATTATGTAAGGAAATATATGGCAAATAAGACAGTTTCGGGTTCAATTTCCACTCGGGCGAATGAGATATTCTCTTTGCTTTAGAGCAAGATAAAACGCAGCGTTGAGTTTCGCTATTCAACACGCAGTGTCTTAAAAACTATACGGAGAATTGGAACAGTGTCTTAATAGCAGGTTCCCTTTGTCTACCCTACTATATGAAAAACTATTTTTTTATAATACAATTCTTTCTGTTTTCTAACGAGAACCGACGTTGGAAAAGGTTGGACTAGTTTCTAATAATATAGGGTGTGTTACACTTAAACCACCAAGCATATTAATTATTTAATATATAATAAATAGACATCAAAGCATTCATAATTTATTATTATAATAGAAAAGCGGGAAAATAAAAAAGTTATTTTCTGATCTGAACTCTATCTATTTTTTTTTAATAAACACGCCGTATCCCGCACCCAACAGGGTAGGGTAGGAACCTAGTGTTAAGACACTACATTCTCCATATTCTGCCGAATTCTGGGGGTATTACGTGTTAAGGGGCGGAACACAACTAATCTTTGGCTCGATACCATAGCAAAAAAAATGAAAATATAAATTTAAATGAATATTTAACTTCGACTGGGGATCGAACCCACATCTCACGTTTACAGTTACACTTCGCGCTCCTGAGCCTATTATATTAACTTTTTACCCTACGAGACTGTCTCGTAAAACCAGTACCGACTTTTATATGTCTATAGGTATACCGTTCATAGTGTCTAGGCCTATCGACGTGTAATTTTTTTCGCTGTAACTTTCCAGGCTACAGAGGCTATAGAGGCTATAGAGGCTACAGAGGCTATAGAGGCCAGAGGGGGCGGTGGGTAGTCGCCTGTACGTGATTAATTGAGCGATTATCTAATACTTTGTGATGGGGTTGCTTTGCCGATACTGATGGTGTGTAGTGTTGTATGTAGGTAGGTAGGTAGTTGTATAGTGATGGGAAGATGTAGGGTAGTTGTGTTTTTGTAAAGTGGTATTATATATCTTTTATGATAAGAAATTGGAAATTAAGGTTAATATATAAGACTGAGGTCAGTCAATCTTGTAAGCACGACTGGTTGCGTTTTCGTTTTCTAGTCGAGGAAATGAAATATCCTGAATTCGGCGGAAAGTGAGGAGTGTCAGCTCATCATATTAGAAACATGTTGAATGATGAAGATAACGTGTTGAGTTACCAGATCCAAGAAATTAAATTGATTTAACTCTTTCCCTCTAGGGGGAATCGAACACGTAACTTTCGTATTTGCAGTCAGACGCTGTGCTATTGCCTCAAGACAGCTTTTTGGTATTTAATTTTTAATTTAGTGAAAGTAGATGAAATTAAATTAAGCATTATTTTGTATCATATTGGTCAAAAGTCAATATTATATTTTTTTTTTCAGAATACCTTACCTATATATGTAAATAGAAATTAAAAATTACACCTATTTAATTCTAAACCTATTTAATCTAGGTATTCCTTTTAGTTAGTATTTTTTCTTTAGTTATTTATTAAAATTGTGTTTATTAAAAATCGATTACAAGAAAATATTTTTTAATTTTTTTTTACATACCCTATTAGGTGTAAAGATATTTACAAAACACATTTCTTATTTAACAAAAATTTGGCAACAGTACACATCGAGCTTTGGGGACCTCATTTGCATATCTTCATCAGGAGAGGGTGAAGATGATTCAGTCAAATAATAAGGGGTTGGGGGCGGCAACCCCCTCTAATTGCTTCAGGAGCGTCTTCATACCACTCCGGTGACATTCGTTGAAAATAATTCGATTGGGTCCGAATTACCCGTTTTGTTCGTTTTAATGTGAATTTCGTTCGCCATATGCAAAGTAGTCTAAATCTTGATTAATTAATTTTGGGCTCTATGGGTCGCGAAATATGGTTGTTTTTAAATTTTTTCAGATGCTAGGGTTTAAGCGAATAGTGTAATCGAGTAGAGTCAATTTGCTACTCAGAAAGATTATGAATAGAATTATATTAACTATATCGGTATAATAAAAAGCATATTTGTACGTATAAGTATAACAGGTATGCTGATGTTTCTTATATTACATTAGATACTCGAGTGAAAAGTAATTTTATTTTATATTGTAATAAAAATATGTTTTAATTATTAATTTTTAAAAAAGGTTTTTTTTTAAATCGAAAAGCAGGTATTTAATTATTCCCTGGTCTGATATTTATCAAGTTTCTTAATTTTAATTAATTTACTTAATTTACTTTAAGCATTTACTTAATTTTTTTATTTTTTATTTATTACTTTTTTCAACAACTTGTATTTTCACTTTGGTTGTATTTATTTCTTATAAGATATTTTTTCCTATCGGATTGCTGATTAGCTTACCCCATCTATCGGGCAGTAGACAAAAAGTATTACACTTACATTGCCTTAAAAATTATTATAACATAAACTTTTATTTGTAAATACTGTATGTATATTACGATATAAATATATTTTTATAATTTATTTATTTTATTTTTTCAATATTTTTTTAACTATATAATAAAAATATCGGTGAAGAATAGATTTATTTGACTTACTATACATGTATAATATTTTAATTTTACATTTATTCCCTAAAAGTTAAAATGAAAAATAATGAGTTAATTGTTTCTAATTTAATTAATAAGGTTTTTATTTAATGCAATAAATCAAATTAAACTACATTTAAAACTACTGTTTAAATAAATTAAAACTTTTGTTTTATCTACTCGATAATAGATGGCGCTTATATGCTAGAGCAATGAAAATCGTGTACGTTACCAAATATCTGAAAACTATATTTTTTATAGGTACAGTATTATTGTTATATATATTTTTAATTGATTCTAACTTATGTACTTTTACATATATAGAGGAAAAACTTGCTTCATAATCGAAATGTAACTGAAATATTTATATGTACATTTTACCCAGAACCAAGGACCTATCTAGAGGGGTTGGACTTCAGCTTTGATCAGATTGCTTTAAAATTTTTCAGCGAAACTTTTTATTAGTAAGATTTATGGGGTGGGTACAATGCTATTCTGGGGTTTCCTACCCAGAAGCCAAAAACTTAAATTTCATAGCAGGTATGATCTTTGCTTAAATTAGAAACAAATGATTCCACAGTCCTACCTTTACCTGTAGTAAATTAAACGAAAGCAATGCAAGCAATACCTAAATTAGTGATATAATTTTATTTTTACAGTGCCAAGTCGCGTTTATTAAAACATTCATGAATCTTTTAGAATAATATTGCCTAAATTTATATTATTAAATATATGTAAATAAAGTTAAGAATTTATAAGATTATCTCACAGGTATTTTTATGATAGGTGCATTTATATTTTACAAAAACAAAACCTAAATTATTTTTATTATTTACTTATTTTTATTATTCAGATGAATGAAAAAAAGTTACGCCTTTACTTTTGTAAAGTCTGACTTTATAGTTCTACAATGCTAGTTGTAAGATCGATTGACACTAGAAAAAAAATTATACCTATCTAAAATATTGTTGTTTCTCAGACTTTTAACCGAGTTCTTTTTTTTTGACAATATTATATTTATAAAAATTCACTAGCAAGCAACGTCCTTATAAGTTTAATATAAAATAAAGATTATCAATTCCATTTTTAGTTCCTACTCTACGTAATGCATGGACCCTGGAAAAAAACTTTTGTATACCTATACAAAGCTGTGTTCTTTCTATGTGTTCATTGCCCACATAGTTTATCATTCATTTGAAAGGTATCTATTAATTTATCTAATTTTTTTACAAGCAAGTACAAAAAAACAACAAAATCATTTGCTTGCTTGTAAACAATTTTTAAATTGAGATATGTTGAAATAATTTTAATGTAGATCTTTTTTTAATTTTCCGGGGCAAAATTTTTGTTAGCAAGATTTGTGGGGTGGGCACAGACCACACGGCCCCCCAATTCCTATGCAGAAACTAAATTATTTGCTTATTCACAAAATTTTTAAGTTTACATTTGTTAAAATAATTTTAATAAAGAAATAATGTTATCAAATCTAAGTTTAACAAATACAAGTCCAAACATAATTTATCATTTATTTAATTTTTGTCATATATAAAATATTTATACCTACCTATATATTGTATGTAAGTAAGTTTATGAAGTAGCATAAAAATTAATTAATGAAACCAGATCTATATATATTTTTTAAATCAATCTTATCTGGTTTTGGATAACTGTATTACAATTGAAAATTGTAAAGATAATAACAGTTAGTACAACTTAAATAGTCGTAATTTGTACATGACAAGCAACATTGTGCAAGCAACGTATAAATCATCTAAAAAAAATTCAACTACAGGAAATAGATCATACAAAATATATATATATAAAAAAATCATTAAATATCTCTAATTTCAAATCAACAACTATACAAAAAAAAATTGTTTAAAATTGACGAGTGAATTAAGCCGAAATTAATACCAGTCTTCGCCCGCCGTCGGAGGCAACATGGCCGCCACTATCGCCCCCTCGCCCTCCCCCCGCGCCTATACAGCTTGCTTTTTTGCGAGCGAGAGGGACTTCCACTCTGGAATGCTTTCGTTCTAAAATATTTTCTGACGATACACCCAAACAATTAACTATTAACCTTATCACAATACGATAAAGTTGAAATTCATTTGCAATTTCGAGTGAACGTACAACATTTCACACTTGTACGATTCACATGAAAAGTGTGAAAAAGCGAAAGAGACGGATAGAGGCCACCGTCTCGGGCGGGGCCCAAGTAGTCGTGAGTCGTTCGTGGGTTAGACGTCGCACCGCTCCCACATACGCATTTCGTGCAAACGCAAAAAGGACGGCAATATTTTTCGCGTTTTCTTTTTTTATTTGGTCTTTATCTTGTGGGGGAGAAAAATTTTGCGTTTGGGGAGGCGACGGCCGTGCGTGTAACGTTTAGGGGGTGTTATTATACCCCATTCGTATAGATATATCTATATCTAGCTATAGCATAGTATAGCACAGTATAGTATAGTATAGTATATATAATGAATAGTGGTGTAGAATGTTTAATCACGGTTTTTGGAGTACTTAGCCCCAACGATATATGAGATAATTATGGCCAAAAATTATTTCACAATTTTGTCGTTGGAAATTATGAATTGAAATTTTTAATGAAAACCCGATAGCTTTGCTAATGATTATAATGAGTTTGGTATTAATTGAAAATTTTCGCTGCATTTTAAATTGTGTTGTGGACCGCAACAACAACTAAAAATATGCTAAGTTAATTATAATTCGGTTTTGAATAGGAATACTCGTATAGTATAAACTTGATTTACTTTTATGTTGGTCCATTTTATACGTTTTGTAATATGATTTAAATAATGGCGCATTAAGTAATCGTAATGGCCGTTAATAAAGGTATTAATCATTATAGGATCGTATGTTATGTTGTTGGAAAACTATTGAAGTTTAATTTTTTTATTGAATTTTTCGTTATTTGGTAAGATCATTCTAAGTTCAATTGTAAACAATACTCAAAAAATCGATTTTGAAGTTATATTTTATAAGTTCGTCGACTCTACCAGGAAGTTTGATTATTATTGTAAAAAGGAATTAAAATAGAAGAGTTCCTCTTTTGCTTATTACCAATTTAGGTACAGGGATATATTCCCTAAAAACATATTTGAGACAAAAAAATATTATATGTTCCATCTAATAAACTTTTCAACACGCAACACCTCGAAAATTTCAGCGGAAAGTGGAGAACGGAGTGTCTTATCACTAGGCTTTCGTATCTACCCTACCGATAATGTGAAGTTGATTTGATTTGATTTGATTAAATTTTGAAGAAGTCTCTTTTTTCTATATTAGGTAGGTACCTACCATTAGACATTTTTATAAGACAACAATAACAGGCAAAAATTTTTCTACAAACTAAGCAAAATAAGAACTCTCTATAAAAAATATTTTACGCACTCGGCATTTTATTATTTCGTTTTTTAAAATTCATAGAAAAATATACTGATACACTTATGAACAAAAAAACATTTAAGTTTTTTCACTTTCTATCTTTTGTGGAGAATGCAGAGAAAACGTATAGGTTTAGCTCTTTGCGTGTTCTTCTTATTAGGAGAGTCTGTATCAACGCAAAGAGGAAGCAACGCTGTTCTTAGTCAAAGATTTTTTTCCAAAATAAGAAATGATGTAGGTACATGCTTAATTTTTTAAACGTCAAATAATAAATTATCTTACCATCGGATCACTAATTTTAGTGCCTCAAAACTGAGAAGAACTGGAGCAACACACTCATCAAGACTAATCTTATTAGGTAAGATAATAAAAAAACTCAGCGTTGAATTCCGCTACTCGAAACTAATCGGCTCAGATTCTGTCGAAATGCGTAAAAAAGAGTGTCTCAACACTAGATGCTGCTCCTTTCTCTGCTACGAGGGAAAATTCGTAAAGTTCATCCATAGGTACTTCCCCGTATAGTCTGGTAGGTGGTAGGTACTTTTATCGTAACATAATCACATCTTGTTCATTTCATTTTTGTGTAGCTTTTTTTAGTCGACAGGTATGTTTGTGTTTTTTTCCTTTTCATTTTCTTTTCCGTCCGCTATTGCATATTTTCTTTTGCTTTCTTCAATCTTGTTACATTTAGAGAGGGTTGGTGTTTTAACGGCTCTACTTACTGTAGGTACATACCTATATAAAAAACATCAAACCCTTTTTTATACGTTTTAAAATGGAAAACTGAATTTAATGCTTATAAATTTTATTTAAAGAGTGGAACTGATTTAAGTTTTTATTAATAAAATTATTATTCGATGCGATAAAATGAAATTTTAATTAGAGTAAGTATATCTTAAAAAAAATAGAAGTTTTAAATATTAAAGAGTTTAACTTAATATTAAGTTCTAGATTTAAAAGTCTCTATACGTTTAAATTATTGTAATATTATAAAAAAAAAACAACGTACCTACCTACCTATTCATCCGAAAGCATTATTCAAATATTATATTAATGTAAATATTTACCTATATAGGTAAAAATGATAAAATTAACGGCACTATTGGTTAGGTAGCTTACGTAGGCCTGGTGTCTAAACGATTCAGATTATAAGCACATTTTTGTAAAAAAACAGAAATTCATTGACATTAAAAACCTAGAAAATAACCTAGAAAATAACTTTGAAAATATTCATCATAATAAAAGCTACTTTTTCATCAAAATCGAGAGTAAAATTCGACAACGCAATCCTTGCACTTTTTTTCTAACACGGTCAAGCAAACCCGATTCCTTCTTTTTTCCGAGCGATATTTGAACGCAGAATAAATCTACGCGGTTAGATCTCGAAATTTCATAAAAATACTTTCTTATATTGTACCTACTACGTTCTGGTAGACGAAGTATCTACGGCGTTGAGTTCTGCCGTTTAATATACAATGTCGTGGATTCAACATAAAGTGAAAACGGAGTGTTTTGGCACTAACAGTCATAGGATTTTTTTCTAGCTTCACGCTGTAACCCGCAGAGAGCAGGGTAGGCAGAGTGGACGTCACGTTCCCATTAAGACACTTCCTTCCTTGTGCCCCTGCGCGACAACTGGCCTCATAGGAAATAAGCACCTATATGCTTATTCTGCAATATTCAGGATAAAGCGTAAAGCTGATAAGAAAAGTTATAACTTACGATTCTTACATTAACTATATCTATATCTAAGACTAAAATAAATAATTGAAATTACTTTAATAATTGTTTTTGTTATATCTTTTACACCTATTACATATTCGATTTGATTCGTTATAAGTTTTGATACAGGTTTTCTATATGAGCGTACCAAAATATGGCATTTTTTTAATAATATTACTTATTTAAAAAAAAACACTTTTAAAGGAATAAAAAACACAATTATCATTCCGATTACAAATTTAAAAAAATTCAGACAAGGAATGAAAATTCAATTTTAATTCAATCTAAATTCATCATCCCTTGTTACACTTAAAATCTTCGACACAAATTTTAAAAAGGGGATCTTTTAATTTCTGACAAAGAAAAGCAAGATGAGCTTTAACCTTTGAGGGTCAACCGTGAGAATGAGGGGTCAAGGGTCAGCGAGACCTGTTCAACGAATATTCATATTTAGTGACCCCTACAAGATAAGGGCAAGATTTTTGACCTCTAAGCTACATGAGAAAAGATTTTTTGAATAAGTTTGCATAAATAAGCAAATATAGAGAGAGCTAGTGACGGGTGTTCTTATTAGATTTATGTGTGTATATGTGGATGTATCTTCTTATAATAGTACAAAATAATAGGCAAATTGATGTAAATTACACAAAATTAATATTAGGTATAAAAAAAAATTCTATATTAGTACAAACTCAAAGACAAAATGGACTACAATTAATTCTCGAAATGCATAGAAGTCGATATGGAAAGGTAATAAATGCAAAGTAGGTAGGTACTGAAGCAAGGAACACAAGCAAGAATTATTACAAGAAAATATAATTATGTACATGTTTCTACATGTAGATATTTATTTGCATGTAACTTATTGCTACCAATTATAATATAGAGATTCATATATTTATTATTGAAGTAAAAACTCTTCCGAGCGAAATCTGAAGTAAGCGAAATCAGAAATATTACATTTAAAACGCTTATAACCTATTATAAATTAAAAGAAATTCAATAATTATCATAAAAATAAAGAGTTTCCAATTGAGTTCCTAAGAAATTCTGTATTCGCATCATAAAATCGTAATCGACGACATTTCCATGCAAGCTGCGCCTTGCATATTCATCTAAAATCCGTGAGAAAGAAGAACGCATTAGCAATTATAACTAGCGCGACTTTCTTAACCCTTTTGACCTCACCTGTTCTTAGCATATTTAATTATTAGATTACCATATTAAAGAAGGTCCAGTTTACTTTTAAATTATTTTATTTGCATTACAAAGTAAAATCACCCTGAAATATATATTTGTTTTGGATTTTCGTCTGCGAAACTCGTAACGTGATTTTTTTGGCGGTTGCAAGCGATGAGAAAAGAGAGAGAGAAGCGAGAAAAAAAGAGTTATTGTTGTTAAAGATGCTTCTGATCTCTTTATAAAATTATGCTCTTTATGATCGTATGTAAAGGTTAACGGTATGAGGGTTAAACGTTATTTGCGGGTTAGTTAAATTAATATTTAAAATATATTTTTTAGTACTACAATAGTGTATTTGTTGGCGTTTATAATATTTATTCGTTTTCATGACTATGTTCTAATGGATATAAATATAAAATAAGAAAATATGTATTTGATATTGGTAGGTGAAAAATATAAGGGATGTAGGTTTTAAAAAAAGGTAGGTGCCTATAAGTTTTATTGAAATGAAATTTTTGGTAACGTATGTTTCATAGTTAACATGAAAACCACATAAATATTCATCTTAATTTTTTTAGACACATCGAGAAGAATATGGCTTTAGGTATTAATGGATTTTCAATTTTTCACATAATTTTAAAATATTAAAGTATAGGTATTATGTAATTTAAAAATTAATTTACCAAAAAAAAAAAACAAAGTGCAATATTTTTTTATTTGGTAATTTTTCTTAAGATATCCATAATATAATTAACGTGAAAGAAACGAACTTATTCCCGCAAAGTGAGGGAAAACCGATAGTCACCGCTAACAAATTGAATCGGTAAAGCGATTAGTTTGCGATTCCTTTCCACTTGTTTCACGCTGACGTAAGTTAATTTATTAGATAATTTGTTTTTGAATTGGTCTGAGCGGACTATCGACATCGCATTGTTAGAATTGATTAAGTTCTGTTAAATTATATTATTCAATTGTTATAAATACAATTTATTATATATCTACCTATATATATAAAATCGAAAGGTCACACACTCATCACGAAATCTCAGAAACTACAAGTGCTAGGAAGCTGAAATTTAGGACGTAGGTACTCATGGAGACAGAAATTAATAATAAAGTAGTTCACGCAGGTGAAGCCGCGGGCAGGCCGCTAGTTTATTATATTTACTGCCTACCTACTACTGTAGATGTACCAACTTATCCTAGCTTATGTTTTATCATCGCTTTACTATTTATATATAGGTATTGTAGGTTTTAAAGAAGTTTATTTGAAATGATTTATTTGAACTGTTGCTATTACAATTTGCCGTCGTGGCAGTGTGACAGCGTCTTTCATTGAACGCAACGGTCGTTTCTATTAGGAGCAATGAGATATTTTCATTTTCTGTGCTTCTAGTAAACAGAGAAAGTAGACTTGAGTTGTGTTACCCAACACGCAAAATCCATGAAATTAGGGAATCTGTGGTGGACACTAGAAGTGGCGGAATGTCTAAATACTGTATTTCCTATATTTTCTCTACTAGGTATATTATAAGATGTCCTAGTAGCTTAGAATTTCTTTGATTTTTTCCATTTATTCGAAGATATATAAAGTCATAAATAAAGATAAACATATATAAATATAACCAATATATCCAATATAATCGACCTCGACCACCAAGCACTGTCCCACTGAACTCATAGCCAGAGTCAGACAGAAAATGAAGCAACACTTCGAACGCTATGATTCTCCATTCAATATTCGCATTTGAAAAAAGGACTTGTAGTGACGTGACCTTGCTTTTCCTCGCTACGTTTTTCGTTTACGCAAGCGCGGTGGGGGCCCCGGATCAATGCCGAAAAACGGGGCCCGGTCCCCCGCAACGTAAGCGGCTCGCGGCTTCTGAAGGGTTAGCCGTTGCTAGGCTACCGAAACTTTGGCACGCTCGATAATGCTGCGATATATGTATCATTTTCTTTAATGGTCGCCCTTTTGTAGGTATTTGTTGGATTTAGTGCTGGCTTTATGGGATTATGGATTTTTGATGTGGGTGTCTAATTTAGGTTGTTTTAGGTATAATGTTAAATAAGATAAAGTTTTATTAGTATTAGATTATATTCAGTAAAATATCTTAGTTATATAAGTACCTCTCGCCATAAACGCTGCCTGGGCCAAATGGCGGGAGGTGACTGGTTTGGTCTGCGCTCCCAGAATACCGCCCAAGTTCAAGGGGCTAATAGTCAAGAGTATCCTACGAACAGTTCTTTTATACGGCTGCGAATGCTGGTCATCACTATCTTGGCACTCTCAGGAGCTTCACGTGAAAGAAATGAAAATCTTGAGGTGGATGTGCAGCATAAAGAGGTATGATCGCCTACGAATACAGTCATCTTAGGTAGTCATGGATTTCTTATATAAGCTAGTAAGAAGCGGATAAGCTCCAGGAGCATCGCCTGAGATGATATGGTTTCGTTGCGTGCCAGTCTAGGAATTATGTCGAAAGGAAGTGCCTTGCTAGAGAAATGGAATAGGTTGCATTGGAAGGCAGTGACAAAAAGGTTGGTAATAAAAGCCGGGACTAATGCCAATAACAAATGTTTTTTTGGAACACATAAAGAACCAGGAATCAAATGCCAACAGAGTATCATCCGTATCAGGTAGTATCCGCACACAACAGGGTAGAGAGTAGGAACGTGAAAGTGTTTTTTAATTAAATTTACTTTCCTCCGAATTCTGGTGACATTGCGAAGCCAAGAGACAGAAAAACCAGAGCGAAGAAACAAAGAAAATATTTAAAAACTTAATTTCCTCGAATAGGAACCGAACCTACACCCAGTCGCGATTACAATCGTCACAACTGCCCTACTAGAGTAGGTACAAGACCACTATACCATAGTATGCATTAATCAAAGACAGGGAAAGCGTGTCCTTGACCTAGCTAATACAAATACCTAGGCCGATAGCGAGAGTGGTGTTTGACCTGATGGCGCCATATAATATTATGTGTGTGTTGAAGCTTAGACGGTACCGCAATGCATACTGTTTAGGTATTTAGTACCTAATGTAGGCTATTTTACCGGTAATATTTGGAATATTCTCTCAAATAATGGTATACTGATATTTGGGTTATTGTTATGGTATAATCGGTTGATGGATGTCAGTTTGTCTGTGATTTTGATTAGGGGAGTTTAAAGTTGTGAATGGATGTTAAATATTTGTAGATAGGGAATGGTTACTTACATACTCAAATATTTTTTTTAAAATAATATTAGTTTATTAAAATCTATAGTTCTTGTATCATTAAAAATGAAAGTATTTTAATTTATTATTAAATAGCGGAACTTCCTTCGATTGAAATATTCGAATATGTATATATATTTTTAAATGCATTTAGGAAAAACTTACTTATTATTTTAGTGTGGTTATTATGCACTTAATAAATCGTTAATTAAAATATTTCAGATGTCAATTAAAATTATTTAATTTTGGATAGAAAACCTAGGTAGTTATTTCATATTTATTTAGTTAGTGGTTAAGCACTATAAACGCTGTTTTTCCTGCTTAACTCAGGATTAGCTAAAATACCAATCAAACACTTCCGTTCCCTATTGGCACATTCTTTACATTTTCCTGGCATTTGCCTACCCAGCTATGTGCGGAATACAGCGTGTTAAAAGAATATATTTTCATTTTCTCGCGTCACACAATTTTCTAAAATTAACATTAAAATTTAAAACCTCTACTAAAATAGTGGATCAATGCATAAAATATAAGTTATTAAAAGCCTATTTAGTAGTTATTGTTAATGTATTTTTAAACCTACTTTATTTATTATACCTATACAAAAATATAACATTAAAACATCGATTTTAAGAAAACTATTCGCACCTTTTCATTCTCAAAATATAATGTATACATGCACAGCGTTTAGTTCCGCTACACAACAAGCAAAGCCTCCTGTGTTTAGTGTCTTAACATTAAACCCACCCAGCTGTGCGGGATACAGCGTGAAAAAAGATAAGATAAAAGACATAATTAAATATAACTTTTATATATTAAGTAATTTATTAAGACTAGCTTATAAGATATATAACAAACCCTAAGCCATTGTTTCGCGGTCGAAGGCACAGGCAAGTCTAGGTCAGTGAGAGTATCGTGTCGGTTGAGTGAATGCATTTAGCACATAGCCTAGGCCACTACATAAGCTAGTATGAGGACGCAACAGGTGGTGTGCCTAAGAAATTGTTGCTCTACATACTCGTATCTGGGTCGAAATGGAATGTCTTTTAATGGTATTGGAATATTTTGTGAATTATATGGAATTTTATTAAGAATATTCCAAGGAGGATATGGAAATGGATGCTTAAAAAAATGTTTTATCGTATATCTTTTTAAAAGAAGAATGGGTAGTAAATACAATTTTAAATATATTATTTGTGCCAACTAGCTATTTTTGTTTATTTTCGTATTTTAAATGTTTTTGTTTTTTAAATTCTCTTACATTTTGTTTTCAGTTTCACAGTTAATCCCACACACACCAAGCAATGCAATGAGAATTAACAATGAGAACCTAATGGAAAAACACTCAGTTCTCCGTTTTTAGGCTGAACTTCGCACAGACACATTGTGTATAAAGTGGCGAAGCTCAACGCTCGAGGGAATCGAACTCATATCCAAGCCCTATTAAATCACGACGTCCTCCAAACAATATTG
This sequence comes from Heliconius numata, assembly GCA_016802625.1. Lineage (NCBI taxonomy): Eukaryota > Metazoa > Arthropoda > Insecta > Lepidoptera > Nymphalidae > Heliconius > Heliconius numata. The sequence goes on along the minus strand of JAEBDU010013284.1, from coordinate 3,832,843 downwards.
ATGAACTTAACTCAGAAATGAAATAAATATTCCTATATCCCATATTCCATGTGTAGAAAAATTCCAGCTAGCATTCCAGCTTCAATTAAAAATGCTTCCATATTCCAGCTATAATCTAACACTAAACACCAGAAATCCAATTTCTTTTAATAGAATACCTCTATCTTCATCTAGTGCTAAGTGTCCATGTTCTTGTTTAGTTGGAATAATGTATGCGTTACCGCAAACAACATAATTTGCAACGTGCATTGTAAGCGATGTAGCGTCTAGTGAAAGTGACCTTTGTGTGTGACAGTATGTCGAAGTCGAGGGAATTAGCAATTTGACAGTATGTACTGGGCGCAAAAAAAATTTTTTTGGGCATTAAATTGTGTATTGATATAACTTGTAAGTGTATTTCCTATGTGATTAATTAATATTGTTTTTTTATTAATGTATATTCTAGTTTTTCTTTAGTTTCATGCTAACCTGTACTAAGCAGGATAGGCAGAGATAATGTTAAAGATACTCCGTTCTCGACTTCCGTTTAATTTTTGAGACAATGCGTTTTGAGTGGCGGAATTCAGCAAAACTTTGTTCAGTTACACTAGTGTTCCAGACAGAGAAAATGAAAATAATTCATTCTCCTGAGTGGGAATTGAACCTACAAATAATTATTATCAGGCTGCGCCACGAAGACATCGGTCCAAGCTTTTAGTGTAAGATAATATTAATTGTCAAATATTCTTAAGTCAGTTACAACAAACTTAAGTGAGTTTTTAAAGAAATAAGTGATATATCTTTATATTTTTATCACACAAAATGCATACGTGTGAACAGTTTACTTCAAAGTTCCATCTAAATCTGTGCAGTAGTTTTTGCGTGAAAATGAAACAAACGTCTAACCTCACAAACTTTTATATGTATTATATTTGAAAAAATTACAATAGCTTTAGCTATTATCGATTTTTTATTTATTGCATTGAATTATTTTTACTCAAACTTATTTATAGCAAAATATAGCGTTATTAAAATTAAATCATTAAATTACAAATTTTCATGCTATCCCTACAAAATAGGAATTCTAGGCCCGACCAATACGTATTAATAATCACCTAAATCGTAGAATAGGTTCATTTCTAAACAACACTGTATCGTTCAGGTCGATGTACATTGCAGCTTATTTATTATAATAGTAAAAATTAACTAAACGAAACCAGCAATGTAATTTAAACATTAAGTATTTATCGTGTCTAAGCCGTGTGATGGTAATATAAGGTCACAATATAACGGTGAGCTTCATTGACCAATTTCCTGAAGCTAATTGCTGTCATATTACGCTTCGAAAGTTATTAATTATAAGATCCGGTGTGGAATAATGCTTGAATTTGTATGAAATTTGTAACAACAAATAGCGAAATCTAAACTTAAATATCCGCGTTTAAAACACTTGTTTGTTTTTGTTTCACGCTGTATACCGTATATAGCAGGATAGGTAGCAGGGATGTGGGAACCTAGTGTTAACACACTGCGTTCTCCATTAAGACACTTGGGTCCCCAACTTTCTGCCGAATTTTAGAGTCATTGAATTGAAAAATAGTAGGTATCTTTTCCTGAAATATTTATTTAAATCTATATTTCTATTTCTTCGCTCTGGTATTGAAACAAAGCGCGGCGTTGAGTTCCGTCACTCAGCACACAATGCCTCCAGAACTTAGCAGAAAGTGGTGAACGAAGTGTAACACTAGGTTCCCTTTGCTCTGTTGTGTGCGGGATATAGCGTAAAATTTTTATATTTTTCCTCCTACTACTTCCTACCTACCTATGGTTATATACGTTACGTAATCTAACTGAATATATAGGGTGTCCCACCCAATATATGGGGATGGGTGTGAAAACGGTCGGTTTTCCACCGGCCCCGCTAATATAATTTCCCGATCGTCATCAATCACTCCAGGGACGAGTTAAGTCGACACATGTAAATTTTACGCCCAAATTATACGAAGCGACATACAACCGTTAGGCGTATCTATCTTTGGAAATTATTGGATATTTTTTTGGTATTAGATTTATCTTGAAAAATATAGCTTTCGTGTATATTATATAGATATTAATTAAAAATGATAATATGAAAAATGGTATTTGTCTTTTTGTTAGCTTCACGCTGTACCCCGCTCATAGCAAGGTAATCAGAGGGAACCTAGTGTCAACATACTCTGTACACATTACGAAACTTCCCCTTATTACTTTGAGGCATAGCGTGTTTAGTGGTAGAGTTCAACGCCGTAAGTGCGTATTATTGGAGCTTTTTTTAAAACTATTGCAGAAGCTTAAAATTTTCCTTGACAAAATATTTATTTAATACATTGAAAATTATCTCGTTTAACAAAAATATATAAAATAGCGTTTATATCAATTAGTGTAGGCGGAATCTGTAAATAGCGTTGGAGTTAGGGGCAAATAATCGAAGGCTCATTTGCCTATCTGAGTCGATCCGGCTTGTTTACTAGTCATTAAGCAAAAGATCGCTTGTAATTTATTACAGATGTTTGTTTTGGGGAAGCCCGTTAGGTTGAAATGTGGAATATTTTGATAGGAAGATACTAAATAGTATATTTTTTTACAGTTTCACGGTGTAGGGTAAAACCCGGATAGTTGCCACACTTTTTGAAAAAGCTCTTTTATTAGAAATGTATACCACTACATTACCTATTCAAAGTGTATTCTTAAACATAATATATTAATCTTCTAACTTAGCCATTTTTTTCAAATATAACTATTTTTAATTTTGAGTACAGCCTGTTTTAAGTGGCCTCTAAAAAAGAGGATAGTTGCCTACTATGGCGGATACTAGCCTCACGTTAAAAATGGTTCGGGGGATACTTGCCTCTCTATTTTTTTTTCAAATAAAAACGAACTTATATTAATTTAAGTAATCACTTTTTGTTATTGAACACAATCTTTCATTAAGTATTAATCAAAGTCAATATAATTATAAAATTACAACAAAATAGACTCCAAAATGGTAATTAAATATCCAAAATAATAATTAAATATTACTATTTATTTTAAAGATAGAACAACAACAAAAAAAAAAGAATTAACTTTGGCATAGCATCTATTAAATAAGTATTCAGTCCTAATTACTTACTGAGATCCTTTATTTAGTACTAAATTCTAAGAGAAGTTAAATTATTACCCAAACAACACTTAAAAGTACTAAGGTGTTAAAATTTTAAATTTGAACATGTAATTTTTTAATTAAAAAAAAGAATTAAATATTAGTATTTATCTTAAATATTAAAAATAATTATGGGAATAACTTTGGCATTAGTATTGATTATCACCAGAAGCCAAGGTTTTCAACTTGCCACATCTCATGCAATGGTTTTTGAATGCTGTACAAGTTTCATGCAACCACATTCGACACATCTCACATTGTATCCAATCTGATTTTGATTTAGTTAAATTATAATTTTCAAAACATCCTGCACAATAATTATCAACTTTAACTTCGTTGTTGGTATTTTCTTTTATTGAATTTGCTATTTGAATTTGCTATTTTGAATTTCTTAAGGTTCGAGAGGTTATGCCATAAATCCGGGATATTTCGTTGATACTTTTTTGTTTTTTATTTAGATCTTCGAGCGCAAGTACTAAGCTAAGTCGATGTGGCGCGGCACCACGCCTGGCTTTCGTTTATACTTGCGAGGCATTTTGCTGTTGAGAATTTATTTTATTTAAGATAAACTATAATAAAAATATCACCAAGAAAAAAAGGTAAAACCAAATGAAAAAAATAACTAAGAAAAAAAACCTGTTTGCTCGTTAAAATTTGTAGTTACGGATAGATGCCCCAGGGCAACAATCCGCAAAAGACAGTAGGGCAACTATCCTTTTTGATACGGATACTTGCCCTTTTTATTTACAAAATAAATAAAACATATTTAACAACAAAACGTTTATTACAGTGCAATTTAAACTCTAATGCAATCAAAGAAATAATTATTTTACTGAAACCACAATTATTTATAATTATATTTAACGGAGATTATTTGCCAATATAATTCTGACGCTCGTCAAAGTATCGTCGCGGAAGATTTTTACTCACACGGACAAAACTCGTGCACCTACTTCGACAGCTGATGCGGCACCGAGTCCTACGCGGGGGACGCTTCTTATTATGATCAAAAAGAAACACTGACGACACGTCTAACATAGAGCATTTGAAACTGAGGCATGTATCCGTCCGAGGCAACTATCCGGGTTTTACCCTATCCCGCTTGTAGTATGGTAAGTATATGTGTGTTAGGACACTCCGCCCCTCATTCTCCGCTGAATTACGTGTTGAGTGGCGGAATTCAATGCCGTGCTTTGCCTCGATATCCGAACCAGACTTTGAACCTACGACCTGACACGTTTACAGTCGTAACGCTTACATGCTTCATTACTGGACTAATAATATATTTTTGAGCCTAAATTTATATATTATTTTTAAATTGAAATACACAGTGAAATTCGTCTAAAATAACTTAATTTTAAAATCTACAATAACATGAAAAGGAATTTTAATGTGGACTCGCAACCGAGCGAACGTTTCGTCGGCCATTTTTTTTCAACTTACACTAATTAAGCAAGAACTTGGTATTTTCGCCATTTTCGGCAAGTCATTCCGCTTAATTTTCACGGGAGGAGAGTTCAGTCGTAATTTTTCCCGCGCCATTACCCGCGTGTCCGTCATTTCGAAGGTTTTCCCGTACGTCTGTATATATTCAAAGGGGAGAAAATGAAGGGGCATGCAAATCGTGGTATTAATATTAATATGTAGATGCCGACGAATAAACTGCCTAATGTAGCTTTCGTGAGAAAATGTTGCTATGCTTGTGAATAAATTTGACATAAAAAAATATAATGTTATGGAATGAAGCGAATGCTATGCCGACAGAAATATTGTTTTAAAAATATCTATCTATTGAAAATTTTAAGTTTCAAGGTTCCAATTCAAATTGTTTTTGAATAGGTATAGGTATATAATTTTGTGCAAAGTGCCCCAAGTCGCCCCATAAATAGTTGCCTATGCGTTATTTTCAAATAAATATATGTTATCTAAATATATTTCTAGGGTTGAAGTAGAACAAACATCCACCCATTCCCACAAAATACCACATTTATAATATTAGTAAGATAAACTAAACCACCACACCAAAAACTGCAAATAAATTTCCTTTCAAATAAAACGATCGTACCTATATGGAAATCTAAAAAAGCTTCAAGTAGAAACATTTAAGGTACTTTCCCGCTCATTTAACACAAGATGCACGCCCCAGATAGTGGAAGCCTAATGGCCGCCGTAAAAACCTCCATCGCGTCGTTAGGGGTTGAAATTAAAAACGATCGTGATGCAGCATTTTCTTTTTTGTTCCAAAGGGAAGGTGAATTTGTTGAAAGAATATTTTGAAGGGACCCCCGTTATGACTCCGGCAGGCGTGGGTGGGTTATTATATTAGGTTGAGGGTGCTGAAGTATAATGAGTCCCTTTTCAAATTTTTCCTTTAAATTCGTATTTTCATTAGGCCATAATAGCTGAAATTTGGGACGGGCTTTTACTGTGTGAGTTTTACGTATATTTATTCGTAGGTAGGCTTCTAAATCCTATTACTTTATAATTATGAAACGATTTCTGTTTGTTTGTTCGTTAAACACGAGGAGTTGGACCGATGCAGTTTTTACTTATTTTTTATGTTAATAAGGTTGATATTGTATTTTTTTTGTATCTTTTGGGGATGACGATAATTGGGCTTGTAATAATATCTATACATTTTTGTATACAATTGTATATAATTATGTGATCGAGTTTATGTCTTGGCTCTTGTCTTGTGAAGTTTTTATTTTAAGTACAAGGAGGTAAATTTTTAATTATTCAACAAGTTAGTATTATAGTAGCGTAGCGTTTCTTTAATATTTTTTTATTGTATAATACATTTATGTATATTGCACTATTTATATTTTTAACACAAAAAGACTTAAGGCCGCCGTGGCGGAATGGTTGTGGTTTCGATCCCTATTCGGGGGAATTTATTTTATTATTATTTTCATTTCTTTGCTCTGGTAACAAGGCAAAGCGCAGCGTTGAGTTATGCCACTCAATACGCAACGTCTCAAAAATTCGACGGGAACCGGTGAACGGAGTGTCTTAACATTAGGTTCCCTCTGTCTACCCACCTACAGGCAGGATATGTACAGCGCAAAGCTGATAATAACGATAAAAATACTCTGTAATAAATGCCAGCATTAAACAAAGGCTGTCGGATTACCCGTTTACATAATCAACTGAAATTTCACGCTTTACAAAGAATTAGGAGAGAAGAGGGAGAAATGATTATTAATGGAGTGTTTTGGAAGAATATTTTTTGGCGAGCAGCCTAAGCCTTTAAACTGAGTAAAGCGGGTAATTTAGAGCGTCCCGTCGTCCACTGTTAATTAGTATTTTAATAAAAATTAATTGCCGATTACTTGGTGAGTTTTAAAGGAGAAATCCTAATGGAGTTTTGGAGGTTTTTGTAATGTAAAATGAATTATATGTATGCTTGAGCTTACGTGCTGAAGCCAGAAGTGGCGTAGCGGCACTAAATGTGATTGTAAACGCGACAGGTTGTGACTTCGATTCCCGCTCGAGGAAATGGTATACCTACTTAATATTTTAGTTTTTTTCACTCTGGTATAGCAAAACATCGTTGAGTTCCCCCATTCAACACGCAATGCTTCCAGGATTCAGTGTGGAAATGGATAACGGAGTGTCTGAGCACTAGGTTCCCTCTGTCTACCCTGCAATATGGGGGATACACGTAAAACACGAGGTGTTCATAGACAAATCACTAAAGTTGGGGTACGGTTGGATTTTTATTGTTGTTCTATGTTTTTCCATGGATTTTCACTGTAACACTGGGTCGTCCGTGTTTCTTATTAACCTTATAAAACACAAACCCCTTTGCGGGCGCGCCCTGCCCGCGCCCGATGCCAAAAAAGCCAAAATCCTCACGCGTGAAAGTGTCGCACTTCTTTTACCTTTTTCCCAATGGCTATCGACGAACCGCCTTTCGATTTCATTACGGACCGACATTTTTTATTTTTAAATCACGGCGTGCTTCACGCGATCCGCCATTTTTTTTATTTCCCCACCCGTTTGTCTGTATTTTTTTTTATCCACTTGTTTTCCATGCACGCAGCCCGCAAACAATGCCACCGCGGCCACGAATTAACTCGCAGCTTCCCGCGTTTTCGGCGTCAATAAAAATATTTTAATTCGCAACCGCCGTGTTAATTAATAATTAATATTTTTCCCGCCGCAGTTTAATGGGCGCCGTTTAACACGTGTTCCGATGCGATTGTTTTTTCGCGAATCGTTTTCATGAATGGAATGGAATGATGACGTAATAGGATAATGTCAGTGTCGGCAATTTTACGTTTTTATTGGGACAGCGTGTTGTTGGTTTTTTTTTTTTTTTCGCTCCGAGCGCTCGCCGTCAATGGGACGGATGCATCGCGATTTAATTCTCAATGTCATTATCACTTTCACAATGAGAGCTCATGATTTTAAATATGTTCGCATATAAAATTGTCGATTTAAACAGCCTTTTTTTCGTTGGAAACCGTTTATCGGTTGTTTTTTGTGGTGATTTTTAAATGGGAGAGAGAGATTTTAAAATAGTTGACTTGGCTGCGAATGGTACGTTTTGTGTGATGGTCTTGGAGAGTTTTGGTTTGTATGGCTTTTTTTTGTTAAGAGTAGTTCTCTATTCATAGCAAATGTAGGTTAAATTGATATAAGGGTTAAATAATAGGGACGGGTTTGACCTGCTTTTTTGTAGCTTGTGACCTTTGTCAGGCACGCGTTACATTGTGACTTAGATATAACAAAAAGATATTTAAATATATATTCTAAAGTGAAGGAGGCCAATTGTGGCGTAGCGAGCGACTGTTTGTGGGTTCGATTCTCACTCGAGGGAATGATGGAGCTGAAATAAAACCAGAGCTTGTAAATGAAAACATTAAATATTTCATTTCCTCGGCTGGGAATCAAACTCATAATTTCTTTCGTCATAGTCGCACGTTTGTGCCCCTGTGCCAGAACGCCCTCTTATTACTTTATTCATTTATTAAAAAAATCTTGAAGAAGGAATATGTTTACATTCAAATACTTTATGAGACTTATATTCGTTGAGAACAGTTGTAATTTCATTTTATATTTAGATACCAAGCTCGAGGGACATCTGTACGTACGGAACAAATTAAAGTCTTTGTCGTAGAATATTCCTTTATAATATTTAAATATTTTTTTACTAAATTATACGAAAAAAATTGCGAATTTTTATATTATAAAACTAGCGGACGCGCGCAGCTTCGCTTGCGTATTTAGGGGGAATTCTAATAACCCATGAAACATGTGTTCAATGAAATATTTTTAAGAGTCTAAATATCAAATTTTATAAAAATCGGTGGCGATTTAAGAATTTTTCCATACAAACTTTCAACCCCTTATTTGCACCCTTAGGGGGAGAATTCTAGAAAACGATGAAACACGTGTTCAATTAAATACTTTTAAAAATCTAAATTTCAAATTTTATACGAATCGGTGCCGATTTAAATTTTTTTCAATACAAACTTTGAACCCCTATTTCACCACTTTAGGGTTAAAATTTTTCAAAATCCCTTCTTAGTGGATGTCCAGATTACGAAAGTAAAAATTTTTTCAAATTTCATGTTTCTACGCACAGCGGTTACGGCTGTGCGTGCGACTTACCTCAGTCAGTGAGGACAAATCCTTTTATATATATAGATAAGCTAAATATTAGTGTTACGTAAAATTTACGTTTGTCATCTTATATAGGTATTATATTAGATTTATTTCATATATACTTATATTAGATTTATTTCTATATAATTATCAATAGGTAATTGTGTGTGCTGTGCAGTTATTTAAATACAAAAATTACCTCGATCACTACTATGATACAGTGGTTGCAGTAAAATAGAGAGAAATTAGATCTAACGTTAAGTTAGCTAGTCATTTTAAAGAAATAAAATTTCAATTACAAATAATAACCGTAAAAGAATGGAGAACGGAGTGTCTTAACATAAAGATCCCTCTGGTTACTCTGCTGTGAACGTGATACAGCGTGAAGCTGATTTTTAATAAATGTACCTATTTCGAAAAGTTTTATACATTTATTATACAATTCTTTTCTTGTTAATTCCATCCTATACCAAGTATATGGAGATAGTATAGGGAAAAACTCTAGAGGATTGTTGGACGCAAGTAGTTTATACAGACAGATTTTTCCTTATTTTCCCGAGAAGAAATACTGCCCGCCCGTGGCTTAGTTTAATTTATTCGTAGCGGTCTTTTAGCTGGCATTGTGATATATTGGAGATTGTATATTAGAATAAATTAATTGACTAATTGTTTAATTAGAGAATTAAGAAATTATTGAATTTTCATATTGTTTTATTTATTGACTGATGGTACTCAAAACGTTTTATTTTAGCATAGCGGAGAAATGAAAATAGGAGTAATTCATCGCTCTGAGTGTGAGTCGAACCCACTACCATCGCCTTAGTAGTCTCTAAGTAAAACATATATTTCCAAACAATAATTGTATTCAGTATTTTCTTTATATTATAGTTATATAACATACATTTTTGCTAAGAGAACATAGGTATATGAATGTAAAATGGAAATTTCTATTCAGATTGCTATACGCTATACGCTGGGGTATGTATGTATGTATCGCGCGTCATAAGGGCCGTCCTCCCTCAACCACCTTTTACGACGTAAACACGCGTTTTTATTGTGCTTCTCAAAGTTTTGGTGTTTTTTATTTTTTAATATTGATAAATTTGACTATAAAAAAATATTTTGCATCGTTCAATTCCGCTACTCGATAGGTGTGCAATATTTCGAAAATTTGGCATACGGTGGGGTTGGGTAACAGGTAGGTTAAAATATGAAGCTGAAAGAAATTAAAATATTTTTTTTTCACTCTATCTCGTATAAAACTTACGAAATTCTAAAATTAGTAAATGATTTTTACATTTACTAATTTTGTCTATATATATAAAATCGAAAAGACACTCACTCATCATGAAATCTCAGAAAGTACATGTGCTAGGAATCTGAAATTTTGCATAGCAGTTATTTATAGGACTTAGGTGCTTGCTAAGACTGGAATTTCCAATATTCGACTCTTAAGGGGATGAAATAGGGGTTGAAAGTTTGTATGGAATTATTTATAAGATTTGAAATTTAGACTCTTAAAAATATTTCATTGAACACGTGTTTCGTGGTTTATTAGGATTCACCCCTAAAGGTGCAAATAAGCGGGCGAAGCTGCGCACGTCTGCTAGTATTGTATATAAAACACTTGTTTGTATTAGGTACCACAAGACTATAAAAATATAACATTTTATGAGCAATACTAAAAAAATATTAACTTCCATTCTCCCTAAACATAAAGTTTGACAACCGGGTACTGCGGGGGAACCCAGGGACAAATCGCCGCCGCCCGCGGGCTGGCACGCAAACCCGTTTGCAAGACGAACCCTTCTAATCCCACCCTCATTACATACAGATAGTAAAACCTACCCCTTACCCTTGCCACGCTGGAAGTGTGTTTTATGTCTTCCATAAAAACCTCTGTTTTTTGTATTTTTATGCTTAGTACAGTTATATTTTGTTTACTTTTTAAGGATGGTGAATTATATATGCTATATTTACAGTATATTTACAGTATTATTTTTACAGTATAACTATATATCAGCTTCACGCTGTATCCCGCAGCAGGGTAGGCAGAGGGAACCTAGTGTTAAGACACTCCGTTCCCTACTTTTTGCCGAATGCTGCGCCGTGCTTTACCTAGACACCAGAGCGAAGAATTGGAAATATAAATAAACACTTTTACAGTATAAGGAATTTAGATTTACGAATATATGTGGAGTTTGTCATGTAAAATTATCGTAACAGCTTCACGGGTTCCTGTGTGGTATGCAAAGAAAAAATAGTGTCAAGACACTTTGATTTCTATATTCATGGTTTCGAGATGCATTGCAATGCATGCAAATAATCCTAATCGACATGAGAACATTGCTTGGATTTTCTAATAAGAAATAACACAGATATACAACAACAATTTATACAAGTAATAAATTTCGTTAATATGAACTCTAAAGTGTAAATTATTAACACTTAAAATACGTTTAATATTACAAAACATTAATATTCTAAAAACGTCCTAAAAATAACATAAAATTCTAACACAAAAAAAAAGTTAATTTGCACAACAGCTATCTTTCGTATGAACCTCTAAATTCTGTAAAGGGTGAAGACCACAATTACCGTCGTACAAACGCCCCCCCACCCTGGATTATATAAGGGGGAAGATAGTAAAACCCGGCCTAAACACCCTGTATAAATTTCGCTCGTCAATAAAGGGCTTTGTCCCTTGAAATAAAGGGATGTTTTTGTTATCTTGAGGATTGGCTAATTTGACAATAACAAAAGGGCTTCCGTTTTGGGAATTGCACGCCGTGATAATCAACGTTTGTAGATATAAAAGGAAAATAAAAGGAAAAAAAGGTATAATTTGCAATATAATAGAAAGGTATAACAAATATGGTACGTGGTACCATTGTATTACGACGACGTCGAGATTGCGATGATGAAAAAGATTGTTTGTTATATATTATTCGTATTTGTAGGTATATATATAATATATAATATTTCTTTGTAGATATTATTTGTGTTGAGCTTAAATTTTATCAATGTTTTTTTATTTTTTATTCTGTTTTCTATTTATTATTGGGGGGAACTTGGGGACGAAATGTTAAGATACTCATTTCCTATTAAGACATTTTGGAACCTTACTTCCTGCTGAATTCTAGAGGCGTGCGTGTTGACTGGTGGACCTCAACTCTTTTAGTCGGAATTAAGCGGAAAGTGGGAAGCAGAGTGTTAACTTAACACGGGGCTCCCACTGCTTTAAGATGTTAAAAAAAATTTTTTTTTGTTAATTTTATTAGAGTAGAATATAGAATATAAGATATATTATATAGAGATATTATACTCTGTGGGATTGAAATAATAAGAATTAAAAAAAATCCAAAGGTTAGGAGTTATGTTCATAAAAACGACGAAACGGCCGGACGAATTGACAATCGGCATCGGCAAACGGCTGAGTGTTATGGTGCAAAATGGCAGCAGAGGACCGTCTTCCGTAGATTCTGCACTTTAAATCCATTTGCGCTTTTATTTATTTGTTTACGATACTATTGTTGTTGCATATATGTTGCCTTTACAAGTTTTTGTTGTTTTAGGAGGTATATATTGTAGGTACTTTTTACGGCACCGTAAAGCCTGTAGTATGTGTTATTATAATTTTACTAATTTATAACATTTCTTTATGTATAGGTATATTTAAAAAAATATGGTCAGAAAGAGTGTAGACACTCTTTATCTTTAACAAGCTATAAATGCGCCAAATTTAATTCTATTCTTTCCGCACGATTTTCGTAAATTGGTACAAAGTTAATGCTTCACGTATTAATATATAAATCGGTATAGATAGATATACGGACAAAAAATCAATAATTTAAAATATTAATTACCTTAAGTATGACATGTTTTTTGCTTCTATTTTGATACAGAAATTTATGTAGGTATGTATTTAATAGATATGTGTGAACGTTCATACATACACACCAATTACAGCAAATGATAATAAGGGGGCAGATTGGATCACTTCAACTGACCGTGTATTAGACACCTGACATCTTCGATGCCTCTTACCTTGGAGTTAGGACGTGATGGGTTTTGATTTAGTAGGTACCCACTAAATGTACTTGTAGGCTATTATAATAATTTCTTGTAAGACATGTAAAATCGAAATAGTATCTAAATTATAGATAATAATAAAATATTGATATTTTCTTTCGTAAAGCCAGAGGCCGTCGTGGTACAGAGGCCCAAGGATGCGACTGTAAATACCATTGTAATGAGTTCGATTTCAATTTGAGAGAATGGAGTATTTAATATTTTTATTTCTTCTCTGTGGTCACAAGGCAAAGCGTGGCGTTGAGTCCTGATACTCAACACGCACCAGATCCCAAAATTCACCTGAAAGTGGGGAACAGAAGGAGAGTGGAGGAAGTGTCTTAACACTGGTTCCTAGGTTCTCCCTGCCTAACTCTGCTATGTACGGCAGTTTTCTTATTTATCAACATTTTCTTTAATGTTGATAGGTAGTTTGTTTTAACTTTTTATATTGGAAGTTTATCAAATACTATAAGCCTTTGGCAGACCACACGACAAGGCTATCTCAATCAATGGAAAATTCAGTTCAATCATTTAAAATTTCGAAACGATTTACCTTTAACGTTATAGAAAAGCTACGCATAACAGTTCAAAAGCCCAATGCCTATCCACGCGTTGGGATTAAATAAACAAAGTTTTTGTGAACCCTGCGAGATAAAACATCAAACGGTCCTGGGTTCGGTACATTTGGCTAGATTAACAACGCCATAAGGGCGGTTACTTTTTGCTATATTAGGGCAAATTATTGTTTTTTATTTTTTTGTAAGTTTATTATTTTTTATTTTTTGTAAGTTTTTTCGTTTGGGTAGAAAAAATGTAGTGTTAAGTTACGATAATAAATATGTAAAGTCTAAAAAATTGGGCAGAAAATGGTGCTTGATGGATGATTAAGACGAGATTCCTTCAGATATCTACTGAGCTTTGCGAGATACATACTATAATTGTTAATGTCTTATTAATAAATACAATTGAAGCTAGAAATTGCCAAAAAATACACTATTTTCAATGAATATTACCACTTTGAAATATTTTCCGTTGCTTTATTTAAAAAACTTCTTTTTTAAGCAAAAAAGGAATACAGATGGTATCTAATCAACATATACATATTTTTACATACAGTACTTTTTTTATATCGTTCGTCCCAACACAACCCTAAAACTGGGGCGATTTAAATCTTGTCTCTTTTACCAGCTATTTTTCTCAAGGGTCGCACGTGCGCGGTGAATTATCACTGGGTGGAGGGTTGCCCTAATTTTTTATACCGGCCGGGCCGAAGAGGTTGGGTTAGGTAAGCACATTATAAGGGTAAACGTATAAAATGTTACTAGGCATCGCAGTAAGTTGAATGTTTTTTATTAATATATGATGTTAGGTTTTTTAATTTATTTATATGAATAAAAAAAACTGACGTAAATTAATCTTTTTCTGCAAAATATTACTTGCAGAAGGAATATACCCGTATATACTTACTTAATTAGTACTGATTCGTATTTGTAGAAAACTTTTTATCAATGAATGTTATGTTAAGTAAACATTTTTTTCAGGTTCACGCTGTATCCCGCATACAGCAAGGTAGGCAGAAGGAACTTAGTGTTAAGACAATCCATTCCCCCCTTTAAGCCGAATTCTGGAGGCTTTGCGTGTTGAGTGGTGGAACTCATAATTTAATTTAATCATAATATTTCAGAATGCCTATATAATCTAAGCCTAAGTCTAAGTTTAATATAAAATTGATATTACAAAAACCATAAATTTCATCAAAAACACATGGCACACTCCACTCATAAATTACGAAGATTTAATTAATATAACCGAACGGAAATCTTACCGACGCCATTTTGGATACCCTTATACCCCACCCCAGATGATTGTGCCAGGACAAATTTAAAAGTACTTATAGAAATATATAAAATTCACTAAAACACGCCTTATATTTGTGAACTTAAGTTTCAAAATTGTTTTGCGATTTAAAATTTCTGTAGCAAATTTAAATTTGTCTCTTTACGGTCGGTCCTTCCGTAGGTATAATTAGGGAGGAACCAGCGGCCCTCAGATGAAATTTGGGAAGTTTAAATTGATTCAATCGAGGCTGAAGCACCGGTTTACATTTTTGGCTAAGTTCGAGTTACGAATAATTGGGCCGACTAGATACTGTTTGTATAACGAATTAATTGCTGACTGAATTGTAAATGATTTCTGAATTTCGTCTAATTTTAGAATATATATATGATTTAGAATTAAAACTCCTTATACTTAAAATAAAAATATATTTTGCAGTTTTACGCAGTCGTACTCGTTCTAGAGGAACTAAAAGAGCTGTACTTTATCTTGCCAGCTTGCTATGATTCTTTACGTCGCTTGTTCTTAGTCCGTTGAATGAGGAGGATCCAATATAGGTATTTTCTTTTAAAATTTATACTTTTAATAAGACGTAGCATGACGCAACGGCACGTTTTCTGACTGTAAAAATAACGGTTATAGGTTCAATTCCCTCTCGTGGAAATAAATTATTTTCATGTTTTCGCTCTGGTAAGAAAGCATAGCATGGAGTAAATACAGATACAAATAAAATGTTTTCAAAAGAAAAAAACTACTCTTCAGTTAAACATCTAAAACTTTATAATTATAATACTAGGTACACTAGAAAATATCCAAAAATATGTTCTAAAAACTGCTTAGTTGTCGATTGAATATCTACTATGTAAGGCTCACAAACTAATGTCCAAATTAATTTACTTAGAGTAATTATGAAAATGTGCACTTTATATAGAGTAAAACGTTGGTTCAAATATTCTTATTAGAACCTGATTTAGTTACAGCCGAATATTATTTTTTATTAGAATAGAATGTTATAACTGCTAAATAAAAAGCGATATTAAATTAAATTGAATAAAGTATGGGTAATCTTGTTTCTTACAACAGAGAGTGAACCTTGTGTTAAGAGTTAAGACACTCCGTTCCCACTTTTCGATATATTAACGCTTTATCTTGTTACATTGACTAATTTACTTAACTTAAATTCAACAGCAATTTTCGTATTGATTTCAAATACGAGAGTGAAAAAGAAAGAAAAACATTATTTATATCAAAATTAAGACAAAACATGTACCTACATCAATAATTCTCACAAATATGAACATAAAAGAAATAAACTCACTTAAAAGTAAAAAAAAAATGACTTCCACATATAAAGTTTCTAAAACTATATTAGAAACCCCAACCACAAACATCAAATCAAATGACATTTACCACCCAAATCATGCAAATTAGCTTTAACACCCAATTTAACCACTTCATCGGTAATCAGTTAACTAGGATCTAAATCAAAACTAATTTAATTACAATAATATGTATCTAATAGTTGAAACTAACTAACGGATTTAAGACCGTTCGTTGGTTTGGTAAATCGGTAAATTATTTAATATGAAACTCTCGGCTATTTCCCACCGGAACAAAAGCTTGCCCCGGAATTATATATGAGGCGGGCTTAAAGTTTAGAAGCCAGCGGTGCAAGTCTAAAAGCTTAGGCGGGGCTTCTAGTTGTAATAGATACGGCATGTTGTGGATAGTTTTGGTGTTTTTTTTGTGTTGTGTTAGAGGGTGGGTAGAAGAATATAGTGTTGAGACACTCTGTGTTGATTTTTATGATGAGAATGAAAATAATTTGTTTCTCCAAGTGAGATACAACCCATAACTATGGTATTTCATTAGGAATCTGAACGAATGCGCTACGACGGCCTATCTCATTTTGTTCGTTTTATTTGATGAATGTATTTAGGTACTTAGTTAAAGGTAATTGAAGTACTTGTAAGATATCTATAGGGTACCTATAAGGTTATAATAAGATTTTTTTTTTCTTTTTTTACTTATATAGGTACTTTTTATATAAAATATAAATAACAAAAGAAATATTGAAGTAAAATAAAATCAAATTCACGCTATATCCCACACACAGGAGGGTTAAGCACCTAGTTTTAAGACGTTCCGTACAATTTATAGTAGTAAAGAATAAATTATAATTTTCTTTTGTATTTACTATTTACTTGAAAGTCTATGCTGTATGGAATCGTCACAACGTAGGGGGAGGGCCGCGATCTGTCAAATTCTAAATAAGCTGCATCTCAGTGCGCTCGGAGGAATCACGTAAATAGATACGAGAATATACGATTTAGTAATCTAAAACTTAATGTCTGTCTATATATTTTATTTAATGTAATAAAATGAGTAATTAAATTTTATTTTAAAAAATACGTCTTTTGTTAAAAGACAGGCAGTTTAAAAAATTACCACACCTTTGTTATTATTGAGTTTTGTAAGCTTTAACAAAAACTTTTTTTTAAATATGCCTATAAATATTTATATGTATTTAGCATATAGTCCTCATATATTATATTTATAAACTCCCTTTGTATTTCAAAAAAACCTATAAGAATCTAATAAGATGAATAATACGTTTATCTTTAAACGCAAGCATCGTTTTAGTTATATTTTCCGTTTAACAACAATGTAAAGTAAGGTAAGTATTATAACGAAGCATACAGAAGGATTAACGTTGCGAATATATTCTGCTTTCATAAGAATATCCTATAGCATAAGAGTTGGCTTTTAAAATTTGCCTTCTTTCATTTTCAATATAATGCAAAAAATAGAAGATAATCTCTCCGTTTTCGTGAGATATATAGACAAATTACGACAAAAAATTAGACAGGAAGTGGGAAACAGAGTATACTAAGTGACCACAGTATCTTTTTTCTTCTTACTGGATTTCATACTCGGAAAAATAGCCGTATTACTTTAATAGATATAGTTTTTATTTATTAGAACTTTTTGCTGTATTACAGGATTATTTTGTATGATAGCTATGACATTTTCTTGTGCCTAAGTTGATTTTTATCAATTTATGTATCGAGTGGTATATTTAACTAATGTGAAGTTCTCGTATAGGTACAATAAAAAAATATAACTGTGCTTATTTTTTTATTATTTACTAAGTAAAAAATTATTGTAATCATCTTTACGCTATATTCCGAACACAGCAGGATAGGCAGAAGCAACCTAGTGCTAAAACACTCCGTTCTCTATTTTCCGCCGAATAATAGAAGTTGTTCTTGACATGTATGTTATCTGCAGTTGCGCCCTAGCCTATAATGGTAAGCTTCGTCTTCCGAAATGAAATATGTCCAGTATTTATAACATTTTACAATATCTAAGGATAAGCTTGGAATAAAGCACGGTTTAAACTTAAGGCAGACTTAAATTTTTATGCTACTGCTGCGACAGACTGCAGTATAGAACAAACAGGTAACAAAAGACAGTATATTTTTCTGTTTATATTATTTTTAAAATACGCATTCGTTCTTTTAAATCTTAGAATATATATAACTTAGAGACACAGGAAAATTCTATATTTTCGCGCATTTTATGACATTAGATGGCGAATCTGAGCTGGTATTTTATCTATTCAGTCTGGATGAATCAAAATATTAGTAAATATAAAAATAAAATTAACCTGGCATCAAAAATGATAAGCCTGATTGAGCCTTGAAATATTTAATATTTTCTTCCTTCCTTCAACAAGTCAATACACGCAATGCCTGAAGCAGCGGAAAGTGAGGAACAGAGTGTCTTAACACTAAGTTTCCTTTGCCTACCCTGCTAACTATAGGGATACAGCGTGAAGCCACGCATTGTGTCGTATTTATGATTTTAAACCCGTCATTGCTATTATAATAAACAAAGATCTAAGTAAATTTCAAAAGAAACCGTTAATTTAAGGAAGTTACTAGTATATTTTAAAGAAATTAATAAAATATTAGTTAGGTAGACGTGCGGAACTAAATATAGGTACATATGAGTCTCAGAGAGGCACCTTAAATATTTACGGTCAGATGGACAGACGGCTGACATTTATTGATATTCTAATTTGGATTTGGTCCTTATCATAATTTTAATATATTAAAGCAATTGAATAGAATTATGTTTAATAATTACTAGTGTATTGAAATATATTAATATCAATTATTCTGCTTTTACAAGTCGTATATTAACAGTTAATTGGTAGGAAGTAAAATTTAATATTTGTCACAATTTAGTTTATTTATAAGTATATTAAAAATCGCTTAATTTATGATAATATTTTTAATAGTACTTGCATATACCTACTCTAATTAATTAAATAGCAGTCTCTCGCAAGCGAGGGTTGGGTGTTCGATTTCTCTCGGGGGAAAGAAATATTTTCATTATAAGTAATAATTTGAGAATAGCAACTAAAATGAGTTTTTCTTATATATTATAAAGTTTTAACTTAAACACGTATACAATAATAATATTATTAAATAATTAAAAAAAGGAAGGCGTAATAAAGCATCACTATAAATAGTTTACTACGAGCACATAGCCGGAGCTCAGATGCTTCTAGATTACACGAACAGATTAAATTGGATGGTCCACAGGATAAATAGAGTGTATTTATTCACGTCTTAACGGAGACTTAACGTTCTTGCAGCATCAGAGGAAAGGTATATTAATGGGATGAGAGGTTTTTCCTGAAAGTTGGCTTAAAAAATTATAAAAGGATATTTATATTCTTTTTTTTCAGTTTCACACAGTATCCTGTATATAACAGGGCAGCCAGATAGGAGTTAGTGTTAAAACATTCCGCTTCCCACTTTCGACTTCAATTCTAGAAACTTGTTGTGTTGCGTAACTAAGCGCCGTGCTTTGCGCTGTTGCCAGAGCGAGGATATGAAAATAGTAAAAAAAAAGTACCTACCTGTCTGTATTGTTTCGTTAAAATATATAAAAAAACATATTTTATTGGAATTAGTGGGAATAGAACCCACAACAGTTTACAATTACGTTTGTGCCTCATATATTGACGTTATATTTGTATAGTCAAACATAATAGTCTTTTATAAATTTTAAATATTTTTTTTAGCTTCAAGTTATATCCCACACTTAGCACCGTAAGTAAAAGAAACCTGGGAAGCTAGTGTTTAGACACCCCGTTCTCCACTTACCTCCTAATTTTGAAAGCAATGTGCAGAACCTACCTTTGTTAAAAAGAATTGAAGCATCCTATTAATTTTAATGTTCAAAGAAAAGAACAAAGTAAATTCCGAGATTTAACAATTTTATATGGTAAAAAGTCACCTCGTCTCATAGGAACCCTCGTACATAATTTAGGTTTACCGCCCCGGGCTCAGATGGTCTAGATTATACGAGAATAGATTTAATTGGACGCAACGTAGTACAAATAAAGGGGTATTTATTCATCTTAAACCTTTCAGGGTTTTGCTTGGCCAAGCAAATTGAGGGTTTCTAAAAGTTTATAGGTATTTGGTTTTATATTTGGAATGAAAAAAGAGGTGGTCGTGGTGGAGTGGGACAGCATTTGACTGACACGGTGGTTGCGAGTTCAATTTTTATTCGGGGAAATGATTATATATTTTTTTCCATTTCCCCCTTTCTGGTGGAAGAATTTTCTTTGTTTTTATAGATTTGCCTTTTAGCTTAAAGATAAATTCACAATAAGACACTTTTGTACTATTATGATGGTATTCTAATAGGAAAAATAATTACGTATAGTTTCCAATAAGATATTAATATTATTTTATTAATAAAAAATATAATATTTATTTATATATCAACAATAATTTTTAATGTACCTAATAGACAAAGATTAAATTCTATACAGTTAAGAATTCAATGTTTTATTATCCCATTATATATTTTCGTAGACTTAGATTAAAGAGACTCTTTTTCTTTTTATCAAAGAGCAACGTTGAGTTCCTCTCTTCTTTCCATCACAAATGTTTGGAATTCGGACAGAAATTCATGAACGGAGTGTCTTAACTCTTACTGCTTGTTGTATGTGAACTGAAAATCTTTCATAGAAATAGATATTTTAAATAGCTGTAGCTAAGAATGTTTGTATATAAACACGTTTAAACCCAGACAAGCGGCAGGCTGAAGCGGGTGAACTAAGCAATCCCGCCTGACAAGTCCATCTGGACAAAAAGCAACTGCGTAATTGAAACTGTCCTCCGGCCTCATTAGGAGCCGCGGAACATGCGAGACAGATTGAAAATAAATCGCTTCTACCCTCTTTTATATATCTACCTACATTTTAGTATATTTTATTTATATGGAAAGTGGTATTAAAATAGTTGTTAGTTGAATAGTGTTTGTTTGTGGTGATTTAGGGGATTTTTTTAGCTTTATGCTGCATCTCACACATAGCTGGGTAGGCAGAGGGAACCTGGAAACCTAGTCTTAAGACATTCCGTTCCTATTAACACACTTCCGTTCCCCATTGCCTTGGAGAACAGGTTATGGGTTCGATTCCTACTCGAGGAAATTAAATATTTAAGTTTTTAATATCTTCGTTCTGCTAACGAAGCAAAGGGCGGCGTTGAATCTACGTAAAAACCTAATTACAATATAATTATCTACGTATAATAAGGGTTCATACAAAATACTAAATTTAGTAGAAGATGGTTTATTCGAAGCTATAATTAGCATATTACGAGCGGTACCCTGACGGAACCTGTCGTCGTGCGGATCCCTTTGTTTGTTTGGCATTCCTTTTGTCTACGAAAAAGCCTTTCGTAACGGAAATTATCAATTATCCCTCGTTGCCACAATTCATGTCAGACATGCTCGTGAAATATATTTGGATTTGAATAAAGTTGGGATCAAAATTATGAAATAGCTATACCTACATGTCATGTTTGCACATGGAGCATTGAGGATCAATATTTTTGAATTAATTTTGATTTTCATCTCTTGGTATTCCAAGCTTTCAGCTTCACACTGTATTCCACACACAGCAGGGTAAACAGAGGAAACTTAGTGTTAAGACACTCCGTTTTTCGCTTTCCGCCAAATTCTTGAGGCATTGCGGCAGAACTAAACGCCCCTCGTTACGGAGTAAATGAAAATATGATATATTTCATTCCCCTGAGTGAATTATCTAATCTAATATTTATATTTTTCTACCGATCTTAAACATTTTGTAGACTTTAGACTTACCTCAATCTACTAATACAAAAAAAAACACGTCGAAAATACAAAGTGAACTACGGTACTACAAAAAATGAAATATACACATATAAAATGGCTCGTTTGCCTTGTCATTTTTTCCATACAAAAAAAATTAAGTAAAACCTCATAAAGTATAATCTTATAAAACCAGCTATATTTTAGCTGATCGTGCAACTTATGTAGGCAGTATGAAAAAAGCCTCGCATTCGTTGTCACAATCACAACGTTATTGAGGTATTATGTGCCACCTCATGGCTACTTTTTTAAGGTGCAAAGCAAAGGCGATAACGGTTTGTTATTTTTTTTCCAGTTTCACGCTATATCCCGTATATAGAAGGGCAGAGATAACTTAGTGTTAAGACACTCAGATTTCTACTTTTCGTCGAATTCGAGTTGTGTGTTGAATGGCGAAACTCACGCCGCGCTTTTGTTTTAGTACCAGAGCGAAGAAAATATTCATGAATCAATTTTCAAAACATAGTGACAATCATAATATTTTCAAAACATAGTGACAATCATACGATAGGAACAAGAAATAAAGATAAGATTGTTACTCCAAGTTTTCGCCTCCAAAAAGTTAATAGGTAAATCTTTTATGGGTCTGAGCATACGTGTATATAATAAAATTCCACAGTGTATTCTAGATTTGCCACTTCCAAAATTTAAAATATCAGTAAAAAAAATTTTGACAATTAAAGCTTATTACACTGTTCAAGAATATTTAGAGGACAAACATGTATGGAATTAATGTCTATTGAATGTAATGCAGGATAGCTGCCAGCAAATGTAATAGATTGTACCATCGATTTTGAAAAGAGCAACTGTTGAGTTTCTTGCCGGCTCTTCTCAGCAGAACTGCCTTCCGAACCGGTGGTAGCTTTTTGTTCATATGTTCATTCGACGATTCAAAAGTGCTTGTTATAAGTCTATTTGAATAAAGAATATTTTGAATTTGAATTTTGAATTTGAATAATACTTCATTCCCTCGAGTAGGAATCCAACCCACTACCGTCGCGTTATATTCACACACTTGTTCCTCTGCGCTTCGATTTGTTAATTTTTATGGATATTTGTAAAAAGAGATTTTGATTGGTCGTTAATTCCTGCAATTTATCCTATGTAGGTACATATATACCTATATTAATTAATAAAACTCATTAAAAATCAGCTTCACACTGTATCCCGCACATAACAGGGTGAGCAAAGGTAACGTAGTGTCAAGACACTCCGTTCCCCATAATGAGTTAAAATATTTTTTTTTAAAGATTATAATCAAATTACTCATTATGTAATAATAAACAAAATAATAGTTAAATATAGATTAATATTTTATATTTAAATATACATTTCCGCGAGTAACCTATAAAATGTACCGAATTAGTGCCATTTTTAAAGTCGAGCTCGTCAAAACGTCGAGGTCGCATATGAACTTTTTCACAAAGACCAGTCAGTACCTACGTTAATTTAGCGACACATTTGGTCGGACCTACAAACACGCAAGTGTTTCACTTTGTCTGCTTTTTTAATAATAATTTAATTTTATTATTTCTTTAATACAGCAAAGTAATAACTTTTTTATTATGCTAGTTCTCCAATTCGAGAACGGAGTGTTAAGACACTAGACACCCTCGGCCTTCCCTCCTGTGTGCGGGATACGGCGTGAAGCTCTAAACAAAAGTATATATATTACTAAAGCTCTCGTGGCGAGTTGTCTCTACAGGTAGATACGTGTTGGTTGTATAATCGAGCCCCTTTTGAAAATAGGTATAATTTTTTTTTCTCTGTGAAAATTGGGCAGAATGTGAAGTGAATTAACGAAATATTATTATTACTAAACCCTCTTACCTAACTAAATCTAATTCTGTTATAAAAAAAACATCATTATATTGTCAATATTAGATCTGAGGTAAACGTGACAGGTTGTGGGTTCGATTTCCACTTGAGGAAATAAAATGAAAATTATAAAATATTTTCATTTTGTCGCTCTGATGTCAAGGCACAGCGTGGCGTTGAGCTCCGCCATTCAACACGCAATGCTTCTAGAATTTTACGGAAAGCTGCTCCTTGTGGGATACAGCGGGAAATCAAAAAAATAAATAGTAAATTAATGTAACAGAATTTAAATTTATCTTAATATAAACTATAATTTAAACGAGCTTAGTTAAATACAATTAGGTATAGATTATATTACAAGCGTGAAAATGTTTAATATTCTGAACGGGCTTATTGATTCTAAATGGCTCGCCTAATATAGCTTTTACTTTGATATATTAATTAGTAATCATTTGTTATTAATTGTATTGTTTATTCTTTAGTATCTTAGTCTTAGTATAAAGTAAATATAGAGTTTATTGTATATCTTAACATTTAGTTAATGCGCCTAAAAATAAAGATAAAACGGTATTTTAAATAGTTATATAGGTATGAAATATATTTAGCTAGGAGAAATTAGGATTATATTTAAATTGTTTTCATTTGACAAAGCGCTTAGAGGAATATCTATGTAGTTCATAGAAACTATTCTTATATGAATTTGAACCTATGATCATTGAACTCGAGCACGAACCACGTCTAAAATATATAACCAAAAGCATATAATATAAAGCTTTATATACATAAGCACTATTTAACTCCATACTAAAAAAAGTCCATTTCACATTCTTCTTATATAAAAGTTCGATCACCGGGTACTTGAGCGTACCCGTGAGGACCATAAATAACTGCCGTAGCTTCGTATTACCCCGCGTACGGTGGTGAACGCAAAAACATACAAATTAAAGCATTTTCGCCTTTATGTCATACGTCTTATGGAACACATGGCTGTTGCCCACCGTACCCCACAAACGACTAAGGCTAGCCCGGAGGGAAGATGAAAGAACACCCTAATATATCTTTTTCCAAGAGCGAATGGTTTGAGAATTTTAATTTTGCGAGCGAAAAAGGTTCAAGGGGTACTTAATTTTATGAATTTTCCCAAATTCCAACCGATATCACATTTGTTTAGTGAATGTGTGCTTAAATGTAATTTAATTTTAATTTTATTTGATAATTATGTTTTTGTTTTAGCTTTTAATTAATATTTATTTAACTTTTAAAAAATATTCTAATTATTTTATATTATTATAACAAACAGTTAACTTTTATCATACTTCTAATATATAATTTAATAAAGAACATTTGTGTTTCATTTACAAAGAGAAAGCTGTTACCAAATATTTGACATCTTCATATTTGGTCAGACCTCTCATCTGTTGACATTAGTACCCCATAACATTGAGATGAACACACAACACACACATTTAGTGAAATATTATTTCAGTCCAGTCGTGGTGTAGGGACAAGTGTGTGACTGTAGACACGACGGTCGCGGGTTCGAGTCTCACTCGAAGAAATAAAATACTTAATATTTTAACATATTTTACCAATAACTTCTCTTCTCCTAGCAAAATAGAGGAACCTAAAAAGAATCTTCTGTTACTCTGATAAAAACGACTATAGAATATAACTATAGAAAGCCCATCCCTTCAAGGACCTCTCAGACCCAATTCTAAAAGCATGAACGTAAGCATACAAAATGGGATCATTATGTATTCCTCGTATTTACTCTTGCCTGAGGAGCCTCAGCAAATACTACCCTCTTTATTTGGTCTACGTCAACACATTTTAATGAAGTGGGCCTGTAGTACTCCTGATTAATTAACTAAATTATGTTCTCTTTTGTGGTCCTTCGAACTTTTATGTAGATATCTACGGTTTTTATATTAGATTTTGAAGCACGTAGGTAGGTTATGTAATAATACTCTTATATTCATTGTATATAGGCTTAATGGTGTGAATGTAACGCGACGGCTGTGAGTTCGATCTCCACTCGGGGGAATGAATTATTACTTATTAATATTTTCATGTTTATGTTCTGGCACCAAGGCAAAAGCCTTAACACTAGGTTCCTCCTGCCTACCCTGTCATATGCGGGATACATAGTTAAACTTTTTTTAAATACTTAGTTGGTTTTAAGCTCACTCGCTCTCGCCCACTTTTATTTATTTGCACAATAAAAATCACAATGACTTCCTAAGTGTTTTATGCAATTGTTTAAATAGAACGGAGAGACTCGACACTACTTATAGCTAGAAACACACCCTTTAAAAGGTTCTACGTGAGAATATTATAAATGTAAATACATTAAAACATCTTTCATTTACAATGTCAAAACAGACGAAGGTAACGCTAATACCAATTCCAGTGGAAACATGGAACGTCATCTTAAATCTGAGGAATTACAAGGGGTGAGCAATTTAATTAGCAGATTGTGATCGTCAATCAACACCCCAATGTATGGAGATTGGATTCGAATGGCACTACTAAAGACATTTCATATATATTTGTATGTAGATGTATGACTGCAATACAAATACATATAGTATATCTATCTATAGGTATTGGAGATCTATAACAGTTGACGAGGATAAGCTGATGATGATGATGGTGATGATGATGATCTATAGGTAGGTACTTTTGTATGCAAATTTAGAGATAGTGTATTGGTCGTATATTTCTGTACTTAATTTGTTGTAGAATCGTTAAATATTAATAGGGCATTTTCCTAGTCCGGTTGTACAAAATTCGAAATAAAATTTAGTTGAATGAAATTTTTAACTACGATAAGTAGCAAACCGACTCATAAGTCACCTATTTCCATCTACCTCAGAAAACGTATGAAATAAATTGAATTAAAATTAGATATACGTACAAATTCATAAAAAAACAGCTTCACTTTCACTTTTTATCCCGCAAATAGCAGGGTAAACGGAGAGTTATTATTAACATGGTACTGTGTTCGCTGCTTTCAACTCAAATTCGAGACATTAAATAGTGGAATTTAACGCCGCTTTTTGTCTTGGCAGATAGAGAAAGTAAAAAAATCGTTCTTCTAAGCAGGAGTCGAACCTATTACCATTTCGTTTACAGTTAAACGCCACCACTGGGTTACGGTAGCCTCAATTAAGGATGAAAAAATTATAATAAAGTTGTAATTGTAACATTTTGTACTCAGCTCTTAGGTGTGATTGGTTGCACTAGGAGTGGAAGCGATGGAAGTTGGAACGGTCTTGTGGTTCCGCTCGTAATGAGTTGGGAACTGGACAGACTATATACATTGTAGACTGGCCAGTTGGTATTAACCTGCACTTTTAAATAAGCAGAAAATGACGTTTAAATTCTGGTTAATGTTTGTTAATAAGCATGTTAAGAGTTGTCTATACCTATATATAAAATCGAAAGGTCACTCATCACGAAATCTCAGAAACTACAAGTGCTAGGAATCTCGCATTTTGCATAGGAGTTATTTATAGGACGCAGGTGCTCGCTAAGGCGGAAATTTGCAATATTCGACTTGTAAGGGGTCGTTTTTGGGGTTGAAAGTTTGTATGAAATTTCGTTACTACAAATGCTAGGAGTCTCAAATTTGGCATCGACGTTACTTTTAGGATGTAGGTACTCATAGAGACAGAAATTAATAATAACGTAGTTCACGCAAGCGAAGCCGCGGGCGGGCCGCTAGTACCTAATATGAATGTTATAGCATTTACTTGGACGTTTGGTCAACTAATAAGGATTTTTATATATGTGTTATATAAATATATATAATAAAGTATACGGAAACAGAAAGATAGAAGAATATAACGAAACTTTATATAATTATTATATTGTTTTTCCTTTACGGAGTATAACGCATATAGTATTATTGAGGTATTGCCTGTTGAATAGCGGAACTCAATGAACTTTACCTCGTTGCCTAAGATTATAAATGGATGGAATTTGACGCCTTGAGTTATATATATCTTAATACAATCAATTCAAGGCACCGAATGAAAATTACTATTTTATTTTAAGAATTACTCTTACTAAATTCATTTAATTTCCTCTACTTATGTGTCACTTCTGTTATATATAAGCTCACTGTGCGAAGTTAAATTTTGGGTTCGCTCTCGAGACTACTGATATTTATCTGGCCGCGGTCCGAGTTTTTTAATATAAATGTTCTTTGTTCCTGACGGGAGAAAGTTTTAATGAAAATTCAAATAAGGACAACTTTTTAGCCTTTGGGTTTTTACATGTTTTTAGAAAGGAATTGTTTTTGTTATTTCAAGGACTACGGACTACGGGCGAGGTCCTTTGGGTTTATTATACTTGCCTTCATTTTACATAAAATTCAAATTTTAATATATATTAACACAATTAAGGGAGGCTAGCTTCGTTTTGTGTATTTTTTATAATAAAAAAATAATGGAAAATCAAGATTTTTTGATGTTTTTATTATATTTTAAAATAAATAAATCATATAGTAAAACTTTTAACATAAATAAATCAAAGTTCAAGGCAAAATCTATATGGTGAAACTTACATCTACAGTTTAGGTAACTAGGAAGATAGGTATTCGATTTTACTGAACATGAGACCAACTGTGACAATTATATTAAAATATAATTTTTTAAGGGAAAACACTAAAATAATATATTTTAGCATATTCTTAAAGAATTATTAAGAAAAGTTTTAATAGGTCCTCTTTAGAATTATTTAGATAATACCCACATATAACATAATATTTTAAATTACTTAATAAAATATAGGGAAATATATAATTACATTACTCCATAAAATAGACAAAACCAATTTAATGTAACTGAGAATTGAAACTTTTGTAAAATTAACGCTTGCCGCACACTCAAGCAATGTTTGTGTAGCGATAGCAAATACAATCTTATTGGTATTGGAATCTTATAAGACATTTTTAAAAATATAAAATAATTATAGAAATTAATATGTTTGTTTGTATGTATTTTTCACGCTTTAATTTACATTTAGCAGGGTAGGTAGAGAGATCTAGTGTCAAAATACTACGTTCTCTCCCTCAGACACTTGCCCACAGCACCACAATGGTGTACAACCGTATATTTTTACTTATAAAATTTAAGTTTTCTTATACTTTTATGATTGGAATAATCTTTAAAAACATTTGTAGTAGTTTCCAACAACTTTAATTTCATAAATTTATAATTAAATTAATTCCTTACTATAAGTTCCTTATTTTGAGTTTAGCTATCGTTAGTGATTGCACAACAAACAAATAAAAAATTATTTACCACGATTTAAATAAGCACATATTTAAAGCAGCGTTAGTAGTTACGCCACTTAAAATGCAATACTACCAGAATTTGATGAAAAATGAGGAACAGAAGTGTCTTAACACTAGGTTCCAAGGTTCCTTATACCTACCCTACTATGTTAAGCTGAAAAATATAATATAATAAGCATATTTACAAAGTATATTACGTACAAAAGTATATATTTAACTTTACCCCGCTATATTAACATGGCCAACTAAACAGTCCTCTTGAGCTTTTCTGTGGACGGTACACCACAGAAGTTGCTTCCATATAAATTATAGCCACCAAAGGATAGCGCTGTCTAACTTTGCACTTTCCTCATATTTTGCGCCTAATGGATATATATGGGCGGTTTTAACTTCAGACGCAACTTTCTAATTGAGTGCGTCTAGCCTATATGAATAACTCTATATTTTAATAGTTTAGAACTCTAGTAGTAGTAGAAGGTTGTTTTATGTTTTAAAAGGTATGTTAAGCTATTTTGGTAGAACAGAGAGATTATAGAGTTATTTTTCAATGTAGAGTTTAGAATTAATACATCTAGGAATATAGATTAAATTATCTTTTTTATGATTGAGCTTTTTTAATTATCTTAATTACTTTGTGGAGCAAGGGCGTAAGCATGTATAATGCCTGGCCAATATTTTTTAACGATGATATTTGAAAATAACGAAATAATATTTTGTTAATATAAAAAATATCGATAGTTTTCTATTTAAAGTAAATATTAATAAAAAATATGAAAAATGTTACTAAAACCGAGTATTTCGGTAGTCAAATTTTCACTTAATGTAAATAGAATTGTATAGTAATTGCACATAGTCGTTACAAATTTTAGTCAAAATCATTTTAAAAGCTACACATGTATTGCTCTATTGAGTGCACACAATTAATATTTTCAGTACAAATTCAACCTCTAAAAGGCTTGATCATTCCTACTAGGTATAAACTAGAAGCGAAAATGTCATATTCGAGTTGGATGTAATATTCCACAAATTTTGTATATTTCTAAATATTAATTCTGTAGTTATTTTGCTGTTTGATATTAATATTTAACTTTTACAGCTAGTCCGCTGTTAGAATGTTGCCAGCTTCAATTATAGCAATCTCCAAAGCGAATTTTACTTTTGTAATAAAGCGCTTAGTATTTAGATATGCTAGTTACTGAATTGTTAATATTAGAAACGTCGAGAAATTATATTAATATTTTTACCTATTTATTTAGTTAAGATTTATGAAGATTAACTAATTAAGTTAAATGTGCTACAAAGTAGCTAATATATTTTTTTAGCTTCACGCTGTATCCCGGTCAGGTTAAGTAGAGGGAACTTGGGAACCTAATCTTAAGACACTTCTGTTCCCCACTTTTCGCCAAATTCTGGAGTCGTTGGGTTTCGCGTGGCGATCGCCGCGCTTTACCACGTTGTTAGAGCGAGTAAATGAAAATATGAAATATCACAGTTTCTAATATAATAAATAATTATTATTATAATAATTATTAAGCTCAGCGAAACGAATATTTAAATAAATTAAGAAAATGATATCAATTAAACAACTTAGTATTATAAATTTAGTTAAAAATTATACCATTTTTTTACTTAAAAAAATGGTTGACAACGCCACCTAACGGAAAAGGCGTGAACCCGTCCGTCCTCATCGGAAGGGTCCCAGAAACCATCCAGAAACTCGACTATTAATTTCCTAAGGGAACTCTACACCCGCAATCCTCTCTACCAAGTAACGAATTGGCTAAACAAAAGAATTATTTTTATTTTTGTTTTTTTTTATACTTTTTTATTACATGTTTTAATAAAAGTTTTAATTAATATTCTTTAAGCGTACTTGTATGTTATAACATAGTACAGCACAGAGTTATAGATATAATTATATTTAATTTAGACTTGAAATTATTTTGTATGAGTAAAGAGCATCACGTTAAACATTGAATTTTTAGAAAAACAGTTACATAAACAATTATAAAAACACTTTTTATATACAAAAATATGATATTTATTATGTTCTCTATGAAAAATAGAAAAAAGAAAAAGGAGGAGATATTATAATAATATCAATAAACTAAAAAAAAACCAAATCTATTATCTATCTTAACCCTAGGCGCTATCTACATCTAACTCTAGAGAAAATTTAAAAAAATAATATGACATTAATAAAAAAAACCCAAGCAAATCCAGGCTTCAAAACATGTTTCAAACGACAGCTACCCAGCTTCACTGCCTCATAGTACGGGGGAACGGTCCGACTCCGCTTATCTTCACTCGCGCATGACTATCCAATGGTAATGTAATGAAAAATTACACCCATCTGATACCGTTAGAGGTTTGTTCCATTTTGTTCTACCTCCATTATAAATACCCGGTATAATGTAATCTGATAATACCCGGTATAATGTAATCTGATAATACCCGGTATTTTGTAATCTGATTCGCCAACTTAATTGTCTCGATGCGGAAATTCTTTGCTCTTTAATCGATTCAAAAGGAGTTTTTATGGTGATTATAGAATCGAGTAGGTAGGCTGTGCTGAGTTTTATTATATCGATTAATTAATCGGTAAATAGATTTGTGAAAGATGAATGTAGGTAGAATTTGTACAATTTTTCGACAGATTTGACTTTATAAGAAACACTGTCATTTATTCATCATCATCATCAGCCTGTTCTCGTCCACTGCTGGACATAGACCTCTCCAATGGCACGCCACTGAGCTCAATCTTCAGCACATACTTGTTTTCTTCTTTATTTCACATACTTAATTATAATTCATCACTATTTTTGGTCGTAATGAAGAAAATATTTTTTCTTCACAACCAATAGTGTACCTTGCCAGTATAAAATAGAGTGCCTCAATAGAAATTCTGTTATAGGTGGCGTAACTAATCACCACAATTGGTCTAACAAGAATTAAGAAGTTAGGATTTATGTCTTAATTAAGAATATCTCAATTGTGCTATAGAGTAGAGTCAGTTATAAAGCTATACAAATAAATATATTACAACTAGTCTGACGAATTAATACAAAAGACAAAGACTTACGCTTGTTCCATTATAGAGGATTAGTTATAATAATGTTAAGACATTCCGTTCCCCATTTTCCACCCAATTTTCAAGACATTACGTGTTGAGTGACGGCCAACGCCACACATGGTCTAGCAGGTAGAACTATTCCCTCAAGTAGGGGTAGGGGCAGTCAGTTGCATTAATATAGATAAATAAATTAATTATACACCTACCGGGTACCTACAGCACAGGTATTATGTAGGGCTGCGATACATTCATTTTTAGCAATTGGCGAGGCCGATTCACACCGATTTTTTTTACCGGTTTTAAGTAATGGACTCAGTCAGGATGTTAAAGTGATTGATTTTAACGTTTTTCTATTGAAATTGTTAGTTTTATTTTAAAATACGCCTGCAGGGTGCTGCCGTAATCAAATGAGTGTGTATTGGTAAATTTGTAGATTTTATTATTTGATATGTATATAATTGATTGGGGACATGAACGAATTTAGAATTTTTTAATATATAGTTATAGACATAATTGTAATGAGTTATTATTTTTCATATCAAGATATCTAGGTATTAAAATTATTAACTTTTTATTATATTTATTATATTAAAGTATTAATCCCAAACCAGATATTTTTCAAAATTTCTAGTTATTTTTTTTATAAATAGTCGAAAACTCAACTTAATTACGCATTGTATGAGTGGGTTTTTGGATGCCGACCGCACAATTTAGTTACCGTGAACAGCTGCCCCTAATTTATAGCAAATTTTATAATTGCACAAAATTCACATAAAACATGCCATTTTCAAACCATAATCAATTGTCTATTTATTGCCGTGACATTTAACGCGAATCGAGAGTTTATAGGAAATGTCTAAAAATATGCCTAATTTAACGGTAGAGTGGGTTTGCAAATAAATTAATTTGTTGGAATTAGTTGTTTGTTTGTATGTATGTGGGTATATTATTGTTAGAATACAATAATACATAAGTATAAAAATATAGATTAAACATTTTTTGTATCCCTCTTTTTTTTGGAATTAGCAGGATAGACACCTAACCAGTTAAGCACTCTGTTCCCTTCTTTCCATTGTTATCAGAGCGAGGAAATAAGAGTATTAAAAGTCCATTGCCCTAAGTGGGAATCGAACCCACAACCGACCGCTACACCACGATAAGACGGTCTCAAATGATTTCTATAATTGCTTTACAATTTGTAAAAATCTTCTAAATATTCGTTTCATTACATATTTTGGCATAATATCCTTTACAAGGACTTTCTCCAGCGAGAGCAGTTCGAGTTATGCGTCTTCGACTGTGATATTCTTCTCTCAGCCCCCCGCGGGGGGAGAGGGGAGACGGTTCCAGGGCTGAGCCCTCAGACCGTGGTGTTCTTCTCCGCCCATGGCCATGGGCGCGTCGTTGGGGTGGGCCAAGGCCCTGCAGTTGTGTCCTAGGGACTGGGGGAAAGTGGAGCGGGAGAGGAGGAGCTATATGCTGCTCGGGCGGTCAGCCCAGCCGGGTGAGACCCCTGGTAACCCAGAGGAGGCCCAGCTTAGGCGACCAGCGACCGGAGCTGCAGCTCAGGAATCGGAAGGGGGAAGGATGTCCCTCGGGAGTCGGCGTATATCCGGTGGGCGGGTGTGCCACGGTGCGATGTCACGAATGTGAGGGAAATCCGAGACATCAGCACGGTGAAAGGCGCGAGCTGCGAGCTGGACGACGTGATCTTCAAGCCTCTCGACGCGGAGGTCACGCTGTATGGTGGCGTTCCTCACGAATCGGGGGGCCTGGACAACGTGCCGGAGTGCCACGTTCTGGGTTGCCTGTAGTAAGCGCCGTTGGTTCGCGCTGCAAAGCGCGTACCATGCCGGAGAGGCATACGTCAGGTGAGGTCTGACGTATGTTTTGTAGATGGCAAGTTTGGTACGGAGAGGCAAACGGGAGCGAAGAACCGGCCGCAGAAGGTGGAGGGCTACCCTTGCGGCGTTTCTTGCCTTCTTGACCTGGGCCGTCATCCGTAGACCTTTGTCTATTACGACACCCAGATACGTGGCATTCGGAGTCCACCTGATGCGCTCACCCTGGAGGACTAGCGGAGGAGGGAGCCTGTGGCACCCAAACACTATGGCCTGAGTCTTGGCCACGTTCAGCTTCAACCTCCACTCCGCTAGCCAGTCCGGAAGCAAATCTAGGGCACGCTGTAGCTTAATGGCAGCGTGGGTCGGCTTCAGTGATTTCACCAGGAGCGCGATATCATCGGCGTAGAGCGCCAATTCCGCGCCCTGGTGGAGTGGGATGTCATCTGTGTATGTGCAGTACAGGGAGGGCGACAGTGTACTTCCTTGCGGGACGCCTGCTTGGATGTTATGGGCCTCAGACACAGCGCCGTCTACCCTCACCCGAAAGGTCCTGCCGCGGAGGAAACCGGCGAGGATCCTGAGGATGTGGTAGGGGACTCCGGCGCTAGCAATCTTCCAGAGTAGTCCGGTATGCCAGACGCAATCAAAAGCGCTGGCAACGTCGAGGAAAATGGCTGCCGCGTTCTCTTTCCTGTTGGTTGCTGCAGCTACAAAATGAACCACTCTCGCTATCTGCAGCGTCGTGGAGTGGCCCGGGCGAAATCCAAATTGCTCAGGGCGTGGGTGGAGATGCGCCTGGATGAGTGGGAGTAGCAGCCTTTCAAACAATTTGGACATCGCACTGAGTAGAGTTATGGGCCGATAGCCCGACGGCTTTCTGGGGTCCTTGCCTGGTTTAGGAATCATGACGACCAGGCCTTCCTTCCACGCCTGGGGGAAGTAGCCCAGGCGCAGGATCGCGTTGAAGAGCCTGGTCAGTGCTGCTATGGTCCGTAACGGGAGGTGTCGCAGCGCGCCGTTGGTCACACCATCGATCCCTGGAGCCTTCCTCGGTTTGAGCAAAGAAATGGCCCTCCTGACGCTCGACGGGGACATAAATGGCGGTGGCGGTAGTGGTGTTGGTGGTGAATCCAGTTGGTATAGCACCTGGTCCTCAATCACGGCGTGTCGCTCTGGGCGCTGGCTTGGGTTGGGTTGGAATTTACCCTCCAGGTGGTCTGCCAATATGTTGGCCCTGTCCTGGGAGTCATAGCGCAGCGTGCCGTCGGGGTGATACAGTGGTCGGAGCGGTGGGGCCTTCTTTGTGAGTTGGCGGCACAATCTGTTCAAGGAGGGCTGATCCTCACTGGCCTCGTCAATCCTCGCTTCCCAGGTGTCTGCGGCAGCCGACTCCAGCTCCAAGCGAATCCGCTCGATCAAGCGGTTCAGCTTGGTTTTGGTAGCCGGCTCTCGTGTCCGTTGCCACTCGATGCGCATCTTCCTCTTTTTGTCAATAAGAGCCTTAATTCGCCTTGGGATCGGTGGGAGTCTTCGGGTGTTCGGAGGTGCAGTGGCTTCCACTATTGCTTCCTGCATCGTCACCGTGATATCCGTCACCAGTCGGTCAATACTGGGAGGGTCGTTCAGCGGCTCGGAGCGCGGTGGCGTCCTTTCTTCCATTAAGGCTTCGAAGCGAGGCCAATGTATGGGCCTTCTCATAGGTAGACGTGCAGCCGATACGGGACGTTCCGGAATCGTGACCAAAACTGGTAAGTGGTCAGAACCGTAGGCGTCAGGCAGCGCCTCGAGTGTCACCGGTTTGGAATCCAGTCCTCTGTGCACCACTAGGTCTATAGTGCTAGGGAGGTGGTTGCGGTTATGGGCGTAGTGGGTTGGTTGATCTGGTCCTTCCACTACGTAACCATGCTTTTCGGCGTCCTCGAAGAGCTTGCGTCCGTTTCGGCAAGTGTTGCGGCATCTCCAGGCCGGGTGGTGGGAGTTCCAGTCGCCCGCTGCGATAGTGGGGATGGTACTATTTATCATCCTTCTGACTTCCGTTGTTGACAGAGTGGTAGATGGTGGGCGATACACTGCGTATAGACGCAGCTCTCCGTGACCATGGTAGACCTCAACCCCAAGTGACTGGAACGACTTGGGGTCTTGGTCTGGCAGCACTTGGTGGGTGATGTTGCGTCTTACTGCGACTAGTAGGCCTCTAAGTGGGAAGCCCGTCGGTGCGTCTTGGCGGATAATGTGGTAACCCGGTAGGTTCAGGTTGTCTTGCTTGCGGAGGTGGGTCTCATTGATGAGAGCCACATCTATATTTTGCTGCCGGAGAAGGAGACGGAGGAAGTGATTTCTTCCTTTCAGGCCGGCGGCGTTCCAAAATATGACTCGGGTTTCAGCCATCTTGAAGGAGTCGCGTCATGCCCTGAAGTACGGCTTCGACAGGGTCTCGACCTTCCCTCAAGGCTAAAAGGACCTCCTTGAGGGTGTCGATGGCCCTGTCGATCGTGATAGCGCGGGCTTGCTGTGGTTGGCTTGGGCGGGCGGCTGCCGTGGCTGCTGCTGCAGGGAGAGGTTGCGGATCCGGAGGAACGCCTTGTTTGGTCCTTTGCTTTTTCCCCCTCTTCTTCCCGGCTCTTCTTGCGCCTACTGGTCTGCTTCCCCTCTCGGTAGGAAGGTTAGCAGCGGCCATAAGTGTAGGGGCCTGGGCATCAGCTGGGACTTCGTTATGCACCACCGGAACAGAAGACGGTGGTGGTTTGGTGGCACTGGTCATGGCAACTGTACCCGCCCTCCTGTTCCGCAGCTCTCTCTTAAACTGGGGGCAGGAGGTGTGATTCGCCGGATGTGGGCCACCGCAGTTTGCGCAGGTGGCAGGTTCTTCCAATGGGCGTGGGCAATCGCGTGCAAAATGCTCCTCACCGCATCGTACGCACGCAGGCCGGCGGTGGCAGCCATGGCTGGAATGGCGGAAGGCCTGGCATCGATGACACTGCGCAGGCCCCTTTTTGCTACGCCACGGTTCAACTTTTATGCCCGGCATACACATGAGCTCCGACATCTCGTATATTCCGGGGATGAGGTTCTTCGTGTTGGCCAGGATGACAAAGAATATACAGCCTGGCCGGCCTTTCCTGGCTCTTATGGGGCGGACGAACTCAGGCTGGAATCCCTTTTCCCTCAGCGCCTCCACAATTTCTTCCGGTGTCGTAGTCACTGGTAGCCCTCTTATCGCTACCTTCTTACTCATCTCTGATGGCAGCGAGTAAGAGAACCAGGAAATCCTCTCTGATTTTTCCAGCTCGGAGAGGTACCGTTGTATAATACGGTACTCATCCTCCGAGCCAGGTGAAAAGCGCACCCCCCTACCGAAGGGGCGCGCGTTGGGCGCATGGCCTAGCCTATCCTTGAGAGACCGGAAGTGAGTCGCCCAGTTAGGAAGGGTCTCGACTACTAGCGGAGGATAGCGAGGCTTTGGTGTAGGCGCAGGTATTGATGCAGGCATCGGTGGTGGAGCTGCTTGTGTCACTCGGCTTGTGTCAGGTGCTCGGAGCGTGTCCGCGAACGTGGTGCTCGGAGCATTGCGTCTTCGACATCAATGTAAGCAGACTACACTCATCCCCTCCTTACTCCACCCCCTCCTCCACCTTCCACCCTAACTCAAACCATGAGCCATTTTAATGTTCACCGCCTTTACACTCACTTCTCGTCTGGCAATTCAACTTGAAAAAGGCCAACCTTCGTTTTGGAATCCACTCAAAAAACAATCTTACCCCATCACATTAGGGGTTCTACCATTTTTTTACTAAATAAAAGTTAATTCCTTATCTAATGGGCGAACAGATAAGAACCTGGTACTTTAGAGAAATTTGCGCTCATCTATCTACGGCGGAGCTAAACGCAGCCATAATACAACGGTAATACGTATTGTTTTTATATAATAGAATTTAGTAGAGATATGCCCAATCCTCCTAGGTAGGGGGGCAAAATAATTTAAGCAAAGGGTGGAACGCGATGGAAAGTTCTTTTTGGAGTTTGTGCGAGTGAGACGTGCGTAGAGGTCGAGAGGGTGCGGGTTAAACGCGCCGCAGGGATGGATTATGTTTTTAAAAATATTAGACGGTTTTTTTTTTTTCTATTTTTTTTTCTGTTGTCCAAAGTTTGACCATGTTGGTGTTTAAATTGATTGGCTTATTTTATTTTTGTATTGTTTTTTTAGTTGTGATTGTAATGTATATTTTTTTGATACTTTTTGAAGTAGTTATTAGTAGATGTATTGACAGGCTTTTTATTTTATTATATTTTTTTTATAGTTTTTTTAGAGAAAATATGATATTGGGTATAAGTTGTATACTTACTCAATTTCCTATCAATACTACCTACTTACATACCTATGTAGTACTACCTACCTATGTAGTGGGATAGTTGATAAGGTAAAAGTGGTAATTTACGTTTGTAGCCGACATAATTATATATATTTTTGCCCAAACATTGTGTATTGAATAGCGGAACTCAACATCGCTTTTTCATTTACTAGGGCGGGGAAATCTTCTAACTATCGCAATTAGACCAAGTCCTTACACAATCAATAAAATTAATTAATAATTAAGATACATTTTGTAAGTATTCAACCTTCTAATAAGTTTATTTCTTTCAGTAACTAAGAAATTAATAAGTTTGGGATAATACGTAATAGAATAAAATATTTTGAGCCATAGATGTAGTAATAAATCTGCCTAAATCTATACCTAGATCAACAGGTGAGCTCATAAATAGTGAAGTCAGATCTCTCAGCAAAATGCTGAAAGCTGGCACACAACTTTCTGTTAACCACCAGGTTAAATATCTGTTTGGTTATCATTAACGTATTAAAAGAAAATTAAAAAAAAAAAAAGTTTTTTTTTAATTTCGTCCCTGCCACCCATCAACACCCGAATAGGCCGACGCTGCGAACGCTAAAAACGTTCCCCTCTCCCCCACCCTGATTTTTAAGCCTACACCCACCCCCTCTAACTCCCGGGTTAGCCAGAGGTACATTTATGCGCAATAAATTTTGACCGCCAGTATCAATTCAAAATGGCGTCACTGCGAAACGTACCGCCACGCGAAATATCTCTTTTTTGCAATGAAAATAAAATACATAATCCTATGTGTTGACATTCACATTGTAAAAGAAACGGCTCGGAGTTTTGAACTGAACGATTTGCGTTAGCAATTTTTACTTTTAACGCTTTGATA
This sequence comes from Heliconius numata, assembly GCA_016802625.1. Lineage (NCBI taxonomy): Eukaryota > Metazoa > Arthropoda > Insecta > Lepidoptera > Nymphalidae > Heliconius > Heliconius numata. The sequence goes on along the minus strand of JAEBDU010013284.1, from coordinate 3,793,679 downwards.
TTATGAGCTATATTCGTTTAAATGGAACAGATTGGATGAAAGAAGGCGCCACTTTTGCAGAGGGTCAGACAGAGGTAAATAGTCTATTTCTCATTTGTCTTGATAGTGCGGTAATAAAATCCATTGTTCTGGCGACCTATGGTGCTTTTGAATGGAACACGAGGCCTGGCCTCAAACAAAGACCACCAGATAGAAAGGCTTTGATTAAGACTGGAATTATAAACTTTGCTTCTGACGTTATGTTCCCGCAACACTCATATCTGCGTGCTTCGGTCAATAAATGTATGATGAAGATTGCAATTGCAATATAAGTTTCATTGAATGTGTGTTAATAAAAAATATCTCTATCTATATCCTTTTATTATGCCTCTAAGAATATGTATACAAAGTTTCATGATAATCGGCTAAGTAATTTTGGCCTGAAAGCGTAACAAACAAACGTATGCTCACATTTATAATATTGTTATGAGGATTATTCTACATTTACTTTATTAAATAAGGTGAAAATAAGTATAGACCTTAACCATATATCTAAACGTTAATTATTGTCTATTATTTGTACTACGTTAACAGTCAGATATTGAAATTATAATATTCCTTCGGTATCTATCGGCCGCCTACCCGCTAATAAGTTTATTTTCATATAGGTAATGTGGAAATCAACTTCACGCTGTATCCCGCATACAGCAGGGTAGGCAGAGGGAACGTAGAGTTAAGACACTCCGTTCCCCACTTTCTGCCGAATTTTGGAGGTATTGCGTGTTGAGGGGAAGAACTCAACGCCACTCTTTGCCTCGACACCAGAGCGAAGAAATGGAAATATTCACGTAAATAAATATTTCACTTCCTCGAGTGGGGATCGAACCCACGACCGTCATGTTACAGCCACACCCTTGTGCCGCTGCGCCACGACGGCCTGTGGAAATCCATTTAGCAAGATTTCATTTATGTAGCTATATAACTTGAGGTTTTTACATAAATTAAGGAACAAAACAAAAAGCAGAATTGCATTCAACAAATTAGACACAAGCATATTGCTAATCCATATTAAGGGATAAAACAATGAAATCTGATTTCAACTAAAAAGAGGGATTAAATTTACAAAATGTTTATCTTATCTATCTATAATATTTAAGTGACTTACATTTACAGTGCTTTACAGCGGAAAACCTCTAATAACATTGAATGATGGATCAAAAACCGAATGCAGCAGGGAGTATCGCTTAAGACAGCGCGAATTTTAAGGAGGCTCCTCAGGAGCCCTAGCCACTGAATACCTAACTGAAAATCCTTGTCCACCAATGGGATCTTTTCGATCTTTTTTTCTACATTTATATGAAAAAATGTAAATTTGTTCGTTTTAAAAAAAACATGAAATAACTAATTTTATTCGTTTTTTAATCTCACGCACAGTTAGCCTTTCACAGAGCACACATATGCCTCTAAACCACTTAAGCGAAGTCGGTAAAAGCAGCCAGAGCAAACTTTCACCATAGATTGACACTTCTGTTTGTTCTGTAATACGATGTTTCGATACAGCCGTATTTCCGTTTCCATCCGGCAACCCCCATATTTACTCGCCCAAAGTCAATTTGTGACTTTCTTTGAACCTTTTTTGGTCGAATCGAAATAGATTTATTAGTTTTGTCAATTTGTTTTTCATTCATACATGTTGAATTTTACGAGCCGGTTAAATTGTAAATCATCGATGTACCTATCGGCAATATTTCGTTTTATATGTATTATATTAACAGAAACAGAATAAATAATTTTTAGATATTTTTGTGGGTTTGATTCCCAGCAGAAGAAATTAAATATTTAATATTTTTAATTCCTCGCTCTGTAACCTGCCTGTGCCTTCAGAATTAAGCAGAACATGGGGAACGGAATTGTCTTAATGGGGACGGAGTATATTAACATTATGTTTGCAGGTTTCTTTTTCCTACCCTGTTATGTGCGGGATAAAGCCTGAAAAAAAGTTATTATATGCTCACCATCCTCATCGATTTCTTCAGCAGGTCTCTTATGGCTTAGAAAACATCACTATTTATTTATTTTTTGCGGCTTCCTTTGTTTTAGGCGTTCGAAAGTTGCATTTCCTGTAATTTGAAAATTTCAAGAACTTTAATTTCATTATATGATATCGGTATAATTCTTAATTTAGAAAAATAACTGAAATATTTTAATGGGATTTAATGTACCGTTCATATTGTATAATACAAAAATAGCAATCATTTTTATATTTGGATTTGAATGTAAATTTTACCAGGTCCAAGATGAAATTAACGAAATAATATGGTATGGTATATTAAGATATATAATCATGTTAACACTAAATATGGAAAAAGGAGAATTATTATAAGACAAAAATATAAATGTGGTAGTTGTGGGATTTAACCATAGACGAAGGACTAAGAATATAAGGTTTTTTTGAGCCATGTCTAATGTTCTGCATAGCAACCTTAATCTATCCTCAAGTTCAACCAATATTAATAAAAAAATTGAGCATTCGGTATGTAAGTAACTGTTTTATATATTATAGTATATATATTTTATATATGTATATTAATTTTAGATGTATATTAGATGGACCGACGATATAAAGAGGTTGGCGGGAAACGGATGAGTCCGAAGAGAAGATCCTCAGGATCGAGTGTGGTGGCGAGAATTGGGGAAGACCTATGTCCAGCAGTGGACAAAAGATGGCTGCTGATGATGATGATGATATTAAATTTGTAGTTTTTCGACAATCATTATAGAATCTTACAAATTTTATAGAGTTTAAGCAATGTCAAAAGCTAAAGTTGCTTTGTTTTAGTTCACTTTGTACCATAGACATTATCATGGGAAAACTCTTAAAAATCTTCATTTATTTTATATGAAAGCCTTTACCTTAGCCTGCACTGATTTTCACGTTACAATATGCGTATCTACGCATATATACGCGTATCTATATACCTATATAAAAAACAGGCGTATCCATTTAACTCGCGGGGGTCCAAAAAATCGGAAGGTATTACCTCGTACCTGTCCCCAGTAAAAACAAAGGGTCATCAGTAACGGAAGTGTGAGCCTCATCAAGATAAATAGAAATGTCACGATGATGAATTACAGCTTCAGGCTGACAAAGACTGCTATAATTTAGTCGTTTAACCAATATCTTGGTATCCCTTATTTTTGTGGAAATAAGGTTCCTTTTTGGGTGAACGTGTGTTAAAAATTTGCAATAAAATGGCTCTGCTTCTGCAAGGCTACGCTATCTGTAGTAAGTAAATAGGACTATGTGTGGGGTTTATTGTTTTTTTTTTTTGGGGTAAAGGGTGGATCTATTTGTGCAGGGTAATTGGGTATACAGATTATATTATATGTATTTTGCTGTTTGTGGAAGGAAGTTTAGTAGTATTATTTTTAATTTAATGTAAAAACTTTTTTTCAGCGTGCGTGTTGCTGTATCCCGCATATAGCAGGTTTGGTAGAGGGTTACCGCTTTATTTTTAAGAAACTGCGTGAAGAGATCTCGAGTGAAGGATCTCAAGGCTGGTTCTTGTTACCAGAGCGACGAAATGAAAATTACTCAATCTCCTGAGTGGGAATCGAATTTACAGCCGCCTCGCTTAAAATCAAACTTTTCACATCACGATCTCCTATTCCTTTTCGATATTCTATTCAAATATTAATATGGGGAATTAATTATTCATTTTAAAACTGGAAAACTATTTTCAGTTAAATACAGAAATATCCTAAATTAATATACATAATTGTATACTTATACCTATTTTCTTCAAATCATTGTGCTATAAAAACTTTGAAGTCAGTATATTTGAATATATAAGTGGTAAAATATCTTTTACTCCCATATATTTTATTAAGAGTATCAAAATTATTCCTTTTAAGAAAATATTTTATTCCTTTACCTTGTTAAACTTCACGTGGAGTCTAGGATATTTCTTCTAATACCAACAGCATTATGTTGAAACCTGAAATATATAATGAAGTAAATTAATGTAAATAAAAAAAATACTTACATCATATTTTTACTTAAACAAATATTAAATATTTTTTTAAATATAAAATATATATTTTGCTATATAGATTAGGTCAATTAACTGAATTTTTGAAGTTATAAATTCGTTTTTAATTTAGGTATATATTTTTTTAAGTATAAGAGAGCCAGTCAGTTCTTGTGAATGCTGTAGGTATGAGTCCATATGTTAATTATAATCTTTTGTAAAGCTATATAATATTAGGGTTTGAAAAATAGCCAGGAAAGAAATTAATTAAAACAATAAAACGTATATCATTATTTTACTCTCGAAATATTAAAAGGTAATTAATAATTGCAAAAGTTATTTAAGGGTAATTAATATTAAATTAAAACAATTGTTTTTACAATCGTAAAACACATGATTACAGTACATTTGCGAAGATCCAATTATCCTACTTTTAAATAAATACAATATAAACTCGAGGGGTAAACAAAGGAAAATTAGATTTTCTAATTTATTCAAGCCTGCGCAAAGGTAGGAAAACTTTCAGATAAAAAGTTAGTAATTAAGTTTTCAATTCCAGGAGCCTATTAAAACAGTTGTCTGGAGAGAACTAAAAAATAGACGAAAAAAAATGAAAAAAAAAATCGAAATGACTGCGCAAAAACAAAATGGAAGGCTTAGGTATTACTGCTGCGAGATTCAAATACGCATGTGCGTGCTGCCGCCCTACGCGAGCCGCGGGTGACGCCACTTGGGGAAAAAAGGGGAGGGGGAGGTTTTTGTAGGCACGGTTCCGTCCATCTTTCTTGAGCATCCCTCTTTGATATACCAGTAATTCGATGTGGTTTATGATTCCACCCTAAGGCTGTATATGCGAACGAGTACTGGGGCCCTTTGTGTTTGTAGAATTAATTACGGGGCGTTTTTAATTTTTCTCTCCGCTTATGTTGTTTCGTATTAGCAGTTCGTTATAAAACATGGGATTTTTGGATTTTGTTTTATGTTTAGGGTTAGCTTTGGAAACAAACGAATTCTTAATGAATCGCGTGCTGCATGGAATGGAGGTTAGGTAGATATTTTCTAACATCAAAGAAAAATTTATTTGAATGTCTAATTACCAGAATGATAGAGGCCAGTCGTGGCGCAGGCAAGCATGTGACTGTAAAAGTGACAGGTAAAGATAAAATATTTAATATTTTCATTTATTTGCTCTGGTTTTGGGGCAAAACGAAGCGTTGAGTTTTGCCATTCATCATACAATGCCTCGATAAGTGAGAAGGAGAAGGTCTTAACATTAAGCCTCCTCTGCCTATCCTGCTACACGCATAATACAGCGTGAAGTTAGAAAAAATTACTTACGTGTTTTGAGGTTAACTGATATAACAATGTAAAAAGATAAAAAAAATAATTAAGTCCATAAATCTATGTATCTACGATATGTTCGTTTCAGTTTGCATAACATTTGTATTGAAATAATCAATTAAAAATATTAATTATTAATTGACGAAATAAAATGACATTAAATCGAAATTAAAACTTATAAACAGATTTAATAAATTCATTTATAGTGTTAAAAATATTTTACGCATGTTACAAACATAAAGAGTCTCTAAAAGTAATTTTTAATCTAAACTAGAAATTATTTAAAACTAAAACAAAAGCTATAAAACAACAGAATAATTTATTCAAACGATAACAAAGTACCTACTGCATAAAATTATAGAAAAAAAAAATATCCATACTAAAATATAGCCTGGCGCTCTAAAGCCCAATTATTCACTTTGACGTTGGCCGTAGATAATCATCTGTCATATGACGCTCGCTGGGCGGGAAAAGCGGCCATTTTCTCCTGATCTCTCCGCTCTTTTTCCTGCCTATTTTTTTATGGGATTCCCTGCACTTGGCTATGGCAGCCAGGGTCTTCGTAAAATGGTTGGTGTTGAAGCAAAGGGCAACGACATATTGTGAGTTGGGTCGGTTTGTGCGTACTGTAAGATTGTTTGAGTGACGGTTTTTTTTGGTGATATAGAAATAATTATGCTTGTCACGTTTTTTTGGCGTTGGTTGTGAACCTTCAAAAATGAAAAGATGTCTTTTAAGCTTATTTTTTTGGGGATTTTCTTTATTGTGGAAAGTGATACCTATGCGTAGGTAGATGTTATACACTTTTATGTATTATATTTTTTAATCAAAAAATCTGCTTCACGCCGTACCCCGCACACTCCGTTCCCCACTTTCTGACGAATTCTGGAGGCGTTGCGTGTTGAGTACCAGAACTTTCAAACGCCACGCTTTGCCTCAACACCAGAGCGACTAAATGAAAATATAAACGTAAGTAAATATTTCACTTCCTCGAGTGGGGATCGAACCCACAACCGTCGTGTTATAGTCACACTCTTGTGCCGCTGCGCCATGACGGCTACAGTGTGAAAGACATCTTAAATATATTATTTTGAAATAATTTTGACTTGAAAAATAAAGCATTTTTCCATACTTTACTATATTTTTATACAAACCCATTACTAAAAGAGCACGAGAAGTTTCTATTTAATTAGCCACGGTGAAAGCCTTGAGCAAACGTAACTCACGGTAAATAGACTCGTATGCCTGAGAACAAATATTATGGAAGGACCTAAAAAGGTAAGTTTTTTAAACAAATATATTTATTTTATTAAGTGACATTTTTAAGATTTTCTAATAAAATTTTATTTAAGAAGTGCTATCTTTTTGGTTTCGCAGTTATTGTTAAATAGATACGATTTTTTGTAATAATATTATTATGAAATTAAATCTGATAATGAGTTTTATTTTATCTAATAATATATAGCCCGTATATAGCAGGGTAAGAGAAAACCTAGTGCTAAGACACTCCGCCTACGATCTATTAAGGTAAACGTAACTACTTATAGGGTAAAACCGGGATAGATGCCCTACTTTTTGAAATACCTAATTAGATAAAATATATTTTTTATAGGAATAATTTTTATTTATTTAGCTAGCTCAATCCTTTGTGATGAATTACATATATTTTTTTTAACAAATCAAATATAGATTTTGCAAAAAATAGCTTTTCGTGAAACACTAATTTTGAGGATAGATGCCTACCTATATGGATAGTTGCCCCACTATGAAAATGTTGGGGGGGATAGATGCCTGCAAAGTAAGGTAGGTGCAGTTTATACCGATTAAATGATAAAACCAAAACAATTGTTAAATAATTCTAATATTAAAACAGCAATTTTGTTTCTAACAAACATAATCATAATAATGAAAAGTATATAGTGTTTTTTAAAATCTTATAATTGCTATTAAATTGTAATATCACAAAAATAGGTAACCATTATTAAAATTTTAAAACATTTGTGTAACTAAAATATAATTTTTTTAAGTTAAATTATACAACAAAATTACAATTCTTAATATTTTTTGTTGTAAAATACTAATATTATAAATTAAAATATTATAATATCATAAATACTAACATCCACATTGCACAATTATACATTTTTATATTAAAAAGAACAAAATATAATTTTTAGTTATCTATTCTAATCATGTATTCTAATTCTCTAATTATCTCAAATAATAATTATTCGTTATTCCAATTTAATTAAAATTTAGCCAGATAGGGTTTTTATTTTTCCACATCTTGCGCAATAATTTCTGAAAAGTGTACAGGTTTCATGTAGCCAGTTCTGACACATTACACATTGAATCCAGTCGGATTGCGACTTCGTATTTTTATAGTTTTCGAAACATTCTAAACATTCTAATGAAACAGTCTAACTTTTGCTTTCTCTTAGCTATATCTTTCTTGTGTTTAAAAAATGCTAATTTAATAAATACTTTAAAAAATATTTTAAAAATATATACCTAACTCCATATACTGAGTATAAAGGGATAGATGCCCCTAAGGGCACCTATACCTCGAAAAATCAGGGCAACTATCCTTTGTGATAGGGATAGATGCCAAGGAATTTTTTTAGTAAATTATAAACAAAATAGAATCTATAAGCACCTAGACACAGTCTTAATGAACCAGTACATCGACGTAATAAAAAATATAGCGTAATTGATTACAAATTATAAAGTTATACAACGCAAAATATTAGCCTTCAAATCTTTGACGCGTTCACGAATTTCACCGCGGGAATATTTACTAAAATGTGCTAAACGCGTCCTCATTGCACGAATGTCCGTGAATAACTTTGGTGCTGGAAGACTGTGGCTCCTGCTTGTACAATTATTTTTTTGTCGCGAGTTCGGGAAGTTAGGTATTTTGAAAATAGGGCATCTATCCCACTGCGGCATCTATCCCGGTTTTACCCTATGTTAAAAGAAAAACAAAATACATCATATTAAAAGATTATATATAAAATATATAACATTTTCAAGCTGTATTTTGGACACACATTTTGGACTAAATATAGGGTAATTTTGTATTTTATGCATGATACCACTTCTAATATAAGCGTTGTTCGAAGACTAATGGACTCTTCACTCAACTATTGTTAGTCTGTACCCGCCTTAAGTCAATAAAGAAGCCTATTAGGTTAAGCGAGTATTGTTACTTTTGTTCGCGACTTTAATCCAATTTACTGTGAAATAGTAAAAGAATGGTTAGTTTATAAGATTTTCTTTTTAAAAGTAATGAAATTGTATGAAATAACATAATATTTTAGATAGTTTTGTTTTAGTTATGAAACTTTTATTTTAAGGCAGAGGGAACCTAGTAGTAGAAAACCTCCGTTCCCCAATTTCTGCCGATTTCTGGAGGCATTGCGTGTTGAGTGGCAGAATCAACGCCGCGCTTTGCCTTGACACCAGAGCGGAGAAAATGGAAATATAAACGTTAATAAATATTCCACTTCTTCGAGTGGGGATCGAACCCACAACCGTCGCGTTACAATTACAATATGAATAAAGATCTCAAATTTTGTACGTTTATTAATATTTTGTTCCAATTGCGTTTTAAATATATAAATAGGATTGTAAAGGGCGTATATAAAACTATTAATTGATATTAGATGAACTTGTCTCATTACGGATACTTTATATGCGAATATTTATTTTAAAAATTGTTGTTTTTCAGGAAAATTACTAAATATAACAGCCATAAGTTGTTTATGTAATTTTAAATATTATGATCTCACCTTATTTCACAATTAAAAAAAGAAAAATATATCTATAGGCATATAAAAACCAATAGGGTTCTTCTCTGCAAATCCCATTTGTCGACCTTTTATGTAATTCGGAAATTCTAAATAAAATTTTAGCACGTAACGAAAAAAATTAGACCCCCCCATAACCCTTATTCGGGAAAAAAGGGGATATTTCTTTTTGATTACAACAATACAAACGGCGCCTTTCCGTTTGGTCCATGTTACAAGAAATTAAATACTTTTATACATTTCTATATTATTTATTAATAATAGTAGTTTCATACAAGATAAAAATTGTAGACGGTAAAAGCGTAGCGTAGGTAGGTAGTTGATTTATCTCTTCTTTAATAGAGCTGATTTTTCAAACGAGCCTCTTGTCATTAAATGTGAAGATAAAAAATGTAATATAAATGGGGTTCTTAATGCTAGAATAGAGAGTCTAGCATTAAGAGCCCCATTTATACCCCTACATGCAGGATATATAGCGTGAACCTAAAACAAAACTATAATAATTTGACTTTAAAAATTCCATTAAGGACTTTAAAAAATATATATATATATATATACGAGTATATTACATTTTAAAACGTTTTCACTTATACCAAACGAAGCAACCCTTTTCCCGAGCACGGCAAATTAAGCAGGGACACCCTCTGCGGCTCCAGGCAAAAATTCAATTACAAACTTCAGGCCCATCCCAGGAGCACGCCTGAAGGGTACCCTTTTTGCCTCTAAATTTTTATGTGGCCCTTCACAAGGCTGTAAATAGGGTGCTTTATGAATATTCCATTTACGTGAAACCGACGGACTAAGCATGTACATATGTAAATATGGTTTTTAAAGAAATTAGGCTTGCTGGTGTATTTAGAATTTTTTTTCTATTTATTTATATGTATATAAATAAATCTTTTAAAATTATAATATCAAAAGGCTATAAACTATAACTTTTGAAACTTTGCGATGCCTGTTTTTAACCGACTTCTGTAAGAAAAGGAGGTTATCAATTCGACTGTATGTTTTTTTTTTTTTTTTTGGTATAGCTTCCCGTTTTTTTTTTTTTTATGTTTGTTACCTCATAACTTTTAACTGGGTGAACCGATTTTGATATTTTTTTTTTTATTTGAAAGGTATAGCTTCCCGAATGGTCCCATTTTTTTTTGGTCCATGTCTGACAATGGTATCCATGAGAAAATCACATAAGTCTTAAATTTGCATTAGGCATGTGCGCGACTAATAGCCGAATAACTCAATGTCGCGCCAACCGATTTTGATGATTCTTTTTTTATTTGAAAGGATACACTTCAAGGATAATTTGGTGAAAGTTTGGTTAGGTTTCGAAAATGGAATCCGGAGAAAATTGAGAAAGTTTGTTTTTTTTTTGGTAAAAAAATTGATTATACTGTAATAGTTACAAGCAAAAACTTTTTAAATTGATGTCAGAAGTGAGATTCCTGATGGTTGCATTTCTTTTCAACCAACCTCAAAAAAGAGGATGTTCTCATTTTCAACCAAATTCAAAGAAGGGAGATTCCCAATTCGCCCGAATACTTTTTATGTATGTTCTTGTCAATATACCAAAATGTAACTTTGCACAAAAATAATAGCTAATTAAATGAAGTTTTACAAAGAACAATCACAACCACTACCACCACCATCACCACTCGTACAAGAAGCATCATTTTAATATCTACCCATCACTAAAAATCGTAAAATAAATTAATTTTTAACAAAAAGAAAAACCGACTTCTAACAACGAACTAAAAAGTGAAAAATAATTATATAAAGATTTTATAATTTTGAAGTCGGTGTCAAACTAATGCTACAACACCTTTACTACAATATCTAATTACTAAGCCTGTTTGTTTTACTTGGCACCGACTTCAAAATTACAAAATCTTTATATAATTATTTTTCACTTTTTAGTTCGTTGTTAGAAGTCGGTTTTTCTTTTTGTTAAAAATTAATTTTTACCGGTTTTTTTAATTGTTAAAAAAAGTACTGTTATTAAATAATATCGATACTTTATTTATCTGTCCTTACTATGCCTTTCTAAAATGTTACAATAAACTTTTGGTCTCCTTGTGTTAAGTTGGGTCTGTGCCCTAACACACATAAGCAGTAGGTAATAAGTGTTTGTAGATAATTAATTTTAAAACTAAAATAACATTTTCACTTTTGGCCTATAGAGTTGTCATCTACTTATAACATATAAGAAACAACGTTTAACCAAATTGCAAAATCATTTCTATTATGTGCTAATTATATTTTTTTTTTATTTACCTATACCTAAATTTTAGATAAATTACCCATGGTGGTGTAAGTACGATCCTAACTGAGGGTAATAGGTTCTTTTATTTCCACTCTATAAAAAGACAGCGCAGCGTTCAGTTTCGCCCTCATTAACACAAAATATCTCGAATTCAGGCGGAAAACGGAGATTCATCTACGAATGAATCCCTATCCCTACCCTAGTTTGTAGGTACAACGTCAAAGGAAAAATAAAACCAAAATGTCGCTAGTGGAATTTGACGCACGCACATCACGTTTAGTCAGATACATTCTAGCTGCGTCATGTGGCTTTTATTTTATTTAACTAGATTTTTTGTGTTTCACGCTTCATCTCGCACATAGGGTGAGCAGAGGGAACCTGGGAACCTAGTGTTAAAAGACTTAATTCCCATTAAGATACTTTCGTTCTCCATTTTCCGCGAAATTTTGGCGGCTCTAGGATTTAAGTTGGAGTACTCTATGCGTCACCTCGTTGCTAGAGCGTAGAAAGGAAATCATTAAATATTTCACTTCCTCAAGTGGAAATCGAACCCACCCCGTTTGCAGTCGATCGCTTATATGCTCCCTGCGACATGACTGTCCTCTATTTCACCAAACTGTTTCGTTACTTAAGTTACAGCATAGCAATCAATATAGTACGTACTTTTTCAAATATTATTGAAACAACATTCCAGCTTCACGCTGTATCTCGCATACAGCAAGGTAGGCAGAGGGAACCTAGTGTTAAGACACTTCCGTTCCCCACTTTCTGTAGAATTCTGGAGGCATTGCGTGTTGAGTGGCAGAACTCAAAGCCGTTTATTTATTTATTTTTTATCATTCCAATTTGAGTTTGTAAAGGTACATCATCGTAGGGTTCGATCCCTACTCGAGTAAATTATATAATTTATTTACATTTATATATTCATTTCTTTGCTCTGGTATCAATTTCAATAAATTATTTTCAAATAAATATACTTACAATACGTTACGTACATAATTACGATACTTCTTTCATTCAAACAATCGTTTAGCTATAAAGCTGCATACATTTTAAATGCATGAGAAGCGCAACCGTAAGCATCGGTCTATGGGGGAACATGTAGGAACATGTACATGGGAGACAAAAGGTGCAATTTATCAGCGGTTTTCTTTCAGACTACTTAATAGAGTCATTCCGCTGCGCCATGTTAACGGCTTCTATTGGAATTTATTCCAATCTTTCATTTGTATTGCTTAGTTTTATTTTTTTGTATTTTTTACGGTGTGTTATATGGAATCATTTGTTTTAACGGGATTAGGTACCTAACGTTTTTTAGATTAATATTTTTAGGAAAATACAGTACAGTGTTTAAGACAATTTCACGTGAATGCAACCTTAAACTCATCTAAAGCAAGATGTTTTTCGTTCCACGCCGTACCCCGCACCTAGCAGGGTACAGAGAACTTGGGAACCTAGCGTTAAGACACTCCGTTCCCATGAACACATTAGTTCCCATAACCATTCCCCACTTTCCGCCGAATTTCGAAGGCAATTTTCTGATTTGATTCTACTAGATATTTGCCAAATAAAAAAAATACAATTTCAATAATATACCTACATACTAGAACGATTATATACGGCGTCGACTTCTGTGTAAGTGCTTACATTTGACAATATTAGACAAATATTTTCTAAAGAATTTAAAAGCCTTTATTTTTTATTAGCTAAGTAATATCAAAAATGTAGATACGAAAAGCAAAACAAAATGCTTTTGAACATAAAATTTATAGTCAAATCAAAATTATCGACTGCAAAATGGAAAATTTCCCATAAAGGTTCTAACACACGAACGCCGCCAGCTATATTTACTTACAAAGATAGTATAAACAGGGCGTTGCGTATAAAAATTGCAACATTAAAATTCCTCCCGACTCCCGTGTGTAATATGAAGTCATTATGTAAATGCAGGGTTTTGCGCGAGTTAGGTGATTTGCGGGTTTCAGATATTTAGATAGGGTTTTTTATAATTATTGTTATAAAATATATTTTTGTCGTTATTTTACATTAAAAAAAAATCAGCTTCACGCTGTATCAGCAGCAGGGTAGGCAGAGGGAACCTATTAGTTAAGGCACTCCGTTCCTCACATTCCACCAAATTTAGGAGACATTGCGTGTTGAGTGGCTGAACTCAACGCTCTTTGCCTCAACACCAGAGCGAAAATTAAAATAAATATTACATATTTAATTTCCTCTAGTGAGAATCGAACCCACACCCTGTCACGTTTACTGTCACACGCTTATACCCCTGCACCACAACTGGCTTCTATAAAATTCCATCCATTTTCTTGAAACCAATTACGGCTAACCATTATCCAAGGCTTTACTAAAACGACATTCCTTTCCATTTCCATTTGCTGAGTGACTTATATCTAGATATATCAATTGCTAGCAACATACGCGGTAGATAATACAAGTATACTCGGCGGGATAAGGGGTAAATCCCTACGATTTACGTCACGTCGTTAGTCATTACGCATGCCCGCAAAGGCTTTGAAGGTAAAATTACTGGCCCTTGAGGGGAGGTAGGGGGAGGTGGGGGGAGGCAGGGGTTGGATAATAAATGACGCCGGTGGTAGGGGGTTGCCAACTTTTTGTGACAAATTGCTATGAAAGTGCGTGTGCCTAATTTGTGATAGGTGTTGTGGGTTGTAAGGGTCCTAATTATAGTATGTTTTATTATAAAAAAATGATAATTTTTTTTAAAGGCAAACAGGAAATTAATTTTCGTCATGTAAAGTGACAATGAACAATTTTTGAGGCCAGTCACGGCGCAGGGGCACTAAGTGTGACTGTAAATACGAATGGTATTATGGTACTGGATTCGATCCCCAGTCGAGGTAATGAAATATTTAAAATTTTCATTTTTTCGCTCTGGTGTCGAGGCCAAGTGCGGTGTTTCACACTACTCAATACACACTACGCAATGCGCCCAAAATTAGGCGAAAAGTGGGGAACGGGGTTTCTTTATACTAGGTTCCCTCTGCCTAACGTGCTGAGTGCGGAAAACAGCTGATTTGTTTTTTATACCGAATTTTGATATGAAACTACTGCGTTTCTCGTACTTATTAGCTAATTCCCTACCTTCAACTAAATTTAAAATTTAGATAATTAGTAAGAAGCATAGTAGATAGTAAGAAAAAATAAATTTAAATAATTAGTCTTAGAAATATTTTATTTTCCGTCACACTCTACATTTTTCCCAAAAACAAAAATACAAGAAATACAAAACGAACGTAACAAAGGATACCTAATATAAACAGCGGTTGTAGAAAATGAGAAAATTAATTAAGTGGGGGACAAACACTGGCCAATGAGCGTTCTGTTTGTTTAGGAGCTGAAACGATTTCGGCATACGAATACAGTCGTATTACTGTCGTAGGTACAAGTCTCCCATTCTCCCCCCTACTTGCAGGAAGGAAAATATCACTTTGCGGTTAAATATTCTAATTTTGCAAGTTTTTTTATATGGTAACTAATTTGGAAATTTTTGAAATTTTTAATGTTCATAGTGTACCTATATTATATTTTGCTATTTTACAATTAAATTAAATTTGATATTTTTTTAACTAAATAAAATATCAATATTTAATATTTTCATTTGTTCGCTCTGGTGTCCATACCATGGCGAAACATGCAAAACATGGCCACAAGTTAAAAAAAAATTAAGTTTTTTTAAGTTTTTGTCAAATTCATAGAACCATTAGCATTTTAAACAAATTATGTTAAGGCAACCTACCGACGTTAGTTTATGAAATTTTTTGGTACGATTCTTTGAATATCCAAAAAGAAATCTACAAAGTAAAATTTTATCTACCTAAATATCTTTTTAGATCGACTATTGCAGGTCAAAACAGTTTAATAATAATCTTTATCCTTTTTAATGTATGTTTCAATGATATAAAAAAATATTATATTATTTGTTAAATCAGCTTCACGCTGTATCCCTTACACAGCGGATAAGAAGAGGGAACCTAGTGTTAGGACACTTCTTTCTCAAATATTTTTATTTGTTTGTAAAATAAATATACTTAATTACCAATATGATTATCGACCGTATAAACTGACTGTATAAACAGAGGAAATCAACACATAACCACCTAAACCGTGCTTATCAACAAAAAGTATAAATTCATTAATTCTAACCTCAGAATATAATCCACGCAACACCCCCGCCCCAATTACAAAAGGTTCCCAAGCTCGGGGGTGAGAAAAAAAAATGGAAAAAAGTAAAAAAAAAAAACAAAAGTTATTTAAATAAAACCGACCGGCCGCTCTCTGTGTCGCATAAATTGCCTTCATTAATTTCCGGACCCGCGAAATATTGTCTTGAAAGGATAATCAAATACAAAAACAGGGAAATGGCGGTGCGTCATTTCCATACATTTTCAACGTCCCCCCCTTTTTTACCCGTTTCGTCCCCTTTTCCGGACCCTCCGACCCCTTTATGAGTCTTCCAATTACAATTCAACGGCTGAGCTTAAGGTCGCATTAGAGAGAATGGTAATGGCCGCAATTATTACATACATTTATATACGTTTGTATATACTGGTTTTAATTAAAATTGTATTTTATATGTATGTAGGTATTTTGTTATTTATTCTAATATTTTTTACGGAATTAGTGTTTTTGGTTTTTAGTTTTGAAGGTGTAATCTAAAAGAAATACGGAAATCTTATACCTATGGAATATGGAATTTTTGTACTTTAATAAATTTATATTAATTTTGGGGGTCGTAGCGCAGAGACCGGTTGTGGGTTCAATTCTCACTTCCACGCGAGGCAATGAAATATCAAAAAAAATAATTTCTTCGCTCTGGTAACAAGTAAGGCGTGGCGTTCAGTTCCGCCACTCAACACGCAATGCTTCGAGAATTAGGCGGAAAGGAGAGTGTCTTAACACTAGATTACCTCTGCTTCTGCTGTGTGACATATACTTATACAGCGTGGAGCTGATTTATTTTCTTTTTTATTTAGTCATCAGTCATACAATATGACATAGTAATATACAATCAATAGGTATCTACATAGCTAATGGTTGTAAATATAAACCTCGATAACAACGCGATAGAAAATAAAAATCTTAACAAAAAAAACTCTTAATCTGTATAAACAAACATATTATTTACATAAATATTAAGAAGAACAAAGTAAATGAAAACGTTAGCACCATTTACTCTATTTGCACTCGATTCATTCAAAATATAAATGAGCTATTTTTACCTTTCCACAAAGGCAACACGGGAAACGGGAAAACTTAAAAAAAACATATAGAAAACTAACGCGCACCTCTAATTATGGCGAAGCGTTGGAATCTACCAACTGCCTGGCTCAAAATCTCTACTTAAAATTTTGCACCAGCCCTTATAATATCTGTACACAAAACCTCGCTAACTGGTCACCCCCTGGATATGAAAAATAACCCCTACTCCTATAAAAATACATTTCGTTTTTAAAAAACTTGATATTTTAAAGAACTGGAGAAATTTCAACGTTGAATTTGCTAACTTATTTTTGTAGATGTAAAGTCTATTTGATATTATCTAGAGTTGAACAAGCCTCGGAGAAAAAGCGAGTTATATAATAAAAACATTTATTTTGTCCGTTTGCGAGTACATGGGTCCTTTTCCCCTTATATACAGTGATTTAGTGTGCTGGAGATTGTTTTGATAAGTCTTTTATATTTCGCCCGGCGAGCGTTATCTTAGTAGAATACGAAGTCATACTGTTATTCGTGCAGTTCGTCCTGGAGTATTTCTTTTATTTGTCTATACGCTTCTATTATATGGGTTTTTGTATGTTTTCCCCATTTGGTATCTTTGGGATAACTTTATATTATGTGTGTTTTTCTAGAAGCTTTTAGCAGTTTGTTTTGAAAATGAAAATTAGTTAAAATCTTCTTATATTTAATTTAATTTAGACATTTCGTAATGCTTGACTAATAATTAAAATCTTCGACAATTTCAAATGAAAAAAAAAGATAGAAATGTATAGCAGTAATCTAAATAAAAATAATATTAACTAAAGCAATAAACAAGCAAAAATGCAGCTGCCAAGTTAAATTGCAATACAAAACCCTCATTGTCATCAATACAATCCGGTAGTAACAAAGAAGTTGTTTATCGAGTCGCGATCCAACCCGTTAGTAGCTCGAAGTTAGCATTCCGTATACCTGCGCTTGCAAAATTAAATACAATGTGCATAATAAAAAACCTGTTTCATTTAACCGATATTATATTGATATGGATAAGAACGGGTTTTATATTGTGAATGAGTTGCAAAGTGTTGCAGCTTCGTTTTGCAATATGGATGGTACGAATGTGTTATTGTAATTTTAACTGGTTTTTTATTTTGTTAAAATGTTAGATCATTATTCATCGAATATATAATTTGAATTATTTTTCATTAACAGTATTCAAAAACAAATTATTTATGAGAATCAAATGAGTTGAGAATTAAATGACTATCGTAAGAAATAAAACCTTGGAAATTATTATATAAATTGATAAAAAGTCTATATCGCACTTAGCAGGACAGGCAGAGGGAACTTGAGAATAATACCTACCTTGAGATAATAGTGTTAAGGCACTCCGTTCTCATTAAGACATTTCCTTTTCCAATTTTCCTCCAAATTCTGGAGGCATGGTGTGTTGAGCGTGCTTTGCATCGTTACCAGAGTAAAAAAAATGAAAATATTCAATATTCGATTTCCTTAATTGGGATTAGAATCCGCAACAGGTCGCATTTACAATCCCATGCTAAGTTCAAGTCTACGGACTCAAACGCTTTAAAAGAGGAGCGGATTCGAGTCCCGCTACGTCGAAAAGGCGTATAAATTTTCTGAAAATATATCTTAAAGTCACTTTTTGTAGAGTACCTAGTGATGAATCACTCCTAATATTACGCATATTACGACTTTACTCATATTATTTGTAAAGCCAACAGAGTATTTTATCTAACTCGATTCGGTAAATAATTTTCTTTGTTTGTATATATTGAATTATTGATGGTTTGATGGGGTTCCTAGTGACAGAGACATTTTAATGTATTTTTATTAATAGAAATCGTATTATATATTTTTTTTATTATTACTATAAAAACGCTAATTACTAGATATTTCAATGAAATTATAAAGTAAATGAAGTCCTTTGGTCAAATTAAAATATCTGTAAAAAAAATTATGGTTACAGATATATAAACCAACAATTAACTTATACCTAGCTATTTATCTAACATTTAATCGCAGTGTGAATTTCTGGTACCTACATTTTTTTTTCAATTGCAATAGGTACTATTGTCAAGTAGAGCTTAAAATTTCCTATAATTACTGCACAATTCATAACTTTTTTGTATTTTAAATGAAAAAAATAATAATAAATAAAAACATGATTTACTAGTAAAATAAATCTCACGATTCTTATTCAGTTATATACAATAACTGTTAATAAAAAAGACTTAAAATAACAAAAACCATAACACCATACATACCATTCAACTTATACATGGCTTATTAAAAAATTAAAAGGAGGCAAAAAGAGGGGTTCGCTCGAGCTCGATCATGCAACGAGAACGCTGCAAGCTATTTACCTACATTATGTACGATGCTAATCTCTAAACCTGTTTAGCTTAACAATAATTGATAAAACTTTGATAAATTTTAACACTTATTTTATACGATATACAGTTTATTTTCATATCATTATGATGATTAAGAGCTGGATCACCAGATATTAGTGGGGATGATTTATATTCGCGGTCGATACTAAGTTATTCCATTCGGTCGATATCTTCGCAACCATGTAGTGATAAATGTTTCTTTGACCAATTCGTTTTAGTTTCTGCCAATAGTACTTATAAAATAAATAAATGTTAAATTTTTAAAAATATTTTAATATCCGTTATGGCTCTTTCATTTCATAATTTATGTTTAAATTAACTAAGTGAGCGTTCGTGCTGTCTAAATCACACATACTGGTAAGTACCTATTTTTTTCTGTTTCACGCTTTTTTCTTGCATATCGGTGTAGGCAAAAGCTAGTGTTAAAAGATTCCTTTCCCCACTTTCTACTCAATTTTTCAATACTGTCTAAACTGAACGGGAAAATGAAAATAATTTAAATATTATCAATATTAAAAGATTTTTACTTATAATTTAAATGTTTTTTGTCTGTCATTGTAATAAACTTAGATACAGTTAATAATAATATAGGAAGTAAATAAAAACTCTGTATCCTGCATATAGCAGAGTAGGCAAAGGAAGTATAGTGCTAAGACGAAATCTGAGGGCATTGAGTGTTGAGTGGCAGAACTAAAACCAGCGCTTTGCCTCGACATCAGAGCGAAGAAATGAAAATATTAAATATTTTATTTCATCGAGTGGTAATCGAACACACAACCGATCGCATTTACAGTAACATTTAATATACCTAAATAACAATTATATCTACCATCTGCCTTCATATACTAAGAGCAAAGTAAAAGTTTAATCAAATAGGAATTAGCAACTCTATATCTTATATATATAAAATCGAAAGATCACTCACTCATCACGAAATCTCAGAAACTACAAGTGCTAGGAATCTCAAATTTTGCATAGGGGTTATTTATAGGACGTAGGTGCTCGCTAAGACGGGAATTTGCAATATTCGACTTCTAAGGGGTTGTTATTGAGGTCGAAAGTTTGTATGAAACTTCGTTACTACAAATGCTAGGAGTCTCAAATTTTGCATCGACGTCACTTATAGGACGTAGGTACTCATGGAGACAAAAATTAATAATAATGTAGTTCACGCAAGCGAAGCCGCGGGCGGGCCGCTAGTATATTATATTCGCAAAAATAGTTAACATTCGTTTTTAAAAGTTCGATGAGAAGGAAGGAAACCACTGCTAAATTGTTTATTTATATTCGAGGCGCGCACGCCATATGGCCAACGGATACGCAAAATAACAACAATCCGTACGAGACAATTGTTGTTTGGAACTTCGTACTTTTTAGGCTTGACTACACTAGTATAGTACATACTGTACTGGGCCCCCGTCCTGGATTGGTCTTCATTTATTTATACGTAGGCTGTAGACAGTGTTTTTGTTTTTTGTTGTTGCTTTTTTTTCGTCTGGTTTGATGTTCATTCCTATAATCTTGTGAATAGATTTTTTGTTTTTATTGTTGTCTCTAAATTGGGGTTTGGTTGTGAGAAATTAATGTAATTTTGACTCATTTAGAATTTACTATGCATGTTTCTCGTAATGTCGTATATCAAGAGGTAAAATGACTACACAGATTCTAAATTATGATATGTATTTTAAACTTACTAATATTTGTTCCGCGTTAGAATCGACAATTATCTCTTAGCAAGTCAGTAGTCTAAAAAGAAAATACTTAAATATAATTCCCTGAAAAACTTAAGTCTCTAGATTTATTAAACAACAAATAAAAAAATCAACATTACTGTTATGGAACTTAAAAACCGATTTAAAGCTCAATTAACAATTGGATATTATGCTAAATTACCTTATCAAATGTAATTCACTTAAAACTAAAAAGTTAAACCATAAAAGAATCAAATAAATCAACTTCCAAAGTCACGAAAGAATCGATAAACAATCCATCAAACTTTCAAGTTTCAAATACAACCTCTTTTGTTTCAGAAATGGCGCGAAACCGATTCATTGACTGGCATCCATTGGGCAAAGGAAAAAAAATGGCGGGTTTCGAAAACGGAACAATAACCTCTAACTCGGCCACGGGCGCTTTGTAAAAAGACAACTCAATATTTGCTGCTCGACGCCCGAACATCGATGCGGTAATTCGGCGACGACGTACGTAACGGGAAACGGGATACGCGGGATTCTACTGTAGTGAGCAAGAAAGAAAGGGATAACTGAAAAACGATCAACAAGTAAATTAATTATAAGATATTATTTCGATTAGACGTGTGATTTTGTTACATGGCAACACCATTTTTGCTAAATATTTAAAAAATCAATAGTTGTCATAAATAATTGACGGGTCCATTAATATTAATTACAATTTCAAAACAATAATAATAATATTAAATTCATCTACACCAATAATTATTCAATTTCCAGATCATTCCTGTTATTTTTTAATTGAATCAGTTTCCATTTTTTTTAATAGTCCTCTCTTTCCATTTCCAAGTTATAGTAGACCGATCGCGTCCAAGTCCTTGCTGTGCATTGATTCAGCCACTTCGGCTGAGTGCGGTACGAGAGCGAACCTATGACGTATCGCTTTTGTGTTTACTCTTAGTTTTGAATCGATTTGTCGTTTACTACTAAATCATGAATGAATATGTTTTTCGATGTCAATTTTAATATTTATAAAACTATGTAAAATCAGAACTTAATGATGATAGCTTAGACCCTTCTAAATTATAAATTAAGCTGAAAATTTATAGAATACTTTTCAATTAATTCAAATATCAAAATCTAAATCATAATTTTCATATTTATTTAGAATCATCCTCAATTAAAAAAAAACACATTCAAAAGCTTTTTTTCGTCTTTACAAGTTTATGAACAAATCAAAAAAGTAATTTTATCAATATTATGAAAACGTCCTTAAAAGACTCTGTTCTATGTTTAAACATAGAACATATTTAAATAAAAAAAAAAAAACTTTACTCGGATTCTTAAACCAATATTGCCGCCGATACATCCTATTACCGATACCCGGAAGTATCACAAACCTATGCTCAATCAGTAAACAAGTTTATTTGATTTTCCCAAAATCGATAATGTATCGGATGTCTATGGGACTAAATGGGAATTAAAAATACATTTTCAAAACAGCTGGTAAATATTGATTTTAGACATGATTTAAAATGTTTATTTCTTTAATATCAACTTACACTTTTATTGTTCACGCTTACAAAATATCATCTTTTACAATACAAACTAAAATAGATTACAATTCGCAATATACTTACTAGATTACAATTGTCCGAAATACTTAAAAGTAATTTTCTTTACTGCGCAGCCATTTTTTTATCTGTGAATGTTATTTGGCCTAATTCCATATAAAGTTTCTCCTTGAAAATTATAAAACATAAAACAGCGTAACGTGGAAAACAGAATTTTTAAAATTCAAACGACATTTTTTGCGAAAGGTTAGTAATTATAACAAAAAAGCGTGCTGCGAAACGCCGCCATCTTGAATCCGCGAGGCGTCACAAGCGACCTTTTTGCTAAAAAAAATGCCTAAGTCCGAGTATAATACATACGTATTATGTGGGAGACAGCGGTGATTAAGTAGAGACTTGGTTTTAGTGGAAAATATACTTTAGTCAGAGAAAACAAAGTTCTTTTTTGTTTGGGGCGTAAATTCGTTGTTTTTTCTATTTTGGCGCACAGGGATCGGCGCGGCACATTTAGCGGTCCCACCCTCGTAGGGAAGAGATTTCTTATATGGTGATATATTATTAATATCTGTGGGGTAAAACTGTGTAATGGAAATGGAACGGTGCTTTATCGCTGGCCCCGATGTCGCAAATAGCATAGATTAAAAATTTTCCTTTTTCCCCCCGTATGGGATCGCCGTCAATGTTAATGTGCATACAAAGTCGATTTTTTGTATTTATTTTTTGAGTCAAATATTTCATATAAAGCTGAAATTTAGGTGGTGTCTTCAGGTTTTAGAAATAGAAACAGTTTTGCAACTAAATCCGTAAAACTATGCAAATGTATAAGAATTTGAAAATCTAAATAGAAACCCAGCATTGTTTAAATAACACCTAAGATAATCTAAACTAAATAGTGAAATATTAAAATGTCTCCAAATCCTAGAGGGATTTAGTTTTGCGCGCGAATGATAAACATTTTCACAGCCTTGTTTTATGCTAACGTATTCAACGCTTTAAATATTTTACTTTTAATGTTTTTAACTTATGCATTCTATGGTTACATTCGCATTCAAGATAATTAAACTCGCTGTGCTTTACCCAAAATATTAATGATGAGAATTTCATTGTGTACAAGATAGAAATGGTGTTAAATTTTTATATAACCACATATTATAAGAAAAAAACTTGTTTATAAAAAAAACTAATATTTCTAAAGCTTTGTTTAACTCCTTTATGTAATTACCTTTTTTAATGTCACTGGAAATCACTTCCTGTTCGTACCTACATTAAAACTAGAAATCATTCAGTAATCATTCAAATATCTATATTTCAAGAATTCATTCATGTACCTACCATATATGGAAAATAACCTTTATTTTTTTAATACGCCTGTTTAAAATTTAAATTAATATTGTCAATTAAACTTTTTATAATGTTATCTAGATGCATTGGTAATTTGGAAAATCTACTTGATTTTTGTAATCGTTTTTATACAAGCAAAGACCATACTTTGGATTTTTATTTGTAACTAATGTACCTAAGTTTTACTATTTCATTGTATTGTATGACAATAAATAAATTTCAATAATTCAAGAGCGTTTTATTTATTTTCAACTAAGAATAGGTATAGGTACAGATACTTCTTTTACAAATCCAATAAAATACATTTTTTGTCTTCATTTTTATTTTAGAATTTATAAAAATTTTATAAAAAAATATTATTAATTAATAATAACGTCAGAATTATTATATAATAAGTATTTCAGTGTCTGATTTCTCTTAAAGTAAGCCATAATGGACTCTACCTATTTTTAATATAAATTCATATTAAATTAAGTATGACAAGGTTTATTTTGCACAAGTAGAGACAGGTGTAGAGACGATATTTTAAAAAAACACATGTTTACTCGTTTGACAATAAATTAAACTTATATTTAAATTCTTTAAATGGATTTAAATATATGAGAAAGAAACGTCCGATGTTACATGTTTTAAACCTACAAGTGCGCTCTGAAAGTGTCTTGTACATTATATAAGGATTGAGAGTTAAAATACACACAATAGAAAAATCTATATAAAGAAAAATTACTGTAAATTGTGCTCTTTGGCCTAGACAATACAGCTCAAAATCCAAACTCAAACAAACAGTCCCTTGTCTAGGCGCCTAGATGACTATATAGGGGTTGACTATTTATATAGGGGTGCCATTCTTTTATAGAACACTATTATATATTTATTCAATTCCATATCTAGAATGCGATTGGTAGATTAATATTAGTTGATGAATAATTTAAATATGCAAATGAAAATGTGTAGGTATATTTTATTGTGCGTCTATACCTATTATATTTTAAATAAATAAAGTATGCATGGGTGCGATGATGTATTATTATGGCCCAGGGAGTACTGGGTTCGAATCTAAATGGGTTATGTACCTACCTGAGTTTATTTTATTTTTCTCGACGAAGACTGTTAATGGTAGTAAGTACGACGCTTTTTTCAACGACTTACCTTATTTACATATGAATAAGAGTGTATCTAGAAATATTTTTGAGGTGGGAGTTGGTGTTCAGTGACTTACATATTATATGGGTAAAAAAATACAAAATGAAATTTAGTAAAAAAAAATGCTAAACTTTCTTGATTTTTGCTACGAATAGTTTTTTTCTTATGTAGGTTTTTTTATTTCAAACAAAAAAATTTGGTTAAAATCCTGAGGAGGATATCAGACTGACCTGAAGCTGTCA
Organism: Heliconius numata; assembly: GCA_016802625.1. Classification (NCBI taxonomy): domain Eukaryota; kingdom Metazoa; phylum Arthropoda; class Insecta; order Lepidoptera; family Nymphalidae; genus Heliconius; species Heliconius numata. The sequence goes on along the minus strand of JAEBDU010013284.1, from coordinate 3,768,613 downwards.
TGGACCCATCCATGCCTACATATACTTAATTGTAACTTAGGTAACTGTATGCAAAGATTGTAGGCTCGAATTAAATTTTTTTTAAATTATTTTATTTGAAGTACATCCCTAGTAGAATAAGTAAAGAGAAACACTTAGCCCTAACCACTATTGTATTTGAATATCTATTCTGCTTCTAAAAAATGTTTATTTTTAAAACATTTTCGTTTCTGCGTATATTTTGCTTATATTAGATTAATAATGATTTTGAACTTTGTAACGTTAGGCCAACTATATATACCTATTTGGGGATAACGTTAAAGTAAGCTTCGTGATATGGAGATGGCTTACTATGGGAAAGTTAAAAAATATATTTACACAATATTTTTACTGTTAGTACCTTTACATACAAAGCATTTGTATTTGAAATTAATTTTTCAAAATACGTATGTAAAAGATAATTATATATCTTGTTCGTGAAAGCTCACAGAGTTTGCAAATGCTCAAGTGCTAATAGGTCAAAGGAACCCAGGTAGAGATCGATCACTACCTTATCTAAATAGAGGGAAAGTAAAAATTATATTTTAGACTAAAGGTCTCTCCTACAATATCTAAATAAATGATTTTTTAAAATATAATTAATATATTTCTCAAAATACTTTGTTAATGTAAAACAATTTAAATTTTATTATTTTTAACCACCACATTTAATTTAAATTTTAAATAATATGTTTGTATAAGTACATTATTAGGTCGATTTTGACCTAGTGTTACTTTAATTTTTTATATCACAATCGGCAGAAAGTGGGGAACGGTGTGTCTTAACCCTAGGTTCCTTCTGCCTACCCTGCTGTGTGCGAGATACAGCGTGAAGCTGATAAAATAAAAATCAATTCAATGGTACATTGCTTTTTATTTATTTTCTACATTAAATAAAAAAAACGTTAATAAATATATTCATAGCATTATTTTAAATTCTTTGATTCGAGTTACTCCGATTTTTATTTGTTAAAGAACTAGGACGATCTTTAAAACGATTGGAAACGAAAGAATGGCATGGCACAGCGCTAGGTTCCCTTCATCTTCCACAAAATAAAATAAAACATACCTAAATTATATTTAACCTGTAATTAGCAAATATAACAAAATATAGTATAAATATATTTAGTATTTACAAAAACAAGACTGGCCCCTAATGGCCGGGTGGGCGTGGACTCCTCGCCTCCGGCGTACTAATGCGTCGCATGTCCATCATAAATTTAATGATCGACTAATTTCATAAAGTTAATTTGTTTATTTACTGTTTATTGCCCAATTCTAAGGTGTTATGGCTAAAATTTTCTCCATATTTTGTTCTGATTTAACCCTAAAAACCGCCTTGGAGCCGAGGGAATGATAAAATTCAGATTATTTTCATTTCTCCTTTCGAAAATTGGGTTCCCTGTAGAAAAACTTGAGGCTACAAGCAACTACTTAGTTAGTTATGAAAACAAAATTATTATAAAAACAACTCCAGGCTTTCTTATTTCTTTATTTTAATAAAGTGATTCAAAATAATTAGGCCTTGGACTTATTACTCGATTTCTACAAAGTCGAGGAACGAGTGCGAGATATTCGTTGAAATCAATGCAATAATGGTATTAAAATTGAAATTATTTTCACTTCGTCACTTAAAATACTTAGATTCTGTACATATTAGCTGCTTTATTCATGTGATATATCTAGACTACACTTCTACGTCTTCATACTGGAAGTTGAGAGCTAGTCTTAAGGAAGTTGATAGGCTGACTATATTATAATCCATAGTTAGCGATGCTGCGGTATTGCTAAAGATCCGTAAGCCAAAAAGCTGAGCTTTTCTGGTACGTAAGGCTATCAGAAACTTTATCTAACTTTATCTATATAGTGGTGAAACCTCCCCTTACTATGATATTTCTTTTAGTAGTGTGGGTACATGAGATAAAAATATTATTAATTTTTACAAATTTTCATAACATAAAAATATTTGTTTTTTGTTTTATGAGAGATTGAAGTAGTTTTCAGGTACTATTCACTTACTAAGGATTAAAAACATTGAATTTTCGATACGTTTTAAAATTTTATACAGAATTTAAATCCTATAGATATTGGTAATAACTTTTATTTTTTGTTTTACACTTATTAAAAAACTATAAAAATATAAAATTATAATTACATCTATGTAATATTCATGAAAAGTATGACTAATGAACAATAAGATAAAGTTTCTTCATATTGGGATAAATAATTATTTACTAAATTCGTAAATAAAAGATAAATTAATTCCGTAACTTATAATTTGTCCTTAAACTACATATAATATGAAAATCTTTCGTTTCTGAATGACTGACAGACAACGCACAGACGAAACTACAGGATTTAGAAACTTGACATGTGGCATACAGGTACGTTAGGAAGTGTATAGGAGCATTAAGAGAGGATTTCTCAAAATTCTAAAAGAAAAGATAAAAAGGCGAAATTGTAGAAATTGTAAAAGAATATTGAAGACTACATTTTGCATCTTAATCAACCAACAATAATTTTAAATTAAAACTAAAAATAAATAATAAATATACTTAGTTAGAAAATAAATAAAGAAATATAGAAAAAAAAATTCACTCACTATTTAAAATCCGTTACTTTGAAATGAGTGCTAGCCAATAAAAAAATATATTTGAAGATGATTACTAAATATGTTGAAAAAAAAAACCAAAAATATAATTTAAAAATATTTCCATATTATCACTTTATTAAAAAAATTAGCAAGTTGCAGTTATCTATAATTTTAATAATATAGTGTATCAAAATATTTCAAATATTTTTTAGTATCACGCCGCAGTATGCTATGTGCGGGATACAGCGTGAAGCTGATTTGATTTAGATTTTTTATATTAAAAATAATGTAAAAAAAGCGTGGGGTGCATAATGTCAATAGATCAATTAAATCCCTCCTCAGCTTTTTAAATTATTTTTAATCCCAATTGGGCAAAATACATTTAAGTTTATTTTTTCACGCGAGCACGGCTTCGCCTGCTTAGAATAAGTTATAATAAGTTATAGTATATTGTTATAATATAGCCAAATTATAAAAAAAAATTATATAAATTATAGCCTATAATGTTTTATTCTGATGTTTAAAGTTTATTACTATAAAAGTTTCACCTAAATCTGTTCAATAGTTTTTGCGTGAAAGTGAAACAAACGTCCAAACTTTACTTTCACAATAGATTATAATATTACAGTAGGATTAATTACTAATTCTTAACATATATTCGTTATATAATATGCTTAAAAGAATAATAAGACAATATGTTCTATTTAAGCGACAATTTTGAATTTTCTAAACAGTCACAAAGATGGATTTAGAATTAGCTACGTGTGGTTTACGCTACTCACTCACAGATGTCACCACTTGCGAGTCGACATTCGCTAAAATACATTTATTTACGTGTTTAAAACATGTTTTTGTCATTAGAGTAAAAAAAAATATGAAATAAAATATTTTGTATAATATATTTTTTTCTCATAGTATATAGTTAGTAGACTTGGTTCAGTTTATTCATCATAGATGGCGCTACGGCTCGACTTAGACATTTCCCTAATAATCTTTTAAAATACAATATAATCACCGATGCGAATAAGAAATTAAGATTTTGTTTTCAGATTTTTATTACACTAAAGCCTTATATTTTTGTCTATGTATTTTTTTTTAACTTTTATAATTTTGATGGTTTACAGAATTCGATGGAAAGACTTAATTTGTTTTTTATTGGTTATAAATAACAGTGGGTATAGCTAGTAAGAATTTATATAGGTATAAATATTTTTTTAGATATTGCTGAACCCAAATGTAAAGATGGAGAGAATTTATTTTAAACCAATATTTTTGAAGAAGCGATACAAGCTTGCAAACGTAACGTTAAGGAAAGAGAGAATTATCTAACGTACCTGCAGTTGCTCAAGCAGTAAAAGGCAGTTACGAATTATGAAATTAAATAAAAAATATATAATTTTATTATATTAATATACAAAAAATTACGTATTTATGTTAGAATATTTTATAGTAATATTTTTTTAGAAATATACATTTTACATTCATATAGGTATGTCACTATGCTTAAGGGAATGTCATTTGACTTTGTTTCCAATTGACGATTGTGGTAGACGTTCAGATCTTTTCCGGTTCTATTTAAAAATAACCGCAAAAAACACAGCACGCCGATATGTTCGATAGGAGACAGTAGTTGAGGAAAGTGAATAAGTATTGAATTTAACTGTATATAAATAGTATCAAATATAATGTGTAAAACAAGAGTAAATAAAATAATTTTCAAGAAATCTCTCTCTATTAATTATTTTAAGTAACTATGAAATGCATAATCATAGAATAAGCTATTACTAACTATCACTATTTTAAAAAGAAGATATAAAGTTTAATATAACAAAATATTTAATATCTTTCATATATAAAACTTTATTTATACATTTTTTTAAAATAAAAATATTTCTAAGCATTATTTTTAATAAACGGTGAACTAGTATCAAGATATTTTGTTATCCACTTTCCCTCTGAATATTGAGATATTGCGTATGGTGGTAAAGCTCAACGCCATACTTTGTCTGTCGAGAGAGACAAAATAAAAAAAGACGTCGCGATATAAAATTTTATTCGATACGTATGTACATAAAAAAATATATAAGTAATTATTTGGGAAGCCATAAAAACCTAACGTCGTAGATAATCAAATTTCCCCCCAAGAAGTTATAACTTTATAGAAAATTCTTAAGATACAAACAGTGCTGCTTAATGCCTTTTGAACAACTGCCCTAACATCTTTACTTTGTAAACACTCTCTAAACGTCTAATAATTAATATCTACTTCCCCAGATAATAACATAAAGTCCAATGAATGAAATGAAACTAGTATTTACTTAAAAAGAAACAAAAGCCGTTTAATACACGTACAGTCACTTAAATATTTCATTGCAAAGCTTCAAGAACGAGAAGCATGCGGCAGATCCCATCTAATAGTAGCAAATAAACACCAATCGCTTTATAAAAGTTTAATGATAATTAATGTCTGCGTATGAATACGTCCATCCGTTTGATTAAACAAATCGCTATTTCATTAAGCCGGCCGTTGTACCAAACAAAAATTATCTAAATGCTTTTAATAGTTGAGCTTCATTCGGTTTTATTTTACCAAAATGCAGTCTCTATTTGGCTGGAATATATTTTTATATAGAACAATTATGTAAGCCTGTGATTAATCAATGTGAATAGCAACCTGCCCGGTTTATTGCATAGCTTTATTTACTCGGTCCATAGCGGTGACATCTCATTATATACCGTGGGTATATACGCGATCAGCTATCTAGGACGTTTGCACGCAAAAATCTAGTACTAGGTGCTTGCCCCCGGCACACACGCACACCGCCACCCGCGGGCGCACACCAGCGCAGGCAATGAGACTGCGTGAGAGAAAAAGACAGGCGCAAAAAACACCCGTTGGTGTGAGGTGCTGCCCCCAAAAAAAGCACCAAAAACGCAATCTGCGCAACTTTCCGGCGCAGAATCGTTAACGACTCCCGCTCTCTTTATCGTGCACGCCGTGCCTCCTATATTTCTATTTTTTCTCCGCCGACCATTAGACGTAAGACAATTCGGGTGCCACACTAAATGTTATCATCATTCGTTGACATAGAGTTGATATTGCATTGGGTTTCCATGGCGTATATCTTCAGCGACCACCACCAACGCACACACTCGCACCGGAACAGAAAATAACGATCGCATTTTTGACCGAAAAGGACGGACAGATGGCTGAAAAGAGAAGAAAAAAACGACCATTTTGCTTGGCGCACCTACGACGAGGTGAGCTTTATGTATGCTATCTTTTTTTCAGCAAAAAAACTCAACCAAAACAAATGCACGTGGCCGGGTGTTATGACCGACGCGGAAAAAACTCCCGCCGCCGCTAAGAGATGCCGTTGTTGGCGCATTTTTTTCCCAAACTTTTTAGTTATTAAAAAAATGGCGTGGTGGCGCCTCGGTCGGCTAGCTTTGTTTAACGCACTAATGAGCCTGGCGCCATTACTGGAAATAATTTAGATTAATTATGCCATTAAACAAATGACGAAAAACAGTAAAACGAACGCCCGACAAAACCAAATAGATTTTGCATATTTCATTTATAACAATAAATTTGTAGCTATAATTGAATATTTTTTTCTTAATATGGCTCAATTCGGAATATAATACAAACTTTAGTAGTTACTCATCTAAGAGGTAACATGACATCGTCAATGTTTTAAATATTTTACTTAAGATTACTTAATTTTTATTTAAAAAAAAAACTAAAGCAAATTATAGAATCTATTGTAGATTTTTGTTTTTTTTACTTATTTAGTACTATTTAGTTCACACTGTACGCCCACAGGGTAAATAATAGGGTGGAGAAAAGTAACCTGGGAACTAAGACACATCGTTCACCATTAAGACGAAGTTAATAGTATACGTGTATGCCTTGCAGTTATTAAAAATTTCTTGTAAAGTTAATGTTAATCTTATTTTAATATTTTCTCTATTTTATTCTATACATAGTTCAAAAAAATATTTTTCTTTAAAACAAATAGGTGTTTATCAAAGGTGACTTAATAAGAAGAGTTAAAAACCTCACTTCGCAGCCTTAGCTTTTAAGAAAACAAGCGTTAAGCGAAGCTCCCTGCAAGTGCGCTTGTAGCGGCGGTCGCAAATAAAACAACTTTTTTAATTTAATAACGCTTTTATTATATTATGTTATAATTTGTTATACTAAACCTTAAATTATTTAGTTTTTTAATATTTCTTGTAGATTATTAAAAGATTTCTAAGACAGATTTTTTTTTGTTTTCCGCCGAATTCTGGAGGCATTGCGTGTTGAGTGGCAGACCAGAGCGGTACCAGAGCGAGGAAAACGAAAATAGTAGGTAAACATTTCATTACCTCGAGTGGGAAGCGAACCTATAATCTTGCGTTTAGTGTCCCACGCTTCGGCTCCTGCGCCACGAGTGACCTGAATGATTCTAAATTTAGATGAAAATTACCTACCATTATTAAAATACATATTACTAATTGTATTAGAATATAATAATCATTATATAACGTCTCAATATAGTCTGTGGTAGAGTGTTAAATCATTCTAATCTCCGTTTTCCACAGATTAATAAATAACACTTTATATTACACATTTATATAATATATCTTGTCGTCATATTATTATGTTTTTGATAATTTTTATATTTTTATTTCAATATGAATGAATAGCTGTACCGTTTCTATAAATATTCATATATTTGATCAGAAATTGACTTCATATTTTCGAATATCGAAACGACAATTTATTATACTTAAACGATTTAAGTTTTCTAGTATATTTTAAGTACATTTTTTTTATAAAAAACAGTGTTTATTCCAAGTAGATACGTAGAAAGCGCATAGGCAGAAAGCTTAAGCGTATGCGCATGGCGCTGGAAGCCAAGAGGTACGGGAATGCTTACAGTTTTGTAGAGTTCTCGAATAGTTTTCTTTGATGAGGACAGCATCTGAAACGTTAAATTAAATATAGGTATTATTAACGGTGTCTTTTTCCAGCTTCACGCTTCAGCACTTTATTAAATATTTAATTTCCTCGACTTGGGAATCGAACCCACAACCTATCGCGTTAACAGTAGCTCGCTTGTGCCCCAGCGCTACGGCTGGCCTTATTAATGGTATTTGTTAATGTACTTTTTATTTTTATTATACATAATAATTAATAGAATTATAAAGATATCATTAAATTTTTCTGCTATTCCTTCCAAAAGGAATAAAATATAAAATATTTTATAACTTTATTAATACATATTATCAATATATCGGAGACGGGGACAACGAAAAAATAAAAGAATTAGCATAACATTTCTAAAAAAAATATTTTGTAAAGCATTCTCAAATAATTTTTCATAAACCATTTCTTTGTGAAGAATATATAATATTGAAAATAAATTCGTAATAAATAATTGAAACGTATCGAAATAAAAAAAATATTTAAGCTTTATAGGACTTACTTTGTCCACATGTTTAGAGTGCAAGACAACAGGCTTTAACGGATGACGTCGACGTAGGACTTGTGGCTCGTTGTATCTGTAATCACAAGTAAATAATGTAAACATATGTTTTTGTTTCTTTAGCACCACACAGAAATCCTTATATAGGAGGCAGGTAGGCAAAGTCACAGTGTTAAGACACTCCGTTCTACACATTCCGTTCAAGGCATTTTATATTGAGCGGAAATGAAACCCACGATTTATTTTGCTGTCAGAGTGAAGAAATAAAAATAATTAGCTTCCCCAAATAATTAACTTCCCCACTACTAGATACATACTATTCGCGAGCGCGAACGTTTCGGAAATTTGGGGAAATGGTGGAAAAAGACTTAACATTAGTTTCCCTTTACTTTCCCTACTATAGGTATACGGATACAGCGTAAAGCAAAAAAAAATGAAAATAACTTTTAACCGCTTTTAGTCTAACGACGAATTTAATCTAACTGGACTGGAAAAATATTTGTACTCAAATAAAAATTCATCCCATTGAGATATTGAATCCCGAGGCGAGTAAAAAGAAACGGTTAAACAAATCTTGTTTATACAAGGTCCTCTGAATACCTATATGAATGACAGGTAAGTTACAGCAAGTAACGTATTTTGTTTTTTATATTTTTTTTAGCTTTAAGTTTTATTCCGCTTATTGTAAGTAGGTAAAGCGAACCTAATGTTTTGGCTTTTTTTAAAACTTCTCGTTATATCCCGCAAATAGCAGGATAGGCAGAGGGAACCCAGTATTAAAAAACTCCGTTCTCCATTAAGATACTTTCTTTCTCCACTTTCCGCTTAATTCTTGAAGCATTTAGTGTTGGCCCGAGGGGGACTCGAAACCAAAACTACGTTAACAGTCGCACCCTAGTGCTCCTGCGAAACGACGACCTCACTTTGGGCTTTCCACCCGAATTCAAGATAGGTACTGCGAAACTCAACGCCGCTCGTACTGTACTTAACAGAGTGGGAAAATTAAAATAATTCAATGAATATCATCAGGCAAAGTTTAACGCCGTTTCACTTCATTATGACAGATACTACGAAACTCAACGCAGCTCCTACTGTGCTTACCAGGGTGGGAAAATTAAAATAATTCAATGAATATCATCGCGCTTAAATATAACGCCGTTTTATTCATTGTGACGGAATAGCTAGCCTTTTACTCCTTCAGTACAACATAAGAAAAGATTTCTTTCAAATATAATAATTTATCAATAGGTAGGTATTTAGTTCAAATTGTTAATATAACTTACTTTACGTTTAATTTCTATTTAGGAACCCCATTTTCCTGCAATAGTCGTCCTTGTAACGCGGCAACTCTGAAACGCAAATAAAAATATTATATTTTTTTTAAGATTTTGACACAACAGTAAAATCGATCAAAAATAACCAACGATGGAATTGATTCCAATGAATTTTAATATTTGATCTATCCCAGAAAACTTAATGCTGAGCTAATTATATCTATTCATATAAAAAAATATCCATACCTATATTATAAATTCGAAAGTAACTCTGTCTGTCTGTCTGTCTGTCTGTCTTTTACGAAATCAGGGCCAAACCGCTAATTTAATTGTGATAAAATACTCATATAGCTATACTTGAGGGTCTCGGGATGAACATACGATACTTGTTTTTCTCATATTTGTAATATTTTCGATATGTACCATATATTAAAATATTTATTAAATTGACATGCAATTTATTCTGCCATGTTAATAACAATCGTTGCTAAACAACCGTTGCTAAGCAACGATTTGCAAAGTTTGTTGTTAGAAAACGTTACCCAAAATGGGCTTGCTTAATGCATTTCTCTATTGAAAATTGAAAATAATTTCATAAATATATTAAATAAATATTCGTATAGTTCAAGCGGGCGTAGCCGCGTTCGGGTCCACTAGTATAGGTATACGAAATACTCACAGAATAAGTCGCCGACGGGAATTTATATTTTTTTTTATAAACGACACGTTAGAATACTCTTGAGATATAAATATATTTGTATAAAGGGATTTTCTAAACAATAAAGTTAATTAGATGACGAAGATAGTTCCAAGCAATGATTTATTCTTATATTAAAACGTCTAGACTATGTTAAGCTAATTGTTTAACTTTTTAATCACGTTTAGTGCAGTATTTTAGTTGGAACTAAAAGTTGATGTGTTTTGCATCTAACGAGTTACAAACAGACATAAAATTTGAAGTTAGATGAAATCCAGTTGAAATTATTTCATAATATTCAAAATCTATTTTTTCTCACTATTTCTAATCGATTCTAATCGATATTATTTCTGACATTACTCATTCAAAGTATTTCTTACATTTTTTAAATAAAGAACATAGTGATGTTCTAAAATGTTATAGATTTGCGTTAATTTTACCTTTCATATACCAAATTCATTTAAGTGACAATAAAAATAAATAAATAAAAACACGTAGGTATTATTACTCATATTATTAATATATTAGCGTAAATAGGTATACGTTTTTTGAATATCGAATGCAATCTTGATGCAACTGCTTTTAAGCCGTGTGATAAACTATCAGGCAGATAGATTTCACCGCAGCTAGTATCCTACGTATGGAGTTGCCAGCTGATATTAATATAAAAATAAAATTACATATTTAATCTGTGTATTATTAAAAGCAAAATATATAAGTAAAAATAAAAAACGTGCTATCGAAATACCTATATATTAGGTTCTTATTTTAAAATGTTGATGAATTCAATAGGCGTAGAAACCGTTAGAAATGTCGATATTTTTAATTAAGCAGAAGCATTTACATGTTATTCAAAGATTCTAGAATAGAAAGTACAATAGTTTGACGTTAAATAAATAGTTTAGCGCCGAACAAACGCGAAATGTTAAGCAAACAAAAGGCATAGCTATACTAGGTATATGAAAATATAATAAATCTATTAATTTAATTTGTTAATTTAATTTCTACTTTTTTACCATTACCTTCTTATAATTGATTTAAAAAATCGTTTCCCTAAAACCCCACTAAATAATTGGCGTTAACTGACGAAATCCGCAATAAACCGATTTACGTCGCCCTCTTTCGATTCGATTATCCGTTAGCTAAAACGAAGTATTTAGGGCCCTCCCTATATAATATAAAACACGTATTATTAACTATGACGAAATCGCTGTCAACGTCTCGTCCAAGACGTAAATGCGATTAGAATTTCGTCCGCATAATATTCAAAATTCGTATACATCGTGATGAACATGTGGGGGGAGTGGGGGACACACAGGGGAACCCGACAAAGTTGGTATAAATTTGTTGGTATATGTGTGTGAGTGTAGTTTTGGGATCCGCGAAATGTGGGCGGACGCGGTCTTTCATAGTGCATGTGCAAAATTGCAGATTGCAGATAATTGTTGCGTTCGTTGGTACGAATTTTATCCATCTATCATATTCATAATATGTCTATTTAACGGTGTAAGTGGTAATGGTTGTATTTATTTTTGGAATTAATTTTTGCTTAAATTCTGTGAGAATATTGTAAAAATGCCTAATATTTAAACTTTCAAATAAAATAAGGATAACACTTATCGAAAATTTATTAAATATTGGTTTAATTTACTATAAGAAATCCAAAAAAACAACTGTTTCATATTAATTTAAATATTTCAAACACATCCGTATATAAATCGTGGGAAACTTTACAAAAGCTGACAAGAATCGAAACTTTTTCTAAGACAGCCAAGTATAAAATTTTCATAAATTTACAAAAATACAATAAAATGAATGAATTAATTTTATTTAGGGAGATGAAGAATCCTTTGGCAGATCAACCGGTTACCGTGAGATCGGTCAGAGTTCGATTCAAATTGTAATGTGCCGTCGTTCCCACAATCACGCATGCGCTGACCTTGCCACTGCTTTGGCCCTTTGACTTGACCGTTGATCTTTAACCGGTTGTTATTGTTATAATAATGTTAGGAGATCTTTTAAATATTTTGAAAATAGAATCAATTGTAATAGAAATATTTAATAAAAAAAAAAATAATAATTCATTTTAGTCGTTTTCTTGTAAAGGAAATAAATATGTAAAAAAAATATCATTTATCTTTTAACATTACCACAGATTAAATAAAATAATTCATCTAAATTTTGAGCGTACTCTGTAACGGACTGCTTGAATTCATATGTTGGTAGTAGTGAAGGCAGCTCACTTGAGATGCTTCACATGTGTGAGCTTTGCACACATTTACATTTTATTCGTAATTCGTAAATATATTTATTTGCTATACAAGAAATATATTCAATGTTTCATTGTATGTACATAAAGTAATTTGGTATGAATAATTTAATAGCCAATTTAGTATTAATCATGAAGTTCGTTAATTATGGTTATAATTTTATATTCATAAAGTACAAAGTAAAACCTTAAAATTAATTATTCTCTTTTATATTTTAAATATAGTATATTATACTAACTTATTAATAGTTCAAAAACACACACACAACACATATTTGTGCTTAAATTATTATTAAAAAAAAATAATAATTTGACACATTAATAAATATGACATAACTTTCTAATCTATAGAAACTGTCAAGCCAAATTGACAGTTCGAATTAAGAAAAAAAAATAGCACAGACAAATAATAATAATTCTAATAGTGACTTCTTTCACAAATCTGCCTTTGTGTGAGGGACTAAGCATCTAATCCTATGTGAACTAAACATTATGGCCCGCGGCGTCGTCACGTATTCTACTATACTATACTATAGTATATACGTACGTGTGCACGTCTGTGTGTGTATGTAAGGCAAAGTTAGATCGTCCACACTTTACCGCCGAGCCTCGATAGAAACTGTACAGACGCAGGGTGCTCGGGTGAGATTAGATGTTTTTTTTTTTTATTTAATGAATAAGAAATATGAGCTTTTATTAATTGGCTTAAGTGTTATGAAAGCAACAGTTGTTTTGGCTGTATTTTGATTGGCATTTCAATTTAATATTTTAAACGACAGATGCACAGATTAGAAAGAGAGCTCTTTACTCTAGTATTGCGAAACATACTAAAAATGAAATGTATGATTTATTGATTTCTTAAGTAGGTATTTTAATAGTTATATTCGTTGTTTTAAAGAAAATATTAAAAGAAATAATAATTTTGTCTATTATGTTAACTATCATACAAACATAATATTAAGAGAAACATATTTAACTAAATCCAAAAATCTATTATTAGATCATTAGAAACATAAAACCCAACATCTAACGTTCTACAGGGTGTACGTTGGTCAGCTCCTAACATCATTAATCTAACTTTCGTGCTACCCTTTATAATAGTTCGGTCCGTTCCCTCGGGCGGGGCGGAGGGTGCAAGTATAAGGGGTGGGGGTGTATTAACATACGAATTTGGCCTGCCTTCTTCTTGGGGGGACGAATTTAAGTTTTGCGCCGTGTATTGATCCGGATGGTTTTAGCTAGTAATCATGGCTTAGCGTTATCCATCATAGCGCCATCTTGGATTTTTTTTTTGTTTTTTTTTTTACTCAATTGTATGTAGATTTAGATTAAATGTTTCCAATTGTAATAGTACTTTATTTACTTTAGGCCTTTTGTGTAATATTTCAATTCTTTACATCTCTTGAATCTTGTAAAGTATGACAGTGACAAATCATCTAATATCTGTTCTGTACTTATAAGCCAATAGATACAGATATTTATTGACTTACAGGTACAGAACAGATATTAGACGTGAAGAGGTGAAATTTAAAGTTATTTTTTATGTAACTAAATTGAATAAGCGTCATTATGTTAAAATGTTTTCCAATATATTTCCATCTATAATTAGTACTTACCCCTACCTCTTTTCATCTAAAGGTAGAGAGAGTTTTCATATAAATTAACGTGAGTCTGAACGAAAAACATTATTAGGAAACCTTAACGAATTATAAGGACATAAGGATACCTAATACCTGCCTAATAAATTACAAAAAAAAATTGGCTTTTACAAAAATGAAATATGATATACGAAAATAAATATGAAGGCAACTGAGTAACTTGTGGACGACACGAGCAAATGACGTCTTGTCGACGGTTAAAATTGATTGGATCTCAGTGGAGAGGAAATGATGCAAAAGGACAGTGTCAAGTGGAATGGATTCTCATCTCCATGTTGCCACTTTTAATTAATACCAGTAAAAAATGCTTATGTTTCCATAGATATATATATTTTTTAATTTCAAATATTTTCTTTTAGATAATGATAGTTTATTTTTATCAAAATGGTTTTAATGTGTTTTTTCTTTAAATATTAAAATTAGTTATCTAATATTTATAAGTTAATAAAGTAGGAAGGTAAGAAATAACAATAAAAGCCTCCGAATCGATGAACACCTTGTGTCTTTGATCTCGTAGAACTCGGTTCATTGGTGTTTGCGGCGCCATTGAAGCGGAAGCGTCTGTCACCTCGCTAGTGTCTATTAATTTAAATACGATTTTTTCTTTTTTAATATTCATTAATTGTAAAAAAAAAGATTTTTACTTTCAAACATATAGATGCATAAATTATCTTTGGTAAGACATAATGTTGATTTAAACACGCACTCTCGAATTAGCGTGAAAGCGGCAGAATGGAATGTCGTGAAAATATTTCTACCTACTATGCTAATTGCGGGATAAAGCGTGTAGCTACAATATTATAAGTGTTTATGATTATAAGCTTATATATACAGTTTATACATATTTAGATGCTATAATGAGCATTGTTTTCAGAAATATCTATATCAGCGAGTTGTTCTACATTTATCAAATAAACGAATTGAATCTATTAAGATATTATTGGAATTTCTTTAACCATATATTGTTACCATCTTGCTATGTTAGCCTTAGCCTGTAAAAAATAGCTTTCTCACTAGAATGGTGGACCAAGTAGTTTCTGATTATCATATGAGTGTTTAGCAGCGGAACTTAACGCTGCACCTTACTTTAGAAGCATTCAAACTTATTCATCACTCGAAAAAATCGAACCCAAACA
Organism: Heliconius numata; assembly: GCA_016802625.1. Classification (NCBI taxonomy): domain Eukaryota; kingdom Metazoa; phylum Arthropoda; class Insecta; order Lepidoptera; family Nymphalidae; genus Heliconius; species Heliconius numata. The sequence goes on along the minus strand of JAEBDU010013284.1, from coordinate 3,753,494 downwards.
CTTCTCTACTACAAAAACATATGAAATTTACACACAAAACTAGAAACGCATATCTCTATCCAGACATAAATTCAATACAATGCAATACAAAGTAACCAGTACAGCATCACTGGTACATGGCGCATCTTTTGATCTCAGAACGGTCGACTCAGTGGATCAGTGCACTGCCAATGAAGCGAGTGTCTACGGATAGTACTGGTGTATCCTTCGTGTGTGTGTATTTGTATTGGTATTCCATATTGGTGGTATTGTAATGGTTATTGGGGATTTTGTTTATGTTTTTTTATATTGGTGGTTTTTGGGGATTCTTGAGGATTTTGTTTGGTTTTTGTTTAGGTTTTTTTATATTTTAGTAAAGTATAGTTTTATTATACAGTATAGGTCTGGTGGTAGACCTCGATATATCTACCTATGTATTATTATTATTTAGATTATTATTTTAGGTAATAAATTAGTGTAAATTTTTCGAGCATTTAAAGCTTGTAACTCGTAATATGTAAAAATTAAATAAAGTAACAATGCAAAGTAAATAATTAAATGTTAATTTTTATTTTCATTTTTTTAGCGGACAAAAGAAAATATTAAATGTTTCATGTTCTCGAGTGGAAATTGAACCCACAACCTGTCTATACAGTAGCCTCATTCCTTTATTATTTTTGACGAAATAGGTGCAGAACATTGAGGCACAAACTCTAGGCAAATTGACGGTATTCTCTTTTCATTCTATCTATTCATCAATCACATTGAACGTACCCTCCGAGGGGGCCTCATGCTTTTAACATTTTACCTTTTATCTTGTATCATCGACTGTACATTGAAAAGTAAGCCAAAATCTCGCTTTTCTATTGAACCAAGACCCCTAAACCGTTTCTAAGGTTCTTATAACATCATCTTCTTAATCATTATGTATATTATTTCAGTTTCACGCTGTATCCCGTATGTCGACAGAGATAGAGAAATAAGTGCTAAGACACTCCGTTCGCAGTTTCCGAAAAATATCTACGAAAACGGAAAAACAGTTTTCCATTTCAGGTTTTAAAGCGGGCGATGCCTAGAAAAACATATAAGCGAGAAAATTATAAGAGCTATAAGAAAATAGGCAGAATTTAATAAGCAACCAAATTTCTATGTAGGTACCCTTAGTATTCCCTAGACAACACAAGAAATTGTCGACGGCGCAAATAACCTCGTTTTATATAGAGATAATATGTTCAACCACCCTTATTTGACAAACCCTCGCCCACCCCCTAGTAGCTTACATATAAAGACACCTCTGTTTTAAAGGAATATTACGTTTATTTGTATACAAAAAATATTATTTTAAGTTTTATATTGGCAATAGGTCGTTATGGCATAGCATGACACTGTAACCGCGACCGTTGTGGGTTCGATCCCACTCGAAGAAACGAAATAATTAGTAATTTTATTTCTTCGCTCTGGTAAAAAGGCCAGGCTAGGCATTGAATTTCGCAAGAAGGTCAAAAAAAGTCCTTAGGGTCCCAGGTTCACTCTGACTATCTATACGCGGGATACAGCGATTAAAAAAATGGCAATAGTCTCCACCTAACACTAATGAGGCAGTATGTAAAAAATATGTAATGAAAGGCAGAGCTTTTGATTTAATTGAATTTATGGAAACATTAGTTATAATACTTAAAAAATTATATTATCCCTTAATAAAAGTAATTAATTATGAATTCATTTAGTTCTATACAAAAAGAAAAAAGTGACAAAAATATTTTTTTTATTCAAATAGGTGCTGTACTATGTACTCAAACCACCCCCAGCCCTTCAACCCTTAGATTACTCCTCTAAGATCATCCGTACGAACTTCCCCCGTTTAATTGTGAGTCCCGGATTCATTATTGCCATATCCTTACCCAACCCTTTACTCTTATCTTTAGATTCTCCCTCTGTGTGCGTAAGATTAATATAAAACTCCTCGAAAAAGTTCCAAAGCTTACTTTGTTATATTTTTTTATAGATAGAGGGAACCTGAGAACTTAGTGTTTAGACAAACCGTTCCCATTAAGACACTTCCGTTCCTCATTTCCTGCTAAATAATGCAGGCATTGCATTTTAAGTGGTGGAACTCAACGCCGCGCTTGGGAATCGAAGCGACAACCTGTCACGTATACAATAGTTATGTAAAAATAACTTCTAAATCTTTTCTTGTGTGGCGTATAAATAAATGTAAAAAAAAAACTATATATATTTATTTATTCGTATTACTAACCTTTAAAGAAAAATATGAAGAAACTATTAACAGAAAGAAAGAAAAGGAATTAATAATTTTATCAAAAAAATTAAGATATTACATATCCATTACTCTCTACATGATATTTATAATGGAAGCTAGATACCAAAAGAAGTAAGGATAAACAATTTTTTAGAACAAACAATTACTTTACAATGAAATATCTACATAAATACATAGCTAATAAAACTTATTAAAAATCCACAATAACTTATAACTCATAAAATACCTACTTTTATGTTATCTACATCTTAAATTTAAAAAGAAAATTCAAAAATATCAGATTTTCAATAGAAATTCTAAAAGAATTCGCCGTATACGACTAGAATATGATGATTTAAAGCCAGCAAGTCCGCCTTAGACGAGCAAATGTTTGGGGAAAGGTGCGAAATGGTGTTGAATGGCGCGAGGCGCTATGGAATGGAGGCAAAGGCACGCGAGTCATGTGCCGCGTGGTACCCAGGGCTGGTGGAAATTCACAAGAATTTATATTAATTTTTTTTAGATTTCCCTAAATTGGTTTTAAATTGATTTCTTTACTCTGGTGTCCAGGTAAAGCGCGGCGTTAAGTTGCGCCCATCAACACGCAATGCTTTCAGAATTCTGTGGAAAATCGATAACGGAGTGTTATAGTACTAGGTTCACTCCTGCTTATCCTGCTATGCGCGGTATATAACGTGAAGTTGGTTTTAAGATTGATGATTTTGATGATGAGGATCAAAAAGCGGAAAACTTCGGCGGAAAGTGGGAAATGGGGTGCCTTAATACAAGGTTCCCTCTGTGTACTGTGTTATATGCGGGGCCCAGCATGAAGCTGAACAGATGTTATAATGATTAATATGTTTAGGTTTCGTTTAAGCGAACCTTTTTATCAGACAAATATAACGTAGACTTCAACATTAAAATTTTGTTATAATAATTATTAAATTATAACTGCTCTAAAGATATCAAAAGATATTTAATTAACACTCAAGTCCTACAAAAATAACATTTTCTTAGAAAATAAGATTTGAGATGAACTAGAAAAAGGCAACCCTATTCCAAACGAATATCTCGCGAGCCTTTCGTAATTGAAAACATAGTGTGTTCCGGCAGTTTTAATCGTCCTTACCTAATGCAACGCCGACAACCGATTTATTTGCATATTATGTTCACATACTCGCAGCACTGTTAGTACTATGTTCTTAACTTAGATTTTACATACAATATAGGTACATAGGCCTCATGAGTTCGTGTATTGATTGTCAAGCTAATTTTGTGTTTGTATTTTATAAAACAATATAAATAAATATATATAAAGAAGAGGGTAGTTATGGCGCAGGAGTTCAAGTATATGACTGGTTGTGAATTTGATGCCCACTCGAGGAAAAGAAAAATTTATTTAAATTTATAATTTATATTTCCATTTCTTCGCTCTGGTGTCTAGGCAAGCGCGTGCCGTTCCGTTCACAACACCCATTCTCAGCCGAATTTTGTAGGGATTGCACTTCCAGAATTCAGCGGAAAATGGGTCACGGAGTGTCCTAACAATAGGTTCCCTCTACCTACCCTGCTGTATGTGGTACCTATTATATAAATAGTTCGTACAAAACACATTTTACACTACTAACACATACATTAGTTTTCAACAATGTACGTACCTACCTACGTACGAGTACTATGCGCTCAAAAACGGAATAAACAAACTCACAAAACTTTACGGGGCTGCTTAGGTAATTGTTAAACCTAGCGTGAGCGCTTTTTGCCGCAACATTACGCCAACTTCAAGTAAAAGTTGGCAACTGCTGGCACTCTAGCGGAACTGGAGCTAGAACTTTCTAGACTATATAGAAACCACAAAGGTATGCCGGCTCGTATCAGCACATCAGCGTTATCTGCTTTTGAATGCAAATGAGTTGGAAAAGTCCGACGAAGTAAGAAACTAGCGCTGACTGCCGCGGTGGAGTTCTCCATTATGCATAGCATATTATATTTAGTTTTCGAACTGATGTAGAGTTCGTCTCTATATATATATTTGAGTAGTGCTTGGTTTTTATAGAAATTATTTTTTTTATGGGTCATTCCTTTGCTACCCCAAATTCTGGTAATTATCCTGGTATCTAATTTAAGGTATGGCTGTAGATTATTCATATATAATGTTTTTATTTTGGGTCTATTCCTATTAGAAAAAAAAAACTAGTGTACCAGTTTAAAGAAAAAGGCTATTCCATTTTATTTTTAAGTTTATACAAATAATAAAGCTTTATTATTAGCTAATAACGTGACAATTATTACAAAATAATAAAAGGATTAAATATAAGTAAAATATATTTTAGCAAACTGTTGAAATATACAAAGGTTTCTATGTAGATGCTGGGCGGATGGATCTCGAATAGCTTTGCACCGCCCACCATAGTATTACCTACTGGTATTACATGATGGTATTTTATCAAAATTAATTATTAAAATGTTATTATTAAAATAAATTATTTATAAAAAACATAATTAAATTATAATTTTTAATTGTTTAGCTTCAAACTGTGCCCCGCATATATCAGGGTACGCAGAAGGAACCTAAGATTACTGTTAAAACAATGCGTTTAATATTTTATATTTCCATTTTAATATTTTAATTTACTTTATTAACATGACTATCAAAGGAATATTACAGATCTGGCTTGAATTGAGTGATTTTCATAAATTTATTATCATACTATAAAACAGTTTTATCTCTATACTTAACTCTTGGAAAAACATAAAGCTCCTTACGTTAAAATTAACTAACTGCTATATCGTTCTTCATGTTCACATATCAAAAAAGAACTAATTATTATTATTTTATTCTTCACTCTCCGTTTATTATGAGACGCCATCAAAAAATTATTCGTAATAATAATTTCATAATATTAAAATAATAATATCTCTATAATAATATATAAATATGGCATGCCTGAGAATATTGCACCTTTCAGTACAAATGTTCAACTATTCATTTAAACATACTCCGTCCAGTGCGGCAACGTTTCTATAAAGAAAAATAAACTAAAGATGGCATCAAATGTACTTCTTTATCTTTATTATGTAAGAAACTAGCTATTGCCTGCGGCTTCGCACATATTTTACATAGATACGAAATAAATAAAAATATTTTTTCATTTCGACTTAATAAGCCTTCTTCACTAAACAAAAATGTTTTTTTTTTTTCAACCTAGAAGTAGTAGTTCCTGAGATTAGAGCGCTCAACCAAACGAACTCGTTAACTCTATAATATTTTTAGTGGCTGATTTATTTAATTTTTATTTTTACCTAATATAAAGACAATTATAATGATATATGATCGTCGTAGCCCAGTGGGGGATCAAAGTCGAAAGGAAATTAGAGATCAAAATCTTAACTTCAGGTTCCCTCTGCCTCTATATATGCGGGATACAGCGTGAAAAAGCAAAAAAAAAACACTGTATTCGGCTATCCCTTCCAAAACACCCTTATTCTAAGTAACACGCTATCTGAGAAAGTAATTTATAAAGTTGGATAGCGATGGTCTCACGTTATTTACCTTGCCCGCATTATGTACCTTTCGAGCTCCATTTATTCTGGACGTGATTCTGCTTTCAACTTGTGATGATAAAGACTTTTTATATTAAACATACTCGTACATTAAATATTATATTAGTTTAGTTTTAAAAATGTTTAGTTTAGTATCTATATAAATATGATAGTAGGTAGAGGGAACCTAGTGTTAAGACACTACGTTCCCCATTTTTCGCCGAATTCTGGAGGCAATTCGTGTTGAGTGGCGGAACTCGTGACCGCGCTTTGCATCAACACCAGGGAGAAGAAAATGGAAATATTATATATTATATAGTATGGAAAGACCGTATATTAATTTGAATATATTTAGTTTTTATGAAAATATTAATCTACTACCTCTATGTATCCTTATAAAAGTTCCAAATTCTATTTTCCAATTATAAAACAAAATTAATTCCACGAAAACAGTAATTTATAAGCAAATACCTACTTTAGTAAAATTTCTATTTCTATTAAATCTAATGCAATGGCTTAGGTCGAGATGGGGAAGTAACGATCGCCTTCACCCTATCTCCTCATCTTAATTCGGGGTCGCTGACCCAGGGACCCTCGCGATTAATGGCCTAGGGACGCAAGACTTGCTAATACAGTAAAATTAAGATGACCCTCCATCTGGACCCTTCGTAAAGAATGGCACTGTCTGTAATGGTAATTTTGGTAACGTATTTACTATTTGGTATACCATTTTGGTATAATTGGCGAACCAGATGTTTTGAGGATATTTTAGACTTTTAATTGTTCTAGGAATAAATTATAATTAATATTTATATATTGACTTTAATAGTGTCAAAAAACAAATTCCAATAAAAAAGATATTTGGACATTTCAATGAGATTTAGAAAAGTTTGTACGAGTAAGCATGCATGTGAGAATGAATATTGAAAGATGAAGCTGAAAACCAGCTATGTGATCGGACTGGTCTCCCATTCGGTGAGCCCTATTTCTTTTGCCTTTCTGATTTCTTTGTTTATTTTATGTGTTAGTATTTTTTCGATTTGAACTTTTATTATATAATTGTATTGCATTTCAGTATGTTAATAGACACTAATAAATAGCGTTATTTTTTTATTTATTTTATATTTATTCTTATAAGTAGACACACTTATATTAATATCGTATAATTAAAGTTTTTTTTTACCAACAATAAAAAAAAATAGTTGCGTTGGTATTAAACCGGCGGCCAGTTTGCTAACATCGCTTACTTTTCATTGGTACCTACATGGATATTGAAATAGACATTTTTGCTAAATAGTAATTCCTTACAATTAGACAGCGATTAATGAAATTAAAATTCCATAAGGTGCAACAAGAATAGAGAAAAAAAAAGAAAAAATCTTGTGAGTAAAACATTCCGTTTTAAAGTTTTCTTCTGAATTCAAGACTGCCTGTTTAATGAGGGAACTCTACGCTAAAAGAGAGGATAAATAAAAATAAATCATTCTCTAAGCGAGTAGAACCCAAAACCATCATATTTACAATGGTGACTGCTATCCCACGGAACCAAGATCCCCAGATTTTATATCCTAATTCGTAATAGTTATAGAAAATGAGCTAAATTTATTTCCACATACAGACGGCACCAGTTCAACGATAATTAAATTTTAATATGTACATACCTTTTCATAGCTAGTTGTTGTTTGCGAGGGAAACAAAACCCTCCCTTACTATCACGTTATTTGGTTTCCTAACTAAAATTAGTTTTCACGACCCTTCTCAGAATGAAATTAGACATACCCACGCCTTATGTATATAAGGCGCGGGTGTACGTTTTACTTTTAGTTGCCGAATTGATTTAATTTACATGTTTTAATTTAACGGAAAGTGGAGAACGGAGTGTCTTAACACTAGAGTCCCTCTGCATACCTTGCTGTGTACGTGAGAAAGCGTGAAGCTGATTTATTTATTTTCTTTACATAATGTACCGGTAGAAGAAGAAGAAAATATTTAACATGTATCTATATTTAACATCAGAATATTAATAAAAAAAAAATACAATTTCACACTGTTTTTTTTACAATGTTTTCAGAAAAAAGTATATTTAAAAAAATCTTTAGACAAAGCCTTTATTTGCTTATAACTGTGACTTTTCCTTTCATTACTTTAGCCAACTAATAAGCTCCCATAGTACTCTTAAAATCATACTTTTTACTACTAAATTGTTAAATATACCTATATATTAATTATAAAAAATCTTTGTAACATTTCTATACATAATTATATTCACAGTCCAGTTCCAATTTTACATATATAACATACAATAACTATATTATATTATATAAATCTCTAAAATTTAAGCACATTGTAACACAAGGCTCTAAATAGTGTTCGCACTGAGTTGCTAAAACGAAGGCTAGCAATTAAAACTTCTTTGTGCGGTCCAGAGGGTTGGGAGGTCACTTGACGGAGTCCGTAATTGGAAAAGTTCCTCTGGCGAATAAGCACTGATAAAGGTTACTTGTGTCAAAGTATATACTAGTTGTTTTGTTATTTATATATTATATATATTATAATTTTATGTTATATATTTTATATAAAAAACCTGAAGAATTGAGGCTAGTTGTAGCGCAGGGGCGCGTGACTGTAAAATCGACTGGTTGCGAGTTCGATTCCCATTCGAGGAAATGAAATATTTTCATTTCTTCGCTCTGTTGTCGAGGCAAAGCGCGGTGGTGAGTTCCGCCACTCTACACGCAATACCTCCAGAACTCGGAACAAAGTGGGGAACGGGGTATCTTAACACTAGGTTCCCTCTGCCTAGCGTGAAGCTGATTGGTCGCTAGAACTCTAAAGCAAGAATCCTCTTATGAAGTGCAGTATTCCACATAGATAATAATTAAAAGATAATAGATAGAGGTTCTACTTCTGCATTCGATTCTTAAACGAACGTTGGAACGATAGACTCTTGAAATGAATGATAATACTATCCTAAAATATCAAAGTTAAAATATACCTATACCTAATTATGTATAAAATATTCCAAATTTTCATATAATATTTTAAAGTATTCTAACATTACATTTTTATAAGCATCAAGTTTCTTGTTTCTTAAAACCTTCATAACAAATACAATACTAAGTTATAGCTTTCAAAGCAATCATTAATAGAAATCAATGATTTCATTTCAACAATAAACGTATCTCTTTCAATACATATATAAGTATTGAAAGAGAATTGAAGTGGGAGTGGTGCTAATGAACAACCTAAGACAATGCTCACCATTGGCTGTTGAGACAAAGCCGTAGTATTCTATAGGTCTTCGTTTTCTTGCCTACAGTCCGTCTATGCGTATTCTATACATGTTAGAAGAACAAAGATTGATAATAGGGCTAAATTCTTTTATATGCAATAATATCTATAGCTAATTGAATTTATGCATCTAATAGGATGATTTTTTTTCAGTTTCACGCTGTATCGCCGCATGTAGCAGGATAGGTAGAGGGAACCTAGTGTTAACAGACTCCGTTCCCTACTTTTTGCAAAATTTTCGCCACTTAACTGCCTTGAAAAATTCGACGAATAGTAAGGAACGAAGTGACTTAACACTAGGTTCCTTCTGCCTACCCTGTGCCCACACACATACAGTGTATAGCTAATAAAAAAAGGTAATATTATTTATAGTATGAAAATCAATGAGTTTCTATATTACGAATTATTATTTATTTGATAATGGCTGTTATTATACAACTCCAAATCTCTTATAATTTCTTCTATATAAACAAACAACTTTCAAAAAATACAAAATATTTAACTAATATTTCACTCGAAACGAGTCGCAGCCATGAAAATTAAGATTAAACATAAAACCTAGTATTTACTTTAACCCGTGAAGTAACATACATACGTTTAAACTTACTAACGATTGTTTAGATTGGCTAGTGTTTAATTTCAGAATATTTACACAGTGATATTAGAAACAGTATGAAATACAGTACAAAGCTATTTATTTACTTTAGCAACGCGACCAGTATTAACTAAGAGTTTTTCTCACTGATATTTACTTTGATAATTATGTAATTTCAACGTTATTTCTAAATTCCGTTGTGGCATAGGGCGCAAGTGTGAGACTATAACGCGACGATTGTGGGTTCGATCTCCATTCGAGGTTTTTTGTTTCGAAAATTATGTAGAACACTAATACCTATATAGTAAATATTTAAATTATTTAATGATTAATCAATATTAAACGTATTTCAAATTATTCAACTGATAGATTGCATATTTGATATCGTCGCCTACATTCCGTGCTACATCAAAAAGGAAAGTAAAGAAAAAAGACACTAGATACACTACTAACTTCTTTCTGTGCCAAATTTGAAAAATCATTTTTATTTTTACGTCCTTTGAAGATTTTTATTAAAAATCTGCTTAATTTGTAAAACTAATCGTACTACGCAAACGGAAACATAGAAAAATAGATTGGAACAAATGCTATAGGTAAGCGAAAAACCATAGTATATCTATCGGCAAGCATGTAAATGGTTAATATGACTTTCAGTAAATACCTATTAAATTACATAGCCATAAAAACATTTATTTGGAGTAAAATCTTCCATTAAACAACTAGAAAAGCTATACATATAAAATACATCTCATCAGAAATTCGCACACGAGAAATTCATTAGAATAAATTTCCCTCCCTTGTTAAAGTGAGGTCTGAAACTAGCAAATTAATTATAAAACCCGTCAAAACAAGACCCAAAGTTCAACCCATCTGAGACGCACAAAGCACCCCTTTATTTTGGACAGGGCCTACGTTATCGCAAAGTTGCCCCACCATTGATCTTAAGGGTGACTTACAGGGGGTAAAAAGGGGGGGTGGAAAGAAAATCGCGAAGCTGTGTGTGTGAGGGACCCTTGGAAAGATTATGTGGGGTTAGTTTTCGTTTGTCATGCCGTTACGGCCATAATTAGCGAGGGTTTGCTGATTCATGAATTTAGAAAATGAAAGGTTATTAAATATTTCGAATTGTGTATGAAAGATGGATTCTTAAGCTTTATAGCTTAAGTTAAGCTTTATTTGTGAATCAAAAAAATAAATTAAGTAAAGATTTTTTTTCTATCTTAATATCTAAATATGTTATGTTTGGATTTTGTCTGTTTTTAATTAAGATAATTTGATCGTTTATTGTATGTTATTTTACTCACATAAATTATATTGGATCCTTTAAATATTTTTTTTGTTAGCTTCCCGATAATAAATAAAGTACGTAAAAAAATATATCCCGTCGGGCTAATATCTATGATAGTAATATTTAATTAGTTCAAAATTATGTATATTTGTTAAAACTAAAATTAATTCATGCTTTTTTCTGGACTCCCAAACAAGACTATTGAAATCTAGAGTTGGTAATTTAAATATGACATGGATCACCACTTTAAACACTTGCATCCTGTTTTGGGCTATTAGATCATACAATTTTTTCTTTTTTAAATTTCTTTGGATTAATTTCATACAAAATATTTTTGACGCATAATCAATTTTAGTATTTTACTTGTATTCTTTGTAAGTCTAAGCATAATATTATATTAGGTATCTATGTAGAGGTAGTTGCTGAATTTTAAACCTTCACAAATTTCTAGCAATAATATGACATTAAGGAATATACACGTAGTTAATTACTTAAATATCCATCTATAACACGCAATGCCTCAAAAAACTGCGGAAAATGGAGAACGGAGTGTCATAACACAAAATTCCCTCTGCCTAGATCAGGCTCCGGGATACAGCTAAAAGCTGACCCGTATTTATTTTATTTGAATTGTAAGTATTATACATATTAGTTTTCTCCTCTTGAAGCTTAGCTTTCTTCCTCTATTCTGTCTGTAGGTATGTTGGTAAAATCTGTAGGATATATGCATACGGATATACGTACGTTAATCTAATTTTCCAAATCACTAATTATATATCACAGACAGAAAATATATTAGAAGTGAATTGCTAAGCGAGTCACGAATTCCGCTCAAATGAAAATTGTCCAATATACTGGGCGTCATCTTAGGGGAGGGGGTGGGTTTTATTATAGGACGCGCGGTCTGCGGCGAGTCGGGGGCGCTTCTTATTACGATTGACGAAAGGGTTGCCATTTTGTATTTCTCGTATGTTTTAGAATATTATTTGATAGATGCATGCTAGGTTCTCTGAATAAATGTAATTTTAGATGAATAGGTATTATATTTATTAACTTTCGAGTTACGTGGCTTCGCCCGCTTAACATATATATGTTATATTATAGCCAAATTATACAAAATGTTAACATAAATTTAGGCATTGTTTTATTCTGCTGTATAAACTACATACTCGTACCTATATTATTATAAAGTTTCATCTAAATCTGTTCAGTAGTTTTTTCCGTGTAATTTAAATGAAACAAACATCCATTTTCACACGAAACGACCTTTAAACCAAAAACAATATTGTTTATTATTGTCAGTAAATTATATTTTTTATTGTTTTAATTGTAATTATGAAGAAATGTCAAGAATAAATTCTGCACTGGAATAACGACCTTTACTTTTGGCCATATCGGCTTGCAATTAATATTTTAGATTATTGTCTCTAATAATTTTACTTGATACTGCAAAGATAGTGGCTACGCTATGCCTCCAGAATTCAACGGAAAATCGGTAGCGGAGTGTCTAAACACCAGCACACACAGCCTACGCTACTACGAAATATGACGTGAAACAGAAAAAGAAAGAATATATATTTAATACGAATCATACGCCTAATATAACTGTATTTCCACATAACTCCTCAACTCACCAGCCCTATTCACCATCCAGTGCGTAAACAAAACTCTCCGCCCTCATTCCGACAAGAAATTACACACTTTAATCTTATCATTGAAGTAAAATGGAATATTAAATCGGGCTGTCGCCGGCCCGACCGTACTAACGGCGGGATCACAGAGATAAACACATTCGATTTGACGGGACAAAGAAATGTCTTTAATATTTCTCTCCTAGTCTATTATGGTGCAGTGGAATGTTTAGCTGGGTTAGGAGTATGAATTCAAATACCATTTAGAAGTCATTTTTCTTAACTTCAAGCTGTATCCCGCATATGATAGAGAAGACAGAGAGAACGTTTTCCGATTTCCGTTCCCTATTTTCCGCCGAATTTTAGAGGCATTACGTTGGCGCGTAACTCAATGGCGGGCTTAGGTATTATTTTTTTTACTAGAGTGGGAAAAATATTAGATACAAATAATAATATGTAGATAGATATGTCTAATTTATTTTTGTTAGTTTTCTAATATATTTTTGACAATTTTCAAGTATTTAAGTTGACTATGCTATGTTTTATATTTCAGCATCTAAAATCTACATATATAAGATTACCAAACTTCCAAAATCACAAAGGATTTATTTTAGAGATTCAACGGCAAAATATGCAAAGGATGTATTGTAGCTAGCATCCGCGCCATTATATCACAAAAGCTTTCTAAACATCGTCACAGGGGGTTCGCACACCACCGATCCGTATCTTGAGGGTCGACCCCCCTATATATAGACCCCTAGATAGATAGATATAGATATCTAAGGGGTTTCTCCTTATCCTTTTCCCCCGCACTATGAAACCTCCCCCTCTATAAACAGTACTAAACACTCGTGCAAAATTGTAAAATTTGAACCGTTTTTGTCTCTTTCTAACCGGGTGGCGTCAATTTGTTAAGATAACATTGCTGGGGTCCCGTTATTTACGATTGGGGAATTAATTTAAAGGACACTAATTAGAGTTTGGATATTGGTTGTTTAAATGGAATTAGATATTCGGATGGTGAGTTTTAGGAAGATGGCTAAATAGTTGAGGAAACTAAAATTTTATAATTTAAAATTAAAGAATCTAAAGTAAAATAAAATTTAGTTAAAAAAAATTAAGTTGATTTTTATATCCCTAATATAGATGCAATTTAAGATAAATGTTATAATTAAACTAAGTACCTACTACTAAATATAAGCTAGTAAAATGTTGTATCAAGAAAATATAAAAAATACATGTAAATGAATGTATATCAGCTAACAAACGAAAAAATGAATTAATTCTATAATAATATTTAATCCTCATTTATTATAATAATAATCTCATTTATTATAATAATTCAATAAGCCAAGGCGCGTCAATTATTCGTGTGACAGTCACAAGCTACGTAAAATAGAACCTTCTGCATAATTAATTCGCACAGACCGACAAAAGATCTTTTATTCCAAATATGATTTTTTAAATAACTTCTCGATATAGCCTTCGTGAGGATAGATGGATAGATCGATAGATACCTTTGTAAAAAAATCGATAAGTCAGAAATATTCAATTAGGTGCGAACATTAATATTCTAGCATCGTGGTCGTCAAGTGCCGCTGGGGCATAGTGCATACACCCCCCTCCCACAAAAAGGGGGGGTGTGGAATGATGGCCGAAATTCACGTTTTTAGGCCTATCAAGCTTTTTAGCATGGCATCCACGTACGCTTTGTGGAAATTTGATGTTTATATATTAACTGCACATGAGTTAGCGCATTATAGATCGCGTTTATTTTCTATATTTTAGTTAAAAGTTTAGTTTTTTAATTATAAATGAATGAATATTAGTGTGGAGTTAAATAGGAAAAACATTACTATAAAATTAAATATTTTCATATAATTATTTCGGAGGCTAGAGGTTTAAAACTCATGCCTAATCATTTAAATATCTATGTATATATGGGTGTTTGTTTCATAATAAACCAACATACACATGTGAAACTCAATAATATTTTTCCATTTCATAATAACATTAAATACACTAATTGGAATATACCAAAAAACCTAGACACCTTATTATATAATAATAATAATTATAATTTATATTAAAATATATATTCCCATTAATATAATCCAAGCAATAACAACGTTAAGCACAGATAAAATTCATCCGAACTTAATCTACATTGAACTATATCCATAAACGTAGTGACGCGACGCTATTAATCATAGAAAATGACATAGCATTGTGCGAGTCGACTCAAAATTGTGAAAACCTATCCAGTCGGTGCCCGGCGAACTAATAACGCGGCGCGCTCACACTTCGGAAAATACCCGCCGGGGGGTACTGTCGACAAAAAAAACTTCTAACCAATACCGCGAATGTTTCGATGTTTGCTCAATTTGGTACTATAAAGAGTGTAAATGAAGGTTATCTCCTTAGGGGAAATTTGTTTGATATCTGTTGCTTATTATTATGTATGGTTAATATTTTTTCATTTTAATGTAACTTGTAGGAGGTTAACGCCATTTCATTTATTCTGCACGTAGTTATAAATAATATTTTCTCTAGTCTCTATATTATGCTATTTAAAAATAAAAATTCAAAATATATTTCTAAAGTCTCTGTTTTTTATTATAGTAGTGATTTTACACTAAATAGTTTATAAATTCTACCTATTAAATTGGCAATAAGAGAATGACATTCTCAGATACATATATATTGAACGACAGAATTGCAAAACCCAATTGTGAATCAGTACGTATCTACAATATAAATTTAAAAATGATAATATAGCAATTGAACAAAGTTCATAGATTTCATCCTGCTTCTCCTGAATATGATAAATAACCATGTTTTCGCACAATATATTCTAATTTACCTTTATACCCCAATAAACCAAATAAGTAATAGAACTAACGCACACCCGTCACGCACAATAGTTTTGTTTACTTCAATATATTTTGACCTTCGAGAGATAAATCTTTGATAAAAAACACAGGGAACCTTCAAAAAAGTTTTTTTTTTTTAGTTTTTTTGTTGTTTTTTCAACCATACATCATACTGCTTGACGATGACGCAGCGCGTGTGTGTGTGCGCGCGGGTGTGTGCGTTACGCGTGACGTTCTGCAACCGACGTGATATATTGAGAACTGCGCCAAAAATCGCTACTAGTTTATGTAACGTAACATTTCGCGTTTTGTTTTACGGTTGCTGCTGTGGTTTTAGCTTAAAGGAAAATAAATGTGTTATGTCTTATCTGTTCATTGTATTATTACAGCAAATCCAGACAGATTTAATATTTCAAATACCCTCTTTTATAATTGTTTGAATCCAAATAACGTAATATACCCAAGTAGTCTTCAGTTGTTTGACAAACAATAACAGCCCTTCCTTCGCAATTGGGTAAACAGTATTGTAAAATAAAAATAACCACGATATCTTGACTCCAATTGATCAATATAGTAATGTTTTTTTATTACAAAAACAAACTATCCATAATGAATATGATAATCAACAGCAACTCTTCACGCATGTCTAGCACAAAGCGAATGCCCCAAAGCTTTTTAGCGTTAACGCGGTGATGCAATAGCCGTTGTCAAATAATCGATTGTGCGAATAAACGCGGAAACAGGCAAAATAAATGCGGCAAAATCGTGCATTCGTTCCACTTCGAGTACGATCTCATTTGCGGTTCTCAGAGGAGGAGTACAACGCCTATGTACCTATATTTCCGAATTTTATGCCTACCACGTTCGAATTACTCCCCTCGGTTCGAATGTGTGAGGATAGTTCAACGCGGCCAATTTAACTGGGGACGTCGCTGTGGGACGCTTCTACGGGTTCGATACGGGGCTTAAAGGACACAGGGGGCAGAGTGGGGCCAGCTTACACTGGACACGGGGCTAGTGTGGGTGTAGTTAAGCGATAGTGAAGGGGTACACCCCATCGCGTCATCGCTGACTATTGCGCCTGTGTTAGAGAACGAACATATAAAATGCCCACCATGACGATCAGTGCGCGGCCATTTTAGTTTTTTCGTGATGATTTTTGCGACCCACCCTAATGGCTAATTCCTTATCCATGTTTGGATAGGGAGGTAGGATTTGGATATCTTTGGACAGTGGCCGAGATCGAAACTAAAGTGTATAGGCATATTGGAGAAAATGTATTAAAATAATTATAATTAACGTAAAAGATATTTTTACATCAATTTTTAAAGGTTCGGTTAATGTTTTCTGTCGAAGTAACTGGTTACGTCCTGTAGTAATGGTACTACGAGAATATTTAAAACTAATTCATTCATTGATGAAAAAATAAAAAGAAAAAAATAAAACGGTTTACAATTACAGCGCAAGTTTTAGAAAATATTATAAAAAGTTTCTTATGGCAAAAACTGTATATTTCTCTTCTTTTATTAGTTTTTTTTAAAATTGATTATAATGATACTTAACCAATGGATAACAATTAACCGACAGTAACAAAAACATAAAAAAATTGACTCACCATTTGGTTAAAACATCCACTGTAATGACACTTTACGATTTTAGTTTTTCCAGAACACTTTTATTTCTTGTCTCAAATAAAATTACACCATTTTCCACCGTTGCCTAGATGTCCATCGTTACAGAGTCTGGCTCTAAATGCATTTCAGAAACATCTTGAGGGTCAACAGTTATCTATATTTCTCACATAAATTTGTGTTAATTTACATTTACTTTTGCTATAACCTTTGTTGTAACTTGAATAATTTGGGGTCAGTTCAGGTGTTCAAGGGTCAAGCAAACTAGTTTAACAACGATCAACTTTATTTGGATTTCTACATTAGCTTAGAATATTATGAGGAGTTAGTGGGGCCGTCGTGGTGCAGTGACACAAGGATGTGACTGTAACGCGACGGTTGTGTGTTCGATCCCCACTCGAGGGAACGAAGTATTATTTGTTAATACTTTATGAAGATATTTTGAAGTCATGTTGATATAAAGGATAATGCACTCAGCATTTTTTTTAAATTGATCCCAAGATATGTCGTGGAAAATAATACCAGTGTCTTTAAAATATACTATCTAAGAGGATTTATCGATTTTAATAACAACGATTCTAATTATTACTTATTCTATTGAAAAATTATATTGTGAAATAAAAGTAGTATACCAGTGCAACATGTAAAAACGATAGGAGACTCAGCATAATAATAAGTATATATTTTAAATTGGGAGTATAATAGAATGAATATGTATAATAAAACATTTATAAATAATTTTTTATTCTATGCAATTTAATTAATGAGGTAAAGTAAAAAAATAAAAACATAAAATATGATGCAAGAATTTATTTTCGTAAAGTACAAGGTTCATCCTTGTAAAAGTAGAAATTTAAACATTTATTTATTTAACATGAAGAGCAAAGTTGACCTTTTCTACCAATTCTCACAGAGTATTGGCTACGTCTTAGTTGACAAGCTTGACGTACACGACCTCTTCCTTGACCATAAGATGCGGCTGAAACAGCGGCTGCACTGGAAGAAGCAGCACCAGAATTTGAACTACCTTCGTTGATTATAACCACTGAAGGCCCTTGGTTAACTGCAGGCGCAAGAAGTTGTGGGCCATATTCATAACGGGATACTGCATTATTTGCAGGTGCTGAGACACTAGAAGAAGCTGAAGCTGAGGATCCAGAATCATCTTCATTGATAACAACGACACTTGGTCCTTGATTTCCGTAAGGTCCGTAAAGTCCAGATGGACCATATCCGAGTCCTTGGTTGCCAGATGATCCAGCACCACTGGCAGATGAAGC